>CM035132.1:113555432-113957968 GCA_020205605.1 Panax ginseng
TTATTAATGATATTAAAGTTATTTAATAATTATATTAAATAATTTAGTTTAAAATGATTTTATTATTTTAAAAATCATTTTAAATAAAAATAAAGTGTGTAAAAATATTTTAAGTTATAAAATATAACTTTTAATATTTAAAGAATAATTTCATTAATAATTTAATATTAATGATATTTATTTAATGATTAATGATATTAAATTTATTTAATAATTATATTAAATAAATAGTTTATAAATGGATTTATTAATTTAAAAATCATTTAAAAAGGATATAAATGGATTAAAAATATTTTAAGTTATAATTAATGACTTTTAATATTTCGATAATAGTTCATTAATATTTAAATATTAATGGTAATTATTTAATAATGATTTTAAATATTTTAAAAATCATTTAAGGGTGTTATAAATACTTTAAAAATATTTTTGAGTTATTATACATAACTTTAATATTTTGGCAATGGTTTCATTAATAGTTTAATACTAATTAAATATTAATGATAATAGAATTATTTAATATTTAAATCATTTAATAATGATTACGATATTTCAAAAATTATAATAAATGATAATAATTATTTAATAATTATTATAAGGCCATGAAAAATAGTGTGACTAATGTTTAAGTTATCCAAATGGATATTGAACTACGGTTTAGAGTCTTAGACTCGATAATTACCGAAAAAAGTCGTCGGTGAGAATCCGTATGTTTCGTAAATTGATCTGGACTTAGATAATTTAATTAGATATGTGTTTATTTGTGATTCAATGGTTGTTAAGGTTGTATGATAATGTGATTAGGAAGGTGTTGATGTTTGATTATGAGTCAGCGATTGTTAAACATGTGTGATAATGTGAATAGGGAATGTGATGACTGCAATAGGCAGTGTTATGTGTTAAGTTATGATATACTAATCAGTAAAATGATCTGATTAATGATAGGTGATTTCATAAAAGATAAAACTAAGTTGAGAATAATAGCGGTAGATCGTGCAAGTATCCTAACTTTGCATTTTCTTTATGCAATGGACTGAAGTGAGAAGTTCAGAATTATTGTTATTATTGTACAGATTGTTAAGCCTATATTATATATGCCCATTGATTATCAACATGCTAGTATATGATAATTCGGATAAATTTATTCATTAGTTAATTGCTATAAATGATTATACAAGTGTCCCCACTTGGACAATCATTGTTTTTCATCGTATGTTGATACACATTTGATATACATATATGTTGAATTATATAAGACCTTTGTTATGAACACCCGACAGATATGAACATCCCAAAAATGGGAAAATTTTATGCGCCCAAAGTGACAGAAATTAACGATAACATCGTTCATGTACATGTAGTATTGATCAATACAGGTACAACAGGTCGATCACCCTCCTCCGCACCGTAAGTCATGACAGTTCTGAGATGAATTTCTGCTCAAACCTTTTCGAAAATGAAAACAATGTTCATGGTATGTCATGAAACCCCATATCTGAGTTAATACGTAGTTTCAAAAGTTTGAAAGAGGTTGTTATGAATTATTAGTGGTATGATTACTTCACAACTCTTGACTAGTTGTAGAAGATATTATTAAGGAAACATTTAAATTCTTTCAAGATATATATATATATATATAATACTTCTTTGGGCACTCAAATGCTCATCCTTGCTTAATTTAAATGTTTTCAACTAAGTGTGAAGGACTAGAAAGTTCAATTCGAGACAAAGGAAAAGGAAAGCTAACCAAAAATAATCATATAAAGATTTGTAATAGTTTTATAGGACTATGAAGACTATGATATATATATATATATATATATATATATATATATATATATATATATATATATATATTATGACATGTAATGAATGTTTAAAGGTTACGACTTGGGAGAATGACTACGATGTATATGTAAACTTAAGTTAAGTTTTATATTATTGTTATTATTATTAGTATTATTCGCGCCATAGAAATGGTATCGTGATGTACCGAAGTTGGGTTTCAAGTATCTGGATTCGGGGACCTCCACAATGACTAAGCGTTTCGGGTAACACGTAAAAGCGCGAAGTAACCTACCGACAACATTTTAAATTGACTAGATATGTTAGTGTGATGATGTGTTGGTTCTGTTGTTGTGTTTAGATTGTAGTCTGGTATATGGACTCCACGTTTATGCTTTAAAATCTCCTAAACATCAAATACATTTAATGTAGTGGATGGTCAAAGTAAGGCCATCCGGTCATACTTTTCATTTACGTGTAGACACTCAAAATTTTTGCACGCTTTATTATTAACATTGCGGGGAGGCGATTAAATCTTCGGAGATAACCACGGAAGGCGACTTACATCCATTAGGATACTACCGAATTTCAAGTTCAAAACCGGGACACACACCGGAACATCGATTCAAACCCGTAACACACACCGGAAGGATCATTTCCAACCTCGGGAGATAACCCGAGTTTAGCCTCATGGCGATAACCCCAAGGAGTGTTGTTGCAGTTCCGGCGATAACTCCGAAAATGCTTTATTTCAAATACATGTTATCAGCTTCAAGCTCAAACCTCCCACCGAGGCACTCATACCTCAGACCCGGAGCTAACATCGGGCAGACAGGTTCTCCCACAGATGACCTTGCGGCATTGAAACACTTGCAGTATTTCAATCTCAGATGTAACCCTGAGTAACGTCTACTTTCAGCTCAAACCGGCAATAACCTCAGTGAGGAGTCAAATGTCATCTTACCGCCTCAATGTTCTCTCTCACAAGATGATATCGCGGCATACCAACAAGTAGTCCAATCTTAGATGTAACCCTGAGCAACGTCTACTTTCAACTCAAACCGACGATAACCCCGACAAAGAGGCAAAAGTCATCTTGCCCCTTTCAACACCTGCGCGTCGTCTCAACACTTCATACATACATACATCCAACAATGTCCCACAAGAACCGAGGAGTTACAATCCCGAGTGACTATTACGCGTGGTAGTACCTTGGATAGAATTTGAAACTTGAAGACCGTGGGCATGGACCCCTCTTCCTGACTTTGTACAACCTCTAATCCATGTCATTGTGTAACTCTTGACCCAAGCAGTCTGAAGAAGGTCATATATATCTCATTCGGATTCTCGGATTGAAGTTCTGCAAGTTCGAACGGACATTACAGTGCACGAGTGCACGTACTTAGAGATGACGGGACCCGCGAGGCCCGGATGCACCACGACCAGCCGCACGTATAACCACGGCTGCCGCAGGTGTACCTGCGGCCATCAGTCTATAAATATAAACCTTGGGCCAACCATTTTGAGAGAGGAAGGAGAGAGAAAAGGCGAGGAAGCCCTATCCAATTTACTCTGTATACACCCATATTGAGTGTTTCCTCAATATAAACACCTGTTAGCTCACATATAGATACACTTTTATCCGGCGGGAGCTGAGTGTTTATCCACATAGAGTCATAGAAGTCTACTTTGGCAGCCCATTGTAAGCCTTCTTATATTCTATAAAGCCTTCTTTCCATATTAGCACACACTGTTATACACATTGAGAGTCGTGTAGTGTACGTTTTGCCTGGACTTCGGTCCGTGGTTTTCATTTCTGGCTATATATATATACTTATATATATGTATATATTTTGTATATGGACTAACATTATCGAGTTATGCCTCGATTAAGCTTGAACTTAGGTGCGGAGCGTTTACTTACTTTTATATATATATATATAAACTTATATATATAAATTGTGGTCGAGACTACATCGATGAGCCTGAACTTATGTCGAGGAGCGTTTCTCTGCTTTTATATATATATATATATATATATATATATATATATATATATATATTGTTGTTGGAGGACATATCCGATGAGCACAGATTTACATCCAGAATGCGTTTTTCGCTTATATATATATGTATATATATATACGTATATATATATATATATATATATATATATATATATATATATATATATATTTAAATCTGTCTGGAGTTTACTTCGTGGTAGTTGATCACTTTTACTGACTTTATTTATATTTCGTCACCTTTTGGCGTTTACTTCGTGGCGATTGATCGCTTTTCTGACTTTATTTACATTTCGTCTCTTGCTGGCGTTTACTTACGTGACAGATTGATCGCTTTTATGACTTTATTTACATTTTCGTCCCACCTGGAGTTTACTTCGTGGTGGTTGATCATGTCTATATATATATATATTTACCGCTTTTATATATTTACATTTCCGATCCCCCATGGGGTTGCTTCGTGGTGGTTGATCATGTATCAATATATATATATATATATATATATATATATATATATATTTCTGACTTATATATATATATAACTACTTATCGCTTTCCATACAAACCGCAATATCATGTGAGCCTAGGAATCATGTGATCTGATTGATCTCTTGAATCTAGATTGAGTTCCCATGATGGACATTTTTCATTGTGATGACTTGTACATTATTCTGATGTCTAAATTTCCTTGGATGGTTGTCATGCCCATGAGGAGTTTGCATCTTTGTATATTATTTTTCGAAGATGCTTCGCATCTCGAAAATAAAAAAAAACAAATAGAACATTTAATAATAAAATGGAAGTATCAAAGGCCTCAATTACTATTGAGCACGGGGGTTTAAAAACCTCTTTTACAAAACATCATTGATATATCGGTTTAAAGCGATTTTTCTATAAATTAAAACCCTCTCTGTATAAAAGTGCGAACAAGGTACAACATTGCTTCCAAATAATTGCACATTGATCCACACACACACACACACACATTCATATATAACAGTTTCTTTGAAAAAGTGGCGGTCGTAAGTGGCAACACGGATGTTTGGGTGCCTAACACCTTCCCCTCCGCATAATCAAAGCCCCGGACCTAAATGAATCTCGGTTTCACAAACGCGTTTAGCGATTATGTCGCATCATCGGGTCAATGTGCAAACCTTTTTCATTTGCATTAGTGCAACCCGATTAAATACACCAACTGACGACTCTTAAAGTCAAATCATCGACATTATACATGTCGGACCTTTTTCACTTGTTTTTTCAAACAAATCTCACATTAACATGAGAACACCAAAGAACAAGTAACAAAAAGAGACACTAAAAATCCCGACGTCGACATCTGGGAATTTCCAGAAACTGGTAGAACCTTATTTCTGACAGGGGTTGACCGGCTTAGATCTCTCTTATATGTTGATAAAATGTTATAAAAGTGTTTGATAATTGTAGTCTGACATCAATACTTCAAGTGTAAACCATTAGAACAAACATAGCAAGCCAAGAACGTGTGATTCAATGCTTGGAAAGTGGGTGTCTCGACTGTTCTTCATTTCTGGGAAAACCCAGAAAATGAAGAACAGTCCTGACAAAATTTTTGGAGCTCGAGATCTTTCTGTTATGTTATGGAATGGTCATGAAACTAGTTGTTGATTGTAGTATTACATTAATACTACAATCCTAGCAAACTTCCAAGCTCAGAATCATTATGGTCTAAAAATTATGATTGGTCAAACTAGCTGACTCAATAACTGGCGATGAAGATCTAGGCAGCTCAAGAACACCTATAGCGACAGTTTCGTCGCTATAGAGCTCTTTAGCGACAGTTTATTTCTAAAATTAATTGTTTTTATTAAATAAATAAAAAAATTAGTTTTTAATTATTAAAAATACAAAATAAATTATTAAAAATTATTTTAAAGTCCTAAAATTAGTTTTTAAATTTTTTTAATATATTTCATAAATATTTAATATTTTGAAATATTAAAGGTATTTAATTTATTTAATTGTTATATTAAATAAATTATTTAAAAATGATTTTTAATACTTCAAAAATCATTTAAAATTATATAATGATATAAGAAAATATTTTAAGTTATTTTTAATGACTTTTAATATTTTGTGATAAATTTCGATAATAAATTAATATTAATGATAATTAAGATATTTAATAAATAAATTAAATAAATAAATTAAAAATGATTTTATTATATTAAAAATCATTTTAAATAATAATAAGGTATTTAAAAATATTTTAATTTATAAAATATAACTTTCAATATTTAAAAGTAAATTTCATTAATTAATTATTATTAATGATATTAAGGTTATTTAATAATTATATTAAATAATTTGGTTTAAAAATGATTTTATTATCATAAAAATCATTTTAAATAAAAATAAAGTGTTTAAAGATATTTTAAATTATAAAATATAACTTTTAATATTTAAAAGATAATTTAATTAATAATTTAATATTAATGATATTAATTTAACATTAATAATATTAAATTTATTTAATAATTATATTAAATAAATATTTTTAAAATGGTTTTATTAATTTAAAAATCATTTAAAGAGGATATAAATGAATTAAAAATATTTGAAGTTATACTTAATGACTTTTAATATTTTGAGGAATAATACATTAATATTTTAATGTTAATGGTAATTATTTAAAATGATTTTAAATATTTTAAAAATCATTTAAGGGTAATATAAATGTTTTAAAAATATTTTGAGTTATTATAAATAACTTTAATATTTTGGCAATAGTTTCATTAATAGTTTAATATTAATTAAATATTAATGATAATAGAATTAAGTCAATATTTCAAATCATTTAATAATGATTCGAGTTTGAAAATTTATGATAAATTATAATAAATATTTAAAAATTATTTATAAGTCATTTAAAAATAATATGACTGATAATTACAGTTATTGAGCTACAGGATAGAGTCTCAGACTCGATTATTACCCGATAAAGCTGTTGGTACACCGACATATTTTTGAAATTGATCTATACTTAGATATTTTGACTGTATTAATATTTATTTGTGATTCAATGACTGTTGAATATGTGTGACAATGTGATTAGGTTATGTGCTGACTGCAATAAGCAGTATTATGTGTTATAATATGATTCTAATCAGTAAAATGATCTTATTACTGATAGGTTGCTATATAAAAGATAAAACTAAGTTGCGAATTATAAGCAGCATGCCAGGCAAATATCCTACCTTTGCATTTTCTTTATGCAATGGACATGAGTAAAAAAGTTTCAGAATTATATTATTATTGTACCAGATTATTAACCCTATTGTTATATATGTTATATTCGATCATTGATTATCAACATGGTACTATATTGTAATTTAGATATATATATTATGTTCGTTAATTTCTAAATATGGTTATTCAAGTGTCCCCACTTGGATAATCATTGTATTTAATCACATGTTGATATATATATATATATATATATATATATATATATATACCTATTGATTGCCGATATGTATATAGTAAGTAAAAAGTCGTACAAAATTTATTTGATCATTAGACATGATTTAGAAATATCGTTGAATATGATAAAACCTTTTTATATCCAATCAAATTTTTTTGGTTCGAATTCTCGACTAAGTATGAACATCCCGAACATGGGAAAACTTTTATGCGCCCAAGGCAAACAAAGTGAATGATACCATCATTCTTGCATGTAGTATTGATCAATACAGGGCATAACGGGCTGATCACTCCTCGTGTTCGTAAGTTATGACGGTTTGTGGATGAAGTTCTGCTAAACCTATTTGAAAATTGAAAAAAATGTTCATAGTATGTCACCTTAACCCTATTTATAGTCAGTACGTAGTTTCAAAAAATTTGATAGAGAGTTGTTATGTTATTATTATCAGTTCAGATTACTTCACAACAATTGATTTGTTGTAGAAGGGTAGTACAAAGAAAACATTTAATCTTTTTAGCTAATATTTATAATTGTTATTACTTACTGGGCACTTAAATGCTCATCCTTGCTTAATTTAAATGTTTTCAGCTAAGTGTGAACAACCTGAAGGCTCTGCTAAGAACAAGGGAAAAGGAAAGGTTGCTGAATGAATGCAATGCTATATTATGTAATAGTTTGGTTTTATTAGGATGAGAATGATATATATTATTTATCATGCTATGTAATGAATGTAATAAAGGTTACGTACTTGGGAGCTAGACTCTGATAATCATGTAAATTAAGTTTAATAATTATATTATTGTTATTATTATTAGTATTATTCCGCTCATAGAAATGGTATCGTGAAGTACCGAGCTCGGGTTTCAAGTACCCGGATTTGGGGGCTTACAAGTTGGTATCAGAGCTTTAGGGTTAGAAACCTTAGGTGGGGTAGACCTTAGGCTATAACCTTGGAACAGAGGGAAACGTTGAAAATACAAATAACTCATATAGAGTTTAAAAAGAGATGAATCGAATAAATTCATCGTCAAACAAAATAAAAGATAACTTATATAAAACCATTATTTGTTGTGTGTATATACTATATGCTAATCAGGACAATTTATGTGTGTAGATATCTGGTGGAAAAGGCTTGTTATATGCTTATAGCATGAAGAAGGATCAAATCCATACACCCGAGCTAATATCGAAGCTAATAGCAGAAATAGAGGCTCACGATGAAAACAACTCTGATGAGATGGTTATTTTGGAAAACATAGTACCAGATCTGAAAATGGTGGAACTGACAGATAGTGATTCGGACACTAAGTTGAAGTTGATCAAGCATCAATGGAAGTGTTAAATCTAAGGAACAAGGTTTCTTCTCTGGAAAGGTTGTGGGAAATAGAAAAGTTGTTAAATAGTCAACTGTGTCAGGCGTTAATCGAAACAATGGAAGAACAAGATAAGCTTAAAATCCAAATTGATCAGATGGGAGCCACAAGCAACACATCGTGTGCAGCTTCGAGCAATAAGGGAAAAAGAAAGATAGAAGACCATGACTTAGGAAAACCCGATAGGAAGAAAGGGAAAAGAATATGTTATCTTTACGGCTATGAGGGACTTACCACTCTGTATTGTCCCGATTATAAATCAGGAGCATGTTTTATCTGTGGGATAGAAGGTCATCAGGTGAAAGGTTGTCCAAGAAAAAGGCTTTGTAAATAGGTAGTATATGTTCTGTTGTGTAGGTATGTTTAATGTAATATATAGGCTTAAATATAATTTACTACCTTAAACTATAGGTCATATTCCACTTCAGTGATCCACCTTTTAATTTTGTTAATTAGATGATTGAACTATTAATTTTTTCCACTTCCATTCAATTGGATTTGCCAGGTCAAAAATTGCTGGCGTGGCATGCTGACGTTGTCAATTACTACACAGGTGTAATAACAAATATTATTAAACAAATTTTTAATATATTTTTGAGTAAATAAGGGGTAAACATGTAAATGCATAAATATTACATCTAACACTAATATCAATACCACTTAATTACTAAACCCAAATATTTAATTCATCATACCAAACCCAAAAATATCATTCATTCACACAAAACTCAGATCTTCTCCAAACAAACCGAAGCTTCCATGGCTTTTGTAATTCCTTCTCTCCTCCTCCATCACCATGTCCCCTCCTTCATCTTCTCTCTCCAAAACCACCACCATCATAACCAAAAATTTCAACCATCACAACAGAAAACCCTCATCAAACCCTAACCCTAATTCCTCCATCAACAATTCCTCTTCTTCATCATCATCGTCCCTCCCATGTCATCACTCGCCCTCTGTAACTCTGGACATTCTCATCTTGATATTAGTCCTTTTCTTCGGCACTTTTCTAATCTCTTCATACTTCTCTTACATCTTCCATTCCCTCTCTCCTCCTCCCCACCATCTTTCTCTCCCTCTACGCCCTCGATATCTCCACTCTCTATCTCATCGCCTTCTCCCTCTTCAGTTTTGAGCTCTGTTACGGGTTTAAATCGAGGAAGTGTGGGAAATTGGGATGCAAGGGTTTGAAAAAGGTGATGGAGTTTAATTTACAGCTGCAGACGAAGGATTGCTTGAAATCGGCCGGTAAGGCGGTCAAGGAGGTGGATCAGGGGTCGCGGGAAATGGAACGACCGAGGTGGGGTTGTGGAGACGACAAGGGTCGAGGGAAGGGGGAAGGGTTCAACGGAAGGGGGAAGGGGAAATAGATCGGAAGATTAGGGGAGAGAATGATTATTTTTTATTTCTTTTAATTTTATTTTTGATTTGGTTTAATCTGAGGTTTTTTCGTTCGATTTGGGGAGAGCTAGTCTTGATCGATCAATTGTAATGGATTTGTACATATATACGTTTGTTTTATTTTAATTAGAAATGTTAAATTAGGTTTGGACCATTTTACCCTTTATTTAAATAGATTTGTTTATTTAATTATTAAAAAATAGTTTTTTTGTGCCACATAAACTTCTTAAGGTCCTACATAATTAGCCACGTCAGCAATTTCTGATGTGGTGTGTTTAATTTGTTGCAATTGGAAAAAATTGATAGTTTAGTCATCTAATTGACAAAATTGAAAGATCGATCACTGATGTGGATTATGGCCTATGGTTTAGGGTACTAATTCATATTTAAGCCTAATATATATGATAAGTATGTCTGTGTAATGTAATGTTCTCAACTTTTGTATTAATCAAGGTTGTAAATCCCGACTTTTGTAGTCACAAAGGGATAGCTAATATTTAAAGCAATATGTGTTATGCTATGTAAAGTATTCACTAAATTAATATGAATCTAAGTTTGAGTGATGAAACAAGTTTAATATATTAAACTTATATGATTAGGTTTAGAATGTAAGTTAATAAAGTATAATTTATGGTTTTACTTAACCAGATAATGCCATCAAGACATCAAACTCGAAACCAAAGGGCAGAAGAATCTGTCAACAACGTTGAGGGACAATAACAAGCAGACCCGATGCAACACTTTGAAACATGGTAGCACAAGTTATGCAACAAGGAATGCCAATCGCTGGGAACCAGCCGGATAATCGCTTAGCAAACTTCAAAGATTTCAAGGCTATAGGACCGCCAAAATTCAAAGGTACAACTGACCCTATTGAAGCCCAAACTTGGGTTAAAGAGATTGAAAAGGCGTTTGTAATAGCTAGGGTAGCTGAGGGGAAAAAGATCACTTTTGCCACCTACATGATGAAGGGGGAGGCGAACTTTTGGTGGGAAGCGAATCAGGCGAGGGCAGGAGAAGGTTAGATACATGGGATAGGTTTAAGACACTATTTTTTGAAAACTATTTTTCATCTAGTATGCAGGCTAGGATGGAGGTGAAATTTTTAGAGTTGAAGCAGGAAAATATGACTGTTGCGGAGTATGCCGCAAAGTTCAATGAGTTGGCTAGGTTCGCTCCGCATCAAGTTTATACGGAGGTTAGGAAAGCAAGAAGGTTTGAGCTGGGATTAAAACCCTGGCTTATAACAAGCTGGCGGTGTTGCAAATTCCTACATTTGCAGCACTCATGGAAAAAGCTATAATAGCTGAGGAGGGGAGTGAGGCCATGAGCCTCTACAACAAGGAGAGAAAGAACAAGTGTGACGCCCCCAAAAATTGGTATACATCACCCATCTTTAGTCGCCAAATACATGGTACAAAATACAAATACAAACTTAATTATACAACCGTTGTGTAATATACGACAATACATAAACTGAGAGTTTAATAGGAATATTGTCATCTAGACAATATCCACACTTAAAGGAGTCCTCATTATATTTATTGTCACACTATTTAATATAATAGTGAGGACTACTAATGCTATCATTTGGACTGTCACTCCTTTCCCCGACTCGTCCCAGCTATATTCTCATTTCCTGAAGAGAACAGTGAAAGAAAGGGTGAGCTCAACTAGCCTAGTAAGAAATATAATGACTATGATAATGCAGAATAAATTATCAATAGTCTTCAACAATGTTAATCTGATAAAATACAATAGACATCAAGTTTAACTGCATCGGAACAAGCAATCCATTAGAAGAGTCAAGTAGAGAATAAAATCTACTATCTTCTATGGTATAAAATGTTTTCATCAATTTTTATCACTGAGACTCAGCTTAATAAATAAAATACATCATTTAATCACCCCTGTACTACGGGCCAAGGATATTCATTAAATCATCAATGGTCATGACTATACCGAACAATCCCTGGTCATAGTCATACCAAAAACTATCCATCAATGCATTTCAGGCCACTGAGGACTTTTACCATATCATTTATAACATTACAGGTCATGATTATACCGAATGATCCCTGGTCATAATCATACTAAGTCCATCTATGCACGTAAGCCAAAGATGACTTTCATTATAATATAAGCACGAGGATGATGAAAATGACATAACAATTCAATAAAAACAAGTTCAAGAATTAATTTATACTGAAATTAATAACGTCCAAATTGTCAACATGATACCTCTTTGTGGAGTAAAATTCAAGAATGCTCAGAAGAATATTTCCATGAAAAGATACTGGATGAAGCGTAAATATCAAGGATATTCCACTAATTTCATGGAGTATAGAAGCCAAAACTTTAACCAACTGAGTATAATAGAATATATGAAACTGCAAATGGATTTTCACCCGCCATATTTCCACAATTTAATAAGGAATGAATACAAAGGATCATTCACCATGCATGTGGTAATCCACATAGACAGGTTATTCCAACAGAATAATAAAGAATGGAATAACAGAAGGATTCACCATGCGTGCGATAGATCTACATGCAGAGGTTATTCCAAGCAGAATAATAAATAATGGAACTAGGTCGGCATAAGCGCACAAAACAGGATATTAAGCGGAAGAATAAATAATGGAACCCGAGTTGGCGTAAGCATACGCAGACGAGGATATTTTGATAGAATAATAAATAATGGAACCAGTAAAGCATAAACGCATAACAGGATATTAAAGCGAATAAAAAGAATGGAATAACAACGAAATCACCATGCATGCGATAGAGCCTTGCAGATAGGTTATTCCAGCGAATAATAAATAATGGAACCGGTAAAGCATAAACGCATTGCAGATGAGGATATTACGACGTAAGAATATCATTGAGCAGAATAATAGAAGAATTTCACCATGTATGCAGATTGCTTAAACAAAAGTTATTCAACATAATAATAAAGAATGGAATAATGAAGAATTTCATTATGTATGCGGTACTTCGCATAACAGGTTATTCTAATAGAATAATAAAGAATGGAATAACAGAAGTTCTCTTCATGAATAAGAAAGAAATAATACCCCTTACCTTAGAAGAAACTGGATATTGGAATAGAGAGGTAGCTGACTTCTCTTCTTCTTTCTCTCTATAATTTCTCTCTCAAGAGTTTTAGTGAATTCGTAAGAAATAATGAAGGGATGAGCTTCTATTTATAGGAGAATGGACTGAATAGTAACTAATTCATGAACGGTCCAGATTGATTTACTTTTAAATGGACGGTCCATATTGATTTACTATTAAAACTTAAAGCAACGGTACATACTGATTTACTATTAAAACATTAAACCAGCGATCCATATTGATTCATTATTATAACTTTCCACCAGCGGTCCATATTGATTCACTATTATAACTTCAACCAACGGTCTAAAAAATTAGCACATCTCCTCATGGAATAATATTGTACCCAAAAATGATTTGGACCGAAAAGAAATATATTTTCGGGTGAATAGTACCTAGTAAATAGTAACTCATGAATAGTAACTCATGAATAGTAACTTGTGAATAGTAACTCATGAATAGTAACTTGTGAATAGTACTCCGACACGAAAAGTGCCCTGAATACCCGATTGAACAATATAACCTCCAAACATCAATTATTATCGACATAAATATCGATTTCTACTAACACTAATAATTTCCACACAATGGAACTATCAATTTAATCTTTAATCAACACGAGCTTATTCATCATCAATATTACAACTCATAATATTTAACAACGGTCGCGTTCGAGAAAGAGGGGCTTTCAATAAGGATTTCTCCCTATTGGCGCGTAATTAGGTGACCAAACCTCTCCTTGACAGAACTTCTGGACATTATAAAATTACAATTTAATAATATGAATAACTTTATCGTCTCAATTATTGATTTAATAATATATCATATTATGCAGATGATACTGTGACAATAATCGAATCAATAATATGAGAGATATGATGCAGCAATTACTGTAGCAATAATTGAGTATAACTGAGTGACTTCTCACGTAAGCATCAATAACCAATACGATTGTGCTACTATGCAACCACGCCGTATTCTTTTACTTTTACTCTTTGGGTAGTTCAACAGTTTTAACGGTAACACTTTCGTAGTTATTTTTATAAAAGATAATTTTGTCGTTTTCTTACTACGATAATACTTCCATTGTAGGGGTCCACTAATGATTGTCTGCCGTCGTCTGAATATTCCTGTTAAAACGAATATTCCCAGACCAATCGAATATTATATAACCACTGGCTTACTTTGCAAAATTTGTAAATATTACCCACAACTATAACATTATATTATATCCACACCATAATATTCAAAAATATAATTCGAGAGAAATTAATCTTTATTCATAAAAGTTGGGGTCTTACAACCTCCCCTTCTTATGAAATTTCGTCCTCGAAATTAGGGTGAGTACTTGATATATCGAAGAGGTGAGGATATCTTGACTTTATCTCAGATTCTAACTCCCAGGTCATTTCATCCACATCGTGGTTTCTCCACAAAACTTTGAATTGAGGTATAACCTTGGAGCGTAGAATATGATCCTTCTTATCCAAGATTTTAACAGGTAACTCTTCATACATTAAATCTTCCTCTATCTCATCCGGTTCTAATTCAATAATGTGGTTCGAGTCTTTCACATATTTACGTAACATAGATATGTGAAAAACATTATGAACACGAGACATACTTGGCGGTAAGGCGAGTCTATAGGCCATAGTTCCTACTCGTTCGAGGATTATAAATGGACCAATGAATCGAGAATTGAGCTTTCCTCTCTTTCCAAATCTTGTAACTCCTTTCCATGGAGCAACATGTAACAACACATGATCTCCAATATTGAATTCCACGTCATTTCGATGAAGATCAGCATAACTCTTTTGTCGATCTTGTGAGGTTTTTATACATTGTCGGATCATTTGAATCTTTTCTTTAGTCATACGTACCAAATCCGGTCCCAACAATATTGCTTCACCCACCTCATCCCAGTATACTGGCGAACGACACTTTCTTCTATACAACGCCTCAAATGGAGCCATGCCAATACTTGTTTGATAACTATTATTGTAGGAAAACTCCACCTATGGTAAGAACTTGTCCCAACTTCCCTTGAAGTCAAGGACACATAGTCTTAATAAATCTTCAAGAGTTTGAATAGTCCTTTCTGACTGTCCATCCATTTGAGGATGATATACCGAACTAAATCGTAAATCCGTGCCCATAGCTTTTTGCAAACTAACCCAAAATCTTGAAGTGAATCTTGGGTCTCGATCAGAAACTATGGATACTGACATACAATGCAATCTTACAATCCCGTTTATATACATACTAGCAAGACGTTCAAGTGTATTAGTTTCTCATATCGGTAGGAAATGAGTAGACTTAGTCAATCTATCAACAATGACCCAAATCGCATCTATGCCTTGAGAAACCTTGGGAACACCAGTAACAAAATCCATGGTAATGTGTTCCCACTTCCATTCTAAAATTTCAAGTGGTTGCAATGGACCTTTTGGCACTTGATGCTCCGCCTTGACTCGTTGATAAGTTAGACACCATGAGATAAACCCCGCTATCTATCTCTTCATATTGCTCCACCAAAATGTATGTCGAAGATCATGATACATTTTGGTACTCCCAGGATGGATTGCAAACGGTGTGTTGTGCGCCTCCATCATGATTTTATACTTCAGGTCAGAATTGTTAGGAACACAAAGTCTGGAGTTGACTCGAAGTATTCCTTCTTCATCGATTCTTGCTTCCGAAATAGCACCTTCTTCCACTTTCTTCTTCATATGCATCAGCTCCATGTTTGTAGCTTGAGCAGCTTTAACTTTATCGATTAAAGTCAGTTCTCCTCGTATATTCACCATCATCATATGGGTCCCTAGAGTCTTTAACTCTATCTCCATCCTTCGTAAGTCATACACAATGGGCCCTTGCGTTGATAATAATGCACTCGTGCCTGCATATGATCTTCTACTCAATGCATCAGCTACTACGTTTGCTTTTCCAGGATGGTATTGGATGGTATGATCATAATCTTTCAAAAGCTCAAGCCAACATCATTGCCACATGTTGAGTTCCTTCTGAGTGAAGAAATATTTGAGGCTTTTATGATCCGTATAAATCTTCACCTTCTCTCCATACAGGTAATGCCTCCAAATCTTAAGCGCAAAAACGACAGCGGCCAACTCTAGATCATGAGTAGGATAATTTCTCTCATATTCTTTGAGTTGTCGGGAGGCATAGGCTATGACTTTCCCATGTTGCATGATAACACATCCTAACCCTTTGCCTGAAGCATCACTGTAAATGACAAATCCCTCCGTGCCAGATGGTATTATCAGAACAGGTGCTGAAATGAGTCTACTCTTGAGTTCTTGAAAACTCTTCTCACATTCCTCGCTCCAACTGAATTTTGTATCTTTTCAAGTCAGCTGCATTAATGGAGTAGAGATTTGAGAAAACCCTTCTACGAATCTCCGATAATAACCAGCTAAGCCGAGAAAGCTACGTACTTCGGTCACTGACTTAGGTTTCTCCCAGCTTTGAATTGCTTCAATCTTTGCCGGGTCAACAGATATTCCATGATTTGATATCACGTGGCCAAGGAATGCAACTTCCTCAAGCCAGAACTCACATTTCTTTAACTTGGCATATAGCTTGTTTTTACGAAGCTTTTGAAGTATCAGCCTCAAGTGTTGCTCATGGTCTTCACGGGTTTTGGAGTATATGAGGATGTCATCAATAAAGACAACAATAAAGTGATCCAAATATTCCTTGAATTCTCGGTTCATCATGTCCATGAAGGCAGCAGGAGCATTAGTCAATCCAAAAGACATGACTAGGAATTCATAATGCTCGCATCTTCAAGGTTCTAAAAGCGATCTTTGGAATGTCATCGCTTTTAATCTTCAACTGATGATATCGAGCTAAGATTGATCTTTGAAAAGAATTTGGTGCCTTTGCTTTGGTCAAACAGATCATCAATATGAGGTAATCTGGGTACCTATTTTGATGGTGACATGATTCAACTTAGATAATCAATACAAAGTTGCATACTTCCATCTTTCTTCTTCACGAATAGAACAGGAGCACCCCAAGGAGATGTACTAGGATGAATGAAACCGATGTCTAACAATTCCTGTAGTTGGGTTTTTAACTCCTGAAGTTCAATAGGAGCCATTCGATATGGGGCTTTGGAAATGCGTTTTGTACCGAATTCAAGGTCGATACAAAATTTAATTTCACGCTCTGGGGGTAGGCCAGGAAGTTCTTCAGGGAATACGTCAGGAAATTCATTAACAATAGAAATATCATTCAAAACTGACATATTTTTGTTTAGATTCGTGACATGAGCTAAGAAAACTTGACATCCCATTTTCAATAAACGAATAACTTTATGGCTTGAGATGACAGTGATGGATTTTAATGGTTTTGTTGCTTGAATTCGCATAATAGGTTGGTTAGGAATATGAAAGCTAACAACCTTACGAAAACAATCAATTTTAGCATGATGAGTAGTTAACCAATCAATCCCTAAAATCACATCAAATGCAAGTATTTTCAAAGAAATAAGATCGACAGTAACGATGCGATTACTGATATATGAATTAAACAAGACTTATAAAACGTGGATGTAATGAAGGTTTCTCCCAATGGAGTTTCAACAGATAAGTCAAAGTCTAATTTCTCCAGAGTCAAATTTAAACGTTGAGCGCAAGTAGGAGAAATAAAGAAATGGGTAGAACTGTTATCAAATAAAGTATAAACTTCGCTAGCGTTTATAATTATCTTACCCGTGATCACCTCGTTCGGATTCCTCGCTTTTTGGGAGGTTACGACAAACGCTCTCCCTTGAACTACCGGTTTTATCTTGTCTGGGACACCTTTTGATGCCTCCATCCCAGCTGGACTTGACTTTGGTGCACTATAAAATCGGGCTAGGTGGCCTTCTTTTCCACAATTATAACATGCTTTGGACTACATCGTGTAGTTTGGACTTATGTGTCCTTCCCCTCCACATTTGTAACAAATGACTGGCAGTCATTCTCCTTCCTTAACAATGGGTGCTGGTGCTGACGTCTTTCCATCTTTGCTGAACCTTCTCTTCTTGAACTTTCCACTCATATTATCTTGGCCATGATTACCACCGAAGTGGTTATCATTTCTGGCATGTTGATTCCCTCCACGTTAGTTGTCACCGCTTTGATGACTGCTACCACTGGTATTATCGACTTATCGGCTGCTCTCTCTTGGTTGGGTTGACTCGTTATCGCGCTCTAATAACTGAGCCCTATTCACAACATCTGAATACAAACACAGTTTATGAGAGATAAGATATTGACGTATCTCGGGTTTCAAACCTCTTAGAAACATCTGTGTCATTCTCTCCTCATTATCAACCAAGTGGGACGCAAATCGAGATAACTCGGCAAACTTAGCTTCGGACTGCGCCACGGTCATATTATTTTGCTCAAGCTTGATGAAATCTACCTCCTTCATGTGACGAATACTTTCAGGAAAGTACTTGTCATTGAACATCTCTTGGAACTTCTCCCAAGACATCTTCAGTGCGGCAGGTTGAGTACGTTTTGCAGATTCCCACCAATAATCTACCTCTACACGCAACATAAAGGTGGCAAAGGGAACCTTTTGCTCCTCGGAGCATCCCAAGACATCAAATATCTTGTCGATCTGCTTTATCCACGTCTCTGCCTTAAGTTGTTTTGGCTCTCCAAAAACTCTGGTGGTCTGACTCCTTGGCGCTTGCCATTGCATGACCAATAGTGAGTTGTCAATGTTTCCACATGCATTTTGGACAGTCTCACGTCAATGGTCTCACGTGCTTCATTGCTTATCTCAACATTTTCGGATGCCATTTTCAAATACTATAACAAAACAAGGGTTAATTAACATATCACATATTATCCCTATACTCTGACCGACCAATTAAATACCAAATAAACTTAGGTAGGTCATACTAGCGAAGAATTCCCCGATCTCTCCCTCCTAGTTCTTATCTCACATCTCACCGGGGATCATATCCTAAGCTTTGATACCTTGTGACGCCCCAAAAGTAGGTATACATTACCCATCTTGAGTCGCCAAATACATGGTACAAAATACAAATACAAACTTAATTATACAACCGTCGTGTAATATACGAAAATACATAAACTGAGAGTTTAATAGGAATATTTTCATCTAGACAATATCCACACTCAAAGGAGTCCTCATTACATTTATTGTCACACTATTTAATAGAATAGTGAGGACTACTAATGCTATCATTTGGACCGTCACTCCTTTCCCCGACTCATCCAAGCTATATTCTCATTTCCTGAAGAGAATAGTGAAAGAAAGGGTGAGCTCAACTAGCCCAGTAACAAATATTATGACTATGATAATGCAGAATAAATTATCAATAGTCTTCAACAATGTTAAACTGATAAAATACAATAGAAATCAAGTTTAACTGCATCAGAACAAGCAATCCATTAGAAGAGTCAAGTAGAGAATAAAATATATTATCTTCTATGGTATAAAATGTTTTCATCAATTTTTATCACTAAGACTCAGCTTAATAAATAAAACACATCATCTAATCATCCCTGTACTCCGGGCCAAGGATATTCATTAAATCATAAATGGTCATGACTATACCGAACAATCCCTGGTCATAATCATACCAAAAACTGTCCATCAATGCATTTCAGGCCACTGAGGACTTTTACCATATCATTTATAATATTACAGGTCATGATTATACCGAATGATCCCTGGTCATAATCATACTAAGTCCATCTATGCACGTAAGCCAAAGATGACTTTCATTATAATATAAGCATGAGGATGATGACAATGACATAATAATTCAATAAAAACAAGTTCAAGAATTAATTTATCAAGAAATTAATAACGTCCAAATTGTCAACATGATACTTCTTTGTGGAGTAAAATTCAAGAATGCTCAGAAGAATATTTCCATGAATAGATACTAGATGAAGCGCAAATATCAAGGATATTCCACTAATTTCATGGAGTATAGAAGCCAAAACTTTAACCAACTGAGTATAATAGAATATATGAAACTGCAAATGTATGCGGTACTTCGCATAACAGGTTATTCCAACAGAATAATAAAGAAAGGAATAACAGAAGTTCTCATCATAAATAAGAAAGAAATAATACCCCTTACCTTAGAAGAAACTGGTTGGAATAGAGAGGTAGCTGACTTCTCTTCTTCTTTCTCTCTATAATTTCTCTCTCAAGAGTTTCAGTAAATTCGTAAGAAATAATGAAGGAATGAGCTTCTATTTATAGGAGAATGGACTGAATAGTAACTAATTCATGAACGGTCCAGATTGATTTACTTTTAAACAGACGGTCCATATTGATTTACTATTAAAACTTAAAACAACGGTCCATACTGATTTACTATTAAAACTTTAAACCAGCGATCCATATTGATTCACTATTATAACTTTCCAGCAGCGGTCCATATTGATTCACTATGATAACTATCCACCAGCGGTCCATATTGATTCACTATTATAACTTCAACCAACGGACTGAAAAATTAGTACATCTCCTCATGGAATAATATTGTACCCAAAAATGATTTGGACCGAAAAGAAATATATTTTTTGGGTGAATAGTACCCCGTGAATAGTAACTCATGAATAGTAACTCGTGAATAGTACTCCAACACGAAAAGTGCTCCGAATACCCAATTGAACAATATAACCTCCAGACATCAATTATTATCGACATAAATATCAATTTATACTAACACTAATAATTTCTACACAATGGAACTATCAATTTCATCTTTAATCAACACGAGCTTATTCATCATCAATATTATAACTCACAATATTTAACAACCAGGTCGTTCCCAGGAAAGAGGGGGCTTTCCAATAAGGATTTCTCCCTATTGGTGCGTAATTAGGTGACCAAACCTCTCCTTGACAGAACTTCTAAACATTTTAAATATTGCAATTTAATAATATGAATAATTTTGTCATCTCAATTATTGATTTAATAATATGTCATATTATGCAGATGATACTGTGACAATAATCGAATCAATAATATGAGAGATATGATGCAGCAATTACTGTAGCAATAATTGAGTATAACCGAGTGACTTCTCAAGTAAGTATCAATAACCAATATCGTGTGCTATTATGCAACCACACGTACATCGTATTTTTTTACTTTGGGTAGTTCAACAATTTTAACGGTAACACTTTCATAGTAATTTTTATAAAAGATAATTACATGCGTTTTCTTACTACGACAATACTTAGTTAATGGGGTCCACCAATGATTGTGCCGTCGTACAAATATTCCCTGTTGAAACGAATATTCCCCGACCAAACGAATATTATATAACCACTTGCTTACTTTGCAAAATTTGTAAATATTACCCACAACTATAACATTATATTATATCCACACCATAATATTCAAAAATATAATTCGAGAGAAATTAATCTTTATTCATAAAAGTTGTGGTCTTACAACAAGGGTAAGATCGAAGGAGCTGGGAAGGTAGAAATTAATAGTGGAAGTAAAAGTGGTAGTAGTAAGAGGAAGGGGAACTATTTTGGTAATGTCCAAGTAAATCAAGAAGGTGTGAAGAAGCAGGTGGTGCCGTGTAAGAATTGTGGAAAGAACCATGCAGGTACATGTCTGAAAGGAAAGTTTGTATGGTATAAGTGCGGGCAGGAGGGCCATATCTCTCCCAACTGTCCTAATCCAAGAATGAACAGTGGGTGTTTTCTGTGCGGATCGACTGAGCACAAGGTGAAGGATTGTTCGAAGGGGAGGACGGAGGCCGGGAGTGTGAATACTGGGAAGGGCAGCGGGACTTTAGCAATCACAGGACCGACTTTGTCAAACAAGCCAACAAAATCAAAAGCGAGGATCTTCAACATGACTGTCTAGGATACGGTGGCAACTGGTGTTGGAATTCCTGGTATTATTCGTATAACTTTTATTTTCTTTTACATGATTTTCCTATATATAGTAAATTATTTTATAAAAAAAAATTGAAGGAGGAATTGGAGTTCTTTTAGAAATCAAATTTTCGTTGAATCAGATAGACAAGCTTTATGAGAATAGTTGAAGATCAGTTCGATCAAAGTTGGTCGAGATCTACTTGCAATGATTGTGTATGCTATGTACCCTTGTATGTATAGGTTTTAAAACGGTGATTCCGGGGATGGAATCTTTATAAG
The DNA here is from genome assembly GCA_020205605.1 of Panax ginseng. Classification (NCBI taxonomy): domain Eukaryota; kingdom Viridiplantae; phylum Streptophyta; class Magnoliopsida; order Apiales; family Araliaceae; genus Panax; species Panax ginseng. The sequence continues at coordinate 113,577,778 of CM035132.1, forward strand.
GGAGGGTGAATGTAACAACCCGATATTTTCTATAGAAATAAATCAGAAATTTTGGGTATAAATTTTTTTTATTTATTAAAATAAATATGGGGAATATGTGCCAAGATAATGTGTATATGTATTTATGTGATAAATAAAAATATATTTATTACCTAAATAATTATTGCAAATAATTTTTATGTTAGAATATTGATCATTATAAATTATATTCTTATAATAACTAATTTTATAGTAGAAATATTTTTATTAATTATTTTCCATGAAAATATAATTATATATTATTTAAATAATATATGAAATGATTTTAGAATTATTATAATAATTATTTATTTTATTATATGAATTTATGTTAGATTAATTAAGTTAATTATTTTTAACATAATTAATAATGTTATATATGAAAGATAAATCAAATATGGAATCCAAACCCTAATTTTGGATCTTGATCAAGGAATGAGAATAATAATATAATATTAATTATATTATGATTTTTCAGTGCTATAAATATGTATTGTATGTATGTATTGATAATGGTTGGTCAATTACGGTATATCAGTAGAAAACCTAGTAATACTGTTATTTGAACTCAAATCGGAGTTTAAGATCGGTCAAAAATTATGTAATATGATTATAATAAGTGTTAGAATTATAATCCAAGTTAGTAAACGCTAATTTTTAAATTAGGAACCCTAACTTCGAAAATGTAAACCCTAACTGTTAGTTTGGCATGCTTAACGATAATTAATAAATTTTTAAACCTAATGTGTAAGTTTAATTAATTAGGAAAAACCCTAATTATTGTTAGAAACCCTAATCATGAAATTAGAAACCCTAATTTCTATATTTAGTAACCCTAATTAGTAATTATAAAACCTAATTACTAATTATAAACCCTAATTGCTAAATTAGCAAGGTTAATTATAATTATTAAATAATTAATACCCTAATGTTCATGTATTGTAAGACCCTAACTTTTATGAATAAAGATGAATTTTCTATAAATATCATTTTAAATATTAAGGTGTGAATTTGAAATAATGTTATAGTTGTGGGTAATATTTATAAATTTTGCAAAATACATAAGTTGTTATATTATATTCGATTGGTGGGGAATATTCATTTTAGCGAGGAATATTCATACCTGGCAGCACAATCATTGGTGGACCCACAGCGAAATTATTGTCGGATGAGAAAGCGACAAAAATATTTTATAAAAATAACGGTGGAAGTTTTACCATTAAGCTGTTGAAAACACGGTGTTAAAAAGTATGAGAATCTGGCTGTGGTTGCATAGTAGCACTACGGTATTGATTATTGATGCTTACGTGAGAAGTCACTCGGTTGTGTTCAATTATTATTCTGATAATTGTTGCATAATATCTCATGTTATTTGACTCAATTATTGTCGATATTTTATATATTATTAAATCAATAATTGAGATGACAGTTATTAATATTATTATTTGCAATATTAATGATGTCTAGAAGTTATGCTAAGGAGAGGTTTGGTCACCTAATTTGCCTTGCTAATAGGGAGAAATCCTTATTGGAAAGCCCCTCTTTCACGGGAACCACACAGTCGATTAATATTGTGAATTATAATAATGATGATAAATGTTGTTAAGAATATTGAGGTGATTTTTATGAAGTATTTGTTGTATTTTTGACCCTCATTTACCCATTTTTTAAAATTTATCGATTAAAAGTTGTCTCGAGTTTTGTTTTTTATATATATATATATATATATATATATATATATATTTGTATAATCACGTGGGTGAAGTGGTGGTGGTCCTGGTGAATAATTTGGCAGGATGCAATATTTTTTTCAAAGCTTGCACATTGTTGGTTGAAAATTCCATAATGTTGTCAAACCTACGAATAAAGCAAATTTCTTTTTTGGTTAAAGTCCTTAACTGGTCATGCGATAAATTGTTTTCCTCCTCTAATTGGCCAGCACCAAACTCGTGAAAACTTCGTTCGAATTTATATATTGTGCGTCCGTGATTTTTCCTAAATAGTATCCTTCCATTCTCCTATAAATAGAAGCTCATTCCTTCATTATTTCTTACGAATTCACTGAAACTCTAGAGAGAGAAAATTATAGAGAGAAAGAAGAAGAGAAGTCTGCTACCTCTCTTTTCCTATATCCAATTTCTTCTAAGGTAAGGGGTATTATTTCTTTCTTTCGTCTTCATGAAGAGAACTTCTGTTATTCCATTCTTTATTATTATGTTGGAATAACATGTCTATGTAAAGTACCGCATACATGGTGAAATTCTTATGTTATTCCATTCTTTATTATTCTATTGGAACATCACATGCATGTAACGCTTACGCATGACACAGTTACGTGGTTTATTATTACATTGGAATATCATATGCATGCGTTTACGCATGACTGGTTCCATTATTTATTATTACGTTGGAATATCTCATGCATGCGTTTTTACGCATAAACTGGTTCCGTTATTTATTATTCTGTTGGAATAACCTGTTTGTGCGGTCTATCGCATGACTAGTGATTTCTTTTGTTATTCCATTCTTTATTATACTCAGTTGATTAATGTTTTGACTTCTATATTCCATGAAATTAGTGGAATATCATTGATATTTGCGCTTCATCCAGTATCTTTTCATGGAAATATTCCTCTGAACATTCTTGAATTTTACTCTACAAAGAAGTATCATGTTGACAATTTGGACGTTATTAGTTCCTGGATAAATTAATTCTTGAACTTGTTTTATTGAATTCTTATATCATTGTCATCATCCTCATGTTTATATTATGTTGAAAGTCATATGTGGTGCGTAGTGCATAGATGGACTTGGTATGATTATGACGAGGATTATTCGGTATAATCATGGTAGTAATATTACAAATGATGTGGTAAAAGTCCTCATTGGGCGTAGTGCATTGATGGGCCGAGTTCTTGGCATGATCATGACCATTGATGAATACACGAATATCCTTGGCCCGTAGTGCATGGATAATTTGTGGTTGTGATACTAATGAATATCATTGGCCGTAGTGCAGGGATGATGTGTATTATTTATTAAGCTGAGTCCTAGCGATAAAAATGATGAAAAACCTTTTAAATTATAAAAGATAGTAGATTTTATTCTCTACTTGACTCTTTTAATGGATTGCTTGTTCCGCTGCAGTTAAACTTGATGTTTGTTATATTGTATCAGTTTAACAATGTTGAAGGCTAACGATAATTTATTCTGTATTATCTTAGTCATAATATTTCTTACTGGGCTAGTTGAGCTCACCCTTTTATTTTCATTGTTCTCTTCAGGAAATGAGAACGTAACAGGGACTAGTCGGGGAGCGGAGTGACGGTCCAGATAATATCATTAGTAGTCTTCACTATTCTGTTTAATAGTGTGATAATAAATGTAATGAGGACTCAATTGAGTGTGGATATTGTCTAGATTACAATATTTGTATTAAAACTCACAGCATATGTTTTTGTCGTATTTTACACATTGTTGTATAATTAAGTTGTATTTGAATTTTGTACCATGTATTTGGCGACTCAAGATGGGTGATGTACACCTATTTTGGGGCGTCCATGATTGGTATCAAAGCTTAGGATATGATCCTTGGGTGAGATGTGAGACAAGAACTAGGAGGGAGAGGCGAGGAATTCTTTCGCTAGTATGACCTACCTAAGTTTATTTGGTATTTAATTGGTCGGTCGAGTATAGGGATAATATTTGATATGTTAATTAACCCTTGTTTTGTGGCAGTATTTGAAAATGACATCCGAGAATTTTGAGAATAGCAATGGAGCACAGAAGACCGTTGAGTCTCCACAGATCAATAATCAGGAAATGTGCCACAGGAAGGAGACAATCCTAATGCAAACAACAACACTGACCAAATGATGAACGATGGAATGTTCAGAGGCTTTATGCAATTCATGCAACATCAAAGTAGAGAGGCGGCTCTGTCCAAAATACGGTGGAAACACGGCAACTCTCGAGCGGTCACATGAAGCAGTTCAAGGAGGCTGGGACCACGAGTTTTTGGAGAGCCAAAACCACTTAAGGCGGAGATGTGGATAAAATAGATCAACAAGATATTTAATGTCTTGGGATGCTCCGAGGAGCAAAAGGTTCCCTTTGCCACCTTCATGTTCTTGTAAGAGGTGATTACTAGTGGGAATCTGTAAAGCGTACTCAACCTGCCACACTGAAGATGTCTTGGGAGAAGTTCCAAGAACTGTTCAACGACAAGTACTTTCCCAAAAGTATTCATCACATGAAAGAGGTAGAGTTCATCAAGCTGGAGCAAAAATAACATGACCGTGTCGCAGTACGAAGCCAAGTTCGCCGAGTTGTCCCGATTTGCATCCCATTTGGTTGATAATGAGGAGAGAATGATGCGAATGTTTCTAATAGGTTTGAAACCCGAGATACGTCAATATCTTATCTCTCATAAACTATGTTTGTATTTAGATGTTGTTAATAGGGCTCAGTTATTGGAGCGCGATAATGAGTCAACCCAACCAAAAGAGAAGGTAGGAAAAATGATAATACCGGTGAGGATAGATCATTGAGCGGTGACAATAAGCGTGGAGGGAATCAACATGCCAGAAATGGTAACCACTTTAGTGGTAATCATGGTCAAAACAATAAGAATGGAAATTTCAAGAAGAGGAGATTCAACAATGATGGAAAGATATCAGCATCAGCACCTGTCGTTAAGGAAGGAGAACGACCACCTATCATATGCTTCAAATGTGGAGGGGAGGGACATATCAGACCAAACTGCGCGATGCCATCCAAAGCATGTTATAATTGTGGAAGAGAAGGCCACCTGGCCCGATTTTGTCATGCACCGAAGACAAGTCCAGCTGGGATGGAGGCATCAAAGGTCGTCCCAGACAAGACAAAACTGGTAGTTCAAGGGAAAGCGTTGTCGTGACCTCCCAGAAAGCAAGGAACCCGAACGAGATCATCACGGGTAAGCTTATCATAAACTCTAGCGAAGTATATACCTTATTTGATACCGGTTCTACCCATTCTTTTATTTCTCCTACTTGCGCTCAACGTTTAAATTTGACTCCGGAGAAATTGGACTTTGACTTATCTGTTGAAACTCCGTTGGGAGAAACCTTCATTACATCCACTGTTTATAAGTCTTGTTTGGTTCAAATCGGTACCCTCACATTACCTGTCGATCTTATTTCATTGAAAATACTTGCATTTGACGTAATTCTAGGGATTGATTGGTTAACTACTCATCATGCAAAAATTGATTATTTTCGTAAGGTTGTTAGCTTTTATATTCCTAACCAACCTATTATGCGAATTCAAGCAACCAAACCATTAAAATCAATCACTGTCATCTCAAGCCATAAAGCTATTCGTTTATTAAAAAATGGATGTCAAGTTTTCTTAGTTTATGTCACGGATCTAAACAAAAATACGTCAGTTTTGAATGATATTTCTATTGTTAATAAATTTCCTGATGTATTCCCTGAAGAACTTCCTGGCCTACCCCCAGAGCGTGAAATTGAATTTTGTATCGACCTTGAACCCGGTACAAAACCCATTTCCAAAGCCCCATATCGAATGGCTCCTATTGAACTTCAGGAGTTAAAGACCCAACTAAAGGAATTGTTAGACATTGGCTTTATTCATCCTAGTACTTCTCCTTGGGGTGCTCCTATTCTATTCGTGAAAAAGAAAGATGGGAGTGTGCAACTTTGTATTGATTATCGAGAGTTGAATCATGTCACCATCAAAAATAGGTACCCATTGCCACGTATTGATGACTTGTTTGACCAGTTGCAAGGCGCCAAATTCTTTTCAAAGATTGATCTTCATTCCGGATATCACCAATTGAAGATTAGAACCGATGACATTCCAAAGACGGCTTTCAAAACTCGGTACATTATGAATTCCTAGTCATGTCTTTTGGATTGACTAATGCTCTTATTGCCTTCAAGGATATGATGAACTGAGTATTCAAGGAATATTTGGATCATTTGTGGTCGTCTTTATTGATGACATCCTCACTATATTCCAAAAGCCGTGAAGATCATGAGCAACACTTAAGGCTGATACTCCAAAAGCTTCGTAAAAACAAGCTTTATGCCAAGTTGAGGAAATGGGAGTTCTGGCTTGAGGAAGTAGCATTCCTTGGGCACGTGGTATCAAGTCATGGAATATCTGTTGACCCAAAAAAGATTGAAGCTATTCAAAGTTGGGAACAACCTAAATCAGTGATCGAAGTACGTAGCTTTCTTGGCTTAGCTGGTTATTATCGGAGATTCGTAGAAGGGTTTTCTCGAATCGCTACTCCACTAACTTAGCTGACTCGAAAAGATACAAAATTTGGTTGGAGTGAGGAATGTGAGAAGAGTTTTCAAGAACTCAAGAGAAGACTCATTTCAACACCTGTTCTGACAATACCATCTGGCTCGAAGGGATTTGTCATCTATAGTGATGCTTCGGGCAAAGGGTTAGGATGAGTTCTCATGCAACATGGGAAAGTCATAGCCTATGACTCTCGAAAACTCAAAGAATATGAGAGGAATTATCCTACTCATGTTCTAGAGTTGGCAGCAGTCGTTTTTGCACTAAAGATTTGGAGGCATTACTTATATGGGGAGAAAGTGGAGATCTTTACGGATCATAAAAACCTCAAATATTTCTTCACCCAAAAGGAACTCAACATGCGACAATGACGTTGGCTTGAACTATTGAAAGATTATGATCATACCATCCAATACCATCCTGGAAAAGCGAATGTGGTAGCTAACGCATTGAGTAGAACATCATATGCGGGTACGAATGTAATATTGTCAACGCAAAGACCCATTTTGTATGACTTGCAAAGGATGGAGATCGAGATAAAGACTCCAGGGACCCACGTGATGATGGAGAATATACGAGTAGAACCGACTTTAATCGATAAAGTTAAAGCTGCTCAAGCTATAGACCTGGAGCTGATGCGTATAAGGAAGAAAGTGCAAGAAGGTGTTATGCCGGAAGCAAGAATCGATGAAGAAGGAATACTTCGAGTCAACTCCAAACTTTGTGTTCCTAATGACCCTGATTTAAAGTATAAAATCATGATGGAGGCGCAAAACACACCGTTTTCAATCCATCCTGGGAGTACCAAAATGTATCGTGATCTTCGTCATACATTTTGGTGGAGTAATATGAAGAGAGAGATAGCGTTGTTTATCTCAAGGTGTCTAACTTGTCAACGAGTCAAGGCGGAGCATCAAGTATTAAAAGGTCCATTGCAACCACTTGAAATTCCAGAATGGAAGTGGGAGCACATTACTATGGATTTCATTACTGGTCTTCCCAAGGTTTCTCAAGGCATAGATGGAATTTGGGTCATTGTTGATAGATTGACCAAATCTGCTCATTTCTTCCCAATACAAGAAACTTATACACTTGAACGTCTTGCTCGTTTGTACATAAACGAGATTGTAAGACTGCATGGTATGCCAGTATCCATAGTTTCTGATCGAGACCCAAGATTCACTTCACGATTTTGGGTTAGTTTGCAAAAAGCTATGGGCACAGATTTACGATTTAGTTCGACATATCATCCTCAGACGGACGGACAATCAGAAAGGACTATTCAAACTCTTGAAGATTTATTAAGACTCTGTGTCCTTGACTTCAAGAGAAGTTGGGACAAGTTCTTACCATTGGTGGAGTTTTCCTGCAACAACAGTTATCAAGCAAGTATTGGCATGGCTCCATTAGAAGTGTTGTATGGAAGAAAGTGTCGTTCACCAGTATGCTAGGATGAAGTGGGTGAAGCAACGTTGTTGGGATCGGAGTTGGTACATATGACTACGGAAAAGATTCAAACGATCCGACAACATATAAAAACCTCAAAAGATCGACAAAAGAGTTATGCTGATCTTCATCGAAAGGACGTGAAATTCGATATTGGAGATCATGTGTTGTTACGTGTTGCTCCATGGAAAGGAGTTACGAGATTTGGAAAGAGAGGAAAGCTCAATCCTCGATTCATTGGCCCATTTTTAATCCTCGATCGAGTAGGAACTGTGGCCTATAGACTCGCTTTACCGCCAAGTATGTCTCGTGTTCATAATGTTTTTCACATACCCATGTTACGTAAGTATGTGGAAGACTCGAACCACATTATTGAGTTTGAACCGGACAAAATTGCGGAAGATTTAACATATGAAGAGGTTCTTGTTCAAATCTTGGACAAGAAGGAGCATATTCTACGCTCCAAGGTTATACCTCAAGTCAAAGCTTTGTGGAGAAACCACGACGTTGAGGAAATGACCTGAGAGTTAGAATCTGAAATGAAATCAAGGTATCCTTACCTCTTCGACGACATACCAGTGTCGTGCCCTAATTTCGAGGTGAAATTTCTTAAGAAAGCGAGGTTGTAAGACCCCAACTTTTATGAATAAAGATGAATTTTCTATAAATATCATTTTAAATATTAAGGTGTGAATTTGAAATAATGTTATAGTTGTGGGTAATATTTATAAATTTTGCAAAGTACGCGAAGTTGTTATATTATATTCGATTGGTGGGGAATATTCATTTTAGCGGGGAATATTCGCATATGGCAGCACAATCATTGGTGGACCCCACAACGGAATTATTGTCGGATTGAGAAAACGACAAAAATATTTTATGAAAATAACGGCGGAATTTTACCATTAACTATTAAAACACCCGGTGTTAAAAGTACAGGAATACGCGTGGTTGCATAGTAGCACACGGTATTGATTATTGATGCTTACGTGAGAAGTCACTCAGTTGTGTTCAATTATTGTTACAGTAATTGTTGCATAATATCCATTGTTATTTGACTCAATTATTTTTGATATTTTATATATTATTAAATCAATAATTGAGATGACAGAGTTATTAATATTATTATTTGCAATATTAATGATGTCTAGAAGTTATGCTAAGGAGAGGTTTGGTCACCTAATTGCGCGCCAATAGGGAGAAATCCTTATTGGAAAGGATGCAATATTTTTTTCAAAGCTTGCACATTGTTGGTTGAAAATTCCATAATGCAGTCAAACCTACGAATAAAGCCAGTTTCTTTTTTGGTTAAAGTCCTTAACTGGTCATGTGATAAATTGTTTTCCTCTTCTAATTGTCCAGCACCAAACTCGTGAAACTTCATTCAAATTTATATATTGTGCGTCCGTGATTTTTCCTAAATAGTATCCTTCCATTCTCCTATAAATAGAAGCTCATTCCATCATTATTTCTTACAAATTCACTGAAACTCTAGAGAGAGAAAATTATAGAGAGAAAGAAGAAGAGAAGTCTGCTACCTCTCTTTTCCTATATCCAATTTCTTCTAAGGTAAGAGGTATTATTTCTTTCTTTCATCTTCATAAAGAGAACTTCTGTTATTCCATTCTTTATTATTATGTTGGAATAACCTGTCTATGCGAAGTACTTCATACATGGTGAAATTCTTATGTTATTCCATTCTTTATTATTCTGTTGGAACATCCTGTCTGTGCGCTTACGCATGACCTGGTTCCGTGGTTTATTATTCTATTGGAATATCCTGTATGTGCGTTTACGCATGACCTGGTTCCATTATTTATTATTCATTGAAATATCACGTGCATGCGTTTACGCATGACCGGGTTCCGATTATTTATTATTACATTGGAATAACTTTATGCATGCGGTCTATCGCATGCACGGTGATTTCTTTTGTTATTCCATTCTTTATTATACTCAGTTGGTTAAAGTTTTGACTTCTATATTCCATGAAATTAGTGGAATATCCTTGATATTTGCGCTTCATCCAGTACCTTTTCATGGAAATATTCCTCTGAGCAATCTTGAATTTTACTCTATAAAGAAGTATCATGTTGACAATTTGGACATTATTAGATCCTGGATAAATTAATTCTTGAACTTGTTTTATTGAATTCTTATATCATTGTCATCATCCTCATGTTTATATTATGATGAAAGTCATCTGTGGCCTGTAGTGTATAGATGAACTTGGTATGATTATGACCAGGGATTATTCGGTAAAATCATGACCGTAATGTTACAAATGATATGGTAAAAGTCCTCATTGGCCCGTAGTGCATTGATGGATAGTTGTTGGCATGATAAAGACCATTGATGAATACACGAATATCTTTGGCCCGTAGTGCATGGATAATTTGTGGTTGTGATACTAATGAATATCCTTGGCCGTAGTGCAAGGATGATGTGGATTATTTATTAAGTTGAGTTCCAGCGATAAAATGATGAAAAACCTTTTAAATCATAAAAGATAATAGATTTTATTCTCTACTTGACTCTTTTAATGGATTGCTTGTTCCGCTGCAGTTAAACTTGATGTTTGTTATATTGTATCAGTTTAACATTGTTGAAGGCTAACGATAATTTATTTTGTATTATCTTAGTCATAATATTTCTAACTGGGCTAGTTGAGCTCACCCTTTTGTTTTCATTGTTCTCTTCAGGAAATGAGAACGTAGCAAGGACTAGTAGGGGAACGGAGTGACGGTCCAGATAACAACATTAGTAGTCCTCACTATTCTGTTAAATAGTGTGATAATAAATGTAATGAGGACTCAATTGAGTGTGAATATTGTCTAGATGAAAATATTTGTATTAAAACTTACAGCATATGTTTTGTCGTATTTTACACAACTGTTGTATAATTAAGTTGTATTTGAATTTTACACCATGTATTTGGCGACTCAAGATGGGTGATGTATACCTATTTTGGGGGCGTCACTTGTATAATGTAATTAGAAACCTAATCTAATTAAGGAAACCCTAATTACAAATTTTAGAAAGTAAAATTTTATATTTCTCAAACCCTAATTGCTAAATCCTATAAATTCTATGTACTAAACCTTAGGATTAAACCCTAAGGTTAAACCCTAAGGGTCAAACCCTAAGGGTTTGCCAAGATTACAAAAGTGACATTAAAATAGCTAGGAAAATGAATAAACTACCCTTTTAGACATTCTTTAATGAGATAACTTGTAGATCTTACCAATATAAGGAGTTGGTGACCTAATAGATCAGCCATGTGCTACAAATCCAGCAAAATTAGTCAATTATATCAGCAACATACATTGTATACAAGCACCATATATAGATTAGAGAGAGAAAATAATTCATTTGCAAGCTCATTTTTCCCAACTCTCATCCTTGACTCTCTCAAGCTCAACCCTCCAAAATTTCTTAGCATATCAGTCCCAAATCAAAGCCCCACTAACACCACTATCAAATCAGAAGCCTTGAATTAGAATTGGATCATAGAAGGTATAAACCCTAACCAAGAAATTTGAGTTTTGATTCCATGTTAGATCTTAGGTTTTAATGTTTAAACTTGTTATATGTAGTCTATTTTCGTGATCTGGGTTTGCACATACTAGATCCATAACATTAATATGTTCAAAATTATGTTTTAAAAAAATTAAAAAAAAAAATTGTGTTGTTTGACAACGAATGTCAGGCCTTATATCTCTGTGATCTTTAATGATTTTTGTGTTTTGAAAGTTTGTAGTTGTAGTCTGTTATGTGATCTTTGATCTGGATAAAATTGGCTTGGTTTCAAGATGTAGAATCTATGTTGAATCACCATTTAGCGGGGCTACTAGGACTGGGGTCTCTCTCTTGGGCGGGACATCAAGTACATGTATCTTTACCGATTAACCGGTTTCTAATATATTTGGAGTAGATCCTAAAGAGATACCACTTCCTCATGAATTTATCTTGAATCGGGATCTTTTGGCTCAACTTTATCCAGTTTTCTTTGAGGAGCAACCCCCTTTTTCACCTTGAATTGGTCAAAATATGCGGACTTTCTTACTTTTCGCGGCTTATATCGAGTCCATATTGCAAGATAATCGTGGTCAAAAGCCGTTGACTGGCCATGACTGGGCATTTCTGTGTAACCAAGAAACTGCCCAGAACCGGCCTGACAACGTTTTAAATCGACTAGATCTGTTAGTGTGATGATGTGTTGGTTCTGTTGTTGTGTTTAGATTGTAGTCTGGTATATGGACTCCATGTTTATGCTTTAAACCCTAATTGCTAAATTAGCAAGGTTAACTATAATTATTAAATAATTAATACCCTAATGTTCATGTATAATGTAATTAGAAACCTAATCTAATTAACGAAACCCTAATTACAAATTTTAGAAACTAAAATTTTATATTTTTCTAACCCTAATTGCTAAATCCTACAAATTCTATGTACTAAACCTTAGGGTTAAACCCTAAGGGTCAAACCTTAAGGGTTTGCCAAGATTACAAAAGTGCCATTAAAATTGCTAGGAAAATGACTAAACTACCCTTTTGGACATTCTTTAATAGGATAACTTGTAGATATTACCAATATAAGGAGTTGGTGACCTAATAGATCAGCCATGTGCTACAAATCCAGCAAAATCAGTCAATTATATCAGCAACATACATTGTATACAAGCACTATATATAGATTAGAGAGAGAAAATAATTCATTTGCTAGCTCATTTTGCCCAACTCTCATCCTTGACTCTCTCAAGCTCAACCCTCCGAAATTTCTTAGCATATCAGTCCCAAATCAAAGCCCCACTAACACCACTATCAAATCAGAAGCCTTGAATTAGAATTGGATCATAGAAGGTATAAACCCTAACCAAGAAATTTGAGTTTTGATTCCATGTTAGATCTTAGGTTTTAATGTTTACACATGTTATATGTAGTCTATTTTAGTGATCTGGGTTGGCACATACTAGATCCATAACATTAATATGCTCAAAATTATGTTTTAAAAAAATCTAGAAATTTTTTTTTGTGTTGTCTGACAATGAATGTCAGGCCTTATATCTCTGTGATCTTTAATAATTTTTGTGTTTTGAAAGTTTGTAGTTGTAGTCTGTTATGTGATCTTTGATCTGGATCAAGATTAAGGCTTATATCGAGTCCATATTGAAAGATAATCGTGATCAAAGTCGCTGATGTTGACCCGGCCTTGGGGGCGTTTTAGGAAACCTAAGCGCGGCCCTTTGATACGCTTTTTAAATCGACTAGAACTGTTAGTGTGATGATGTGTTGGTTCTGTTGTTGTGTTTAGATTGTAGTCTGGTATATGGACTCCACGTTTATGCTTTAAACCCTAATTGCTAAATTAGCAAGGTTAACTATAATTATAAAATAATTAATACCCTAATGTTCATATATAATGTAATTAGAAACCTAATATAATTAAAGAAACCCTAATTACAAATTTTAGAAACTAAAATTTTATATTTCTTAAACCCTAATTGCTAAATCGTACAAATTCTATATACTAAACCTTAGGGTTAAACCCTAAAGGTTTGCCAAGATTACAAAAGTGCCATTAAAATTGCAAGGAAAATGACTAAAATACCCTTTTAGACATTCTTTAATGAGATAACTTGTAGATCTTACCAATATAAGGAGTTGGTGACCTAATAGATCAGCCATGTGCTACAAATCCAGCAAAATCAGTCAATTATATCAGCAACATACATTGTATACAAGCACTATATATAGATTAGAGAGAGAAAATAATTCATTTGCTAGCTCATTTTTCCCAACTCTCATCCTTGACTATCTCAAGCTCAACCCTCCGAAATTTCTTAGCATATCAGTCCCAAATCAAAGCCCCACTAACACCACTAATCAAATCAGAAGCCTTGAATTAGAATTGGATCATAGAAGATATAAACCCTAACCAAGAAATTTGAGTTTTGATTCCATGTTAGATCTTAGGTTTTAATGTTTAAACTTGTTATATGTAGTCTATTTTAGTGATCTGGGTTGGCACACACTAGATCCATAATATTAATATGCTCAAAATTATGTTTTAAAAAAATCTAGCCATTTTTTTTTGTGTTGTCTGATAACGAATGTCAGCCCTTATATCTCTGTGATCTTTAATGATTTTTGTGTTTTGAAAGTTTGTAGTTGTAGCCTGTTATGTGCTCTTTGATCTGGATCAAGAATCAGGCTTATATCGAGTCCATATTGCAAGATAATCGTCGTCAAAAGCCATTATCGAGAAGCCATGATCAGGCGTTTACGGGTAACTGAAGCGCCCGTAACCTACCGACAATGCTTTAAATTGACTAGATCTGTTAGTGCGATGATGTGTTGGTTCTGTTGTTGTGTTTAGATTATAGTCTGGTATATAGACTCCACGTTTATGCTTTAAAAGCTCCTAAACATCAAATACATTTAATGTAGTGGATGGTCAAAGTAGGCCATCCGGTCATACTTTTTATTTCTGGGAATTTCCAGAAACTGGTAGAACCTTATTTCTAACAGGGGTTGACCGGCTTAGATATCTCTTATATGTTGATAAAATGTTATAAAAGTGTTTGATAATTGTAGTCTGACATCAATACTTCAAGTGTAAACCATTAGAACAAACATAGCAAGCCCAGAACGTGTGATTCAATGCTTGGAAAGTGGGTGTCTCGACTGTTCTTGATTTCTGGGAAAACTCAGAAAATGAAGAACAATCCTAACAACATTTTTGGAACTCTAGATCTTTATGTTATGTTATGGAATGGTCATGAAACTAGTTGTTGATTGTAGTATTACATTAATACTGCAATCCTAGCAAACTTTCAAGCTCAGAATCATTATGGTCTAAAAATTATGATTGGTCAAACTAGCTAACTCAGCAACTGGCAATGAAGATCTGGGTAGCTCAAGAACACCTATAGCGACAGTTTATTTCTAAAATTAATTATTTTTATTAAATAAATAGAAAAATTAGTTTTTAATTATTAAAAATATAAAATAAATTATTAAAAATTATTTTAAAGCACGAAAATTAGTTTTAATAATTTTTAATATATTTCATAAATATTTAATATTTTTGAAATATTAAAGGTATTTAATTTATTTAATTATTATATTAAATAAATTATTTAAAAATGATTTTTAATACTTGAAAAATCATTTAAAATTATATAATGATATAAGAAAATATTTTTAGTTATGTTTAATGACTTTTAATATTTTGTGATAAATTTCGATAATAAATTAATATTAATGATAATTAAGATATTTAATAAATGAATTAAATAAATAAATTAAAAATGATTTTATTATATTAAAAATCATTTTAAATAATAATAAGGTATTTAAAAATATTTTAAGTTATAAAATATAACTTTCAATATTTAAAGGTAAATCTCATTAATTAATTATTATTAATGATATTATGGTTATTTAATAATTATATTAAATAATTTGGTTTAAAATTTATTTTATTATCATAAAAATCATTTTAAATAAAAATAAAGTGTTTAAAGATATTTTAAGTTATAAAATATAACTTTTAATATTTAAAAGATAATTTCATTAATAATTTAATATTAATGATATTAATTTAACATTAATAATATAAAATTTATTTAATAACTATATTAACTAAATAGTTTTAAAATAGTTTTCTTAATTTAAAAATCATTTAAAGAGGATATAAATGAATTAAAAATATTTTAAGTTATACTTAATGACTTTTAATATTTTGAGGAATAATATATTAATATTTTAATATTAATGGTAATTATTTAAAATGATTTTAAATATTTTAAAAATCATTTAAGGGTAATATAAATGTTTTAAAAATATTTTGAGTTATTATAAATAACTTTAATATTTTGGCAATGGTTTCATTAATAGTTTAATATTAATTAAATATTAATGATAATAGAATTATTCAATATTTAAAATCATTTAATAATGATTAGGAGTTTAAAAATTTATGATAAATTATAATAAATGTTTAAAATTATTTATAAGTCATTTAAAAATAATATGACTGATAATTAAAGTTATTGAACTACAGGATAGAGTCTTAAACTCGATTATTACCCGATAAAGCTGTCGATACACCGACATATTTTTGAAATTAATCTAGACTTAGATATTTTGAATGTATTAATATTTGTTTGTGATTCAATGACTGTTGAATATGTGTGACAATGTGATTAGGTTGTGTGACAATGTGATTAGATTATGTGCTGACTGCAATAAGCAGTATTATGTGTTACGATATGATTCTAATCAGTAAAATGATCTTATTACTGATAGGTTGTTATATAAAAGATAAAACAAAGTTGCGAATTATAAGAAGTATACCAGGCAAGTATCCTACCTTTGCATTTTCTTTATGCAATAGACATGAGTAAGAAAGTTTCAAAATTATATTATTATTGTACCAGATTATTAACCCTATTGTTATATATGTTATATCTGATAATTGATTATCAACATGGTACTATATTATAATTCAGATATATATATATTTTGTTCGTTAATTTCTAAATATGGTTATTCAAGTGTCCCCACTTGGATAATCATTGTATTTAATCACATATTGATATATATATATATATATATATATACACACACACACCTATTGATTGCCAATATGTATACAGTAAGTAAAAGTCGTCTAAGCTATTTGATCAGCTAGACACAGATTTAGAGATATTGTTGAATATGATAAAACCTTTTTGTATAAAATCAAATTATTTTGGTTTGGATTCCCGACTAAGTATGAACATCCCGAACATGGAAAAACTTTTATGAGCCCAAGGCTTGACCGAGGGGAATGCGCATGCATTCGCAAGGCTTGACCGAGGCTTAGCTAGAATTCTACCCGTTTCTGCTAGTGAGTATTTCTCTTGTCTTTTCCTATGTACAGGTTAAGAGTGTTAACTGACAGCAGATGTTTGTCTTTATATTGACAGTTTGGGCCTATGAGAGGCTCCCATGTTTACGTCCTGTGAGTATGTTAGGCTTAGATACCTATCCACAAGGACGGAGATGGCATCATTCCATACTGGCGGAGGTCCCTGTTGTGGAGGGTTTCACTCATTGCCGCCTATAGATAGAGTTGTTAACAGCGGATGTCATCACGTGGGTTCCCTACTCTAGGGAGCACTTGAGCATTGAATTTGAGGATGGACACCCGACTTGGTGTCGAGCACGTGATTTCCACCCGTAGGATTCCTCTCTTCACAGATGGAGGATGAGAGTTCTATTTAGGAGAGTGTGCTATCAGAAGCACTACAGGAGAGATTCGTACACCGACCTTACCTCCTACCAGGCGTTATTGGCTTATTTCGCAGTCACCCATCATTGATATCCCATTGTTGGGTGTTGACAGTTTTGCATTGTCAGAGGGTCCCTGCACTCAGGAGATATTCCAGTATTGGTGGTTCCTTCGTACCATTGGAGCCCAGACCCGTGCCACTCAGTTCATGGGGGATATGGTTCCAGGATCCATGATGATGATGGATTGTCTAGTCTGTGTTCGAGATCTGACACATTTGGCATAAATTGACTGTTTGACCCGGCAGTTGGACTAGGCACATTTCTTTATCCGGCACTTGGGCAGAGATCCTTCAAAGGCAGATACTTTTGATCCTTCCAGCTCTGGCGCTGGCCCCTCAGGTGACCTATATGGCTTTGTCGGTGCAGATCCTCCCTTGTATAAGCCTGACATCCCTGTGGATAGAGATCTAGTGACTCAGGAGGAGTTACATCAGGTGGACATGATTAATGATGTAGACATTAACACCATTATCTTCTTCTGATGTGCATTCTCATTATTTCTTTTGATAGGCCTCTGTTAGACATTGGGTATCTCTGCCCCATTCTCGATATCTCTTTTGATAGGCCGATGTTAGTTGTTGGGCGTCAGTGCCCCATTTCCCTGTATTTTTAGCTGTACAAAGATGATGTATTAGATGATGATATACTTAGGAATGTATGTACAGTTTTCCATTCCCTATATCATATTGCTATCTATTATACCATGCATGTTATTATGTTATGCATATATATGTATATCCAGAGATATTCAGCATTGATCCCTAGATGAGTAGGCAGTTCATGACCCTCACTGGATTGAGGCGTAGGGTGGTGCAGGATGAGCTCACATCCGGCCACGTGATATCCTAATGTTTTCTGTTTGATAGATTTGGCTCAAAAGATAGTTATGCACGGCATTCCGGGGATTTCACCACACCGGAGGATCATTGGCGTTTGGCCAGAGTCAATGTACTGTAATTGTGCATATTGTTGTATATCTACATGCCACGGTACATGGATGAGTTAAATATAGGAGTTATCATGGCGGTGAGAGCTCTCAGGGAGGGTCACACCATTGTACCAATGATTATAGTAGAGACTCTAAGGTCGGCCACATAATGTTACACTTATCCGACGGGAGTGTTCCAGGCAGCTCAGTAGTGCTGTACGTGTGGTTTATATCAAACTTGAAATCGATTGGCACTTTCAGACAGCATGGGTATTGTTTCACCCATGATATAGCCATATCATACTCCTTTCAGCTTGTGGAGTGTATAAATGCTGCATCTTGGTCAGCTTTTCTGGTAGGGATCGAAGATCCATTTAATATATTGTCGTGTATAGGGCTCAGCTCACCCTAAAGCTTCATCACTCATGCTCTGGGCATGGATTATCTTCCTTTGGTTAGCTTGAGGGGCATGATTACTTACCACCTACTGGCCGTGATGTGTCAGTTTGACCAGTTCCAGGATTTTCATCCTTTTGAATGAGCATTGAGTCAGCGCTTAGCATATTGCTACTTATCAGTAGAGGATAGATCTAGGTTGTATGCCTTTTAGGAGCAGCATGAGCTAGCTGAGTTTTTTGTCAGTTATCCGGGTTATTCTGCATAGTATTCCGCATGGATGGAGATAGAGATGACATTGACTATGGCAGTATCCACAGTGCATGGAATTGATTCTAATGATGGGGAGCCTATAGAGGAGATTGATATTCCCATCGAGGAGGATTTGACTACTGGGTAGCCGTCATAGATAGTACTTCAGTGAGATCCCTCATGACTGGCATCCTTGCCGATATAAGCGCATACATTGATGAGCATCATGTCACCATGCAGTTAGCCTCGGATTTACTAGCTCGTGTAGATATCATTGGGCAGGAGCTTGCAGTGTTACCTCCTTCTTCGAAGAGGGATGCTATGTTAGATCTGATAGTCCGCATACACACAGATCCATAGTTAGACTTATATTTTCCTACATAGAATAGCTTAGCCATTTTATCATGTACAACACATAATGTATATATCAAACAGTATTATATATGGCAGGGAAATATATTTGGATTCACTTCCCTTTCAGTTGTGCCTCAATACTTGCTTGATATTTGCCGGTTTCTTCAGGGCTTGTGATCTTGATGCATTTTGAACTCATCCTTGATGTGTGGACATTGAGACGTCGTAAGATCTTTCAGAATGGATCATTGATCTGTGTGTATCCCTACCATCTTTGGTGTCTTGGGATTGGTTTCTGTATGTAGATTTGGAGAGGAGTGTGGCTTTTCCTCTCTGAGATTGACCACACCACAGATGGTCGCCAGTACTCCTATTTAGGAGGAGCCCAATTAGTTCCATCTCTTATGGATTGGTGTTGCTCTTTGAGGCACAACTGCAGCTTAGATGGTCGTCGAATCTCCTATTTGTGAGGAGAGGTTAGGTAGTTCCATCCCTTTAGTCTGAAGCTGATGAAATGTGGTGGATTAAGGTTTGATCATAGTACCATGTGACAAGTATTTGTGTTTTGGTAGAGGGTTAGACCGAAACATAAATGGCTGCCTACGTACTCTTATTGAAGAGGAGATCAGGTCTGCATAGTTCGAACCTGGTGTAAGAGGTTCAACGCTGAATGTAAAAGGTGTAAATAGGTGTAGAAGCTTTATTGATGAAGAAGGGTGTAGAAATATTTTTGTTGTTTTTGTTTATGTAGAGAAAGGTAGAAGTGTTTTTTTTTGTTTTTATAGAGAAAGGGCAGAAAAATTTTTGTTGTTTTTTTTATTGCGACTGGGTCATATAGAATATGGTTGCCTACGTACTCCTGGGTATCAGGGAGATCAAGTATGCTCATAACATCTAGGCAATCATCGTCTGGGGTGTATCTATTTGTATGCTCATCATGGACAATGATGCGTATGCCTGACATCATCAGGGCGATGTCTTATTTACATTTCTGTTCCCTCTCTTCCACTTCGGGATCAGGAATCAACACTTCTTTTGCTTTAACCGGTACTGGTTTGGGAAATAGCATAGCCATAACATGAGCTGGCACCTTTACCGGGGACTGTATCAGCTCAAGAGTTGTAGGTGTAGATAATCACCGTGTGGCAGAATCTTGAGGAGTCTGCTTGTGCTTATGAGGATTCCTATGACTAGAACTGGCAGAATAGCCCAGTTTGGCTGTCTCAGTTCGACTGGACATTTGAATTGGGTGCTTAATACCCTGGTGATTTTTACCCAGTCCTTGTCCAGGCTGATGACCCAATGATATCATTTCTTGTGTAGCTGTCATCACTTCGGCAGAAATCTTGGGTACGGGAAGTGGTGCTCCAAGAGGATGGTATTGCATGTTTCTCACTTCCAAAGTATGAAAACTGGCTAGCTCAACTTCTGAATTGAAGCTGATGAGTGGTAGGTCTCCTTATTCAGGATATTCCGGCTCAGCATTGACAGTGACTAGGCTATTGTTGATAATGTATTTAAGTTATTGATGAAGTGTAGAAGGGATGACTCCATCCATGTAGATCCATGGTCTCCCCAATAGAAGGTTGTATCCTAAATCTATCTTGAGGACGTGAAAAGATATGCAAAATGTATGGGGACCAATCTTAATTGTCACCTCAATCTCTCCGACATAATTTCATCGGGATCCATCAAAAGCTTTAATAACCGTATGGAAACTTCGGATCCGTTTGAGATTGACGTTCATCTTTACTAAAGTGGTATAAGGACATATATTCAAAGACGAACCTCCGTCTATCAAAACTCCAGCTAACATATACCTGGAGGACAAAAGCGCAATGCAACTGATTGATAATGGGGTCCCTTTAGGCGGTATGTAGTCATCAGTGAAAGATATCACATTGTTGTTAAAAATGTGATCAACCAGATGTTGAAATTTTTCCACATCCACTGATTTTGGTAAGTAGGCTTCTTCCAAAACCTTCAGTAAGATCTTCTTATGATCCTCGGAAGAGAAAACCAAGTCCAGTATTGAGATTTGATGTGGAGCTTCTCTTAAGCTGAAAACCACCTTGGCTTCATTATGGCCCATAGTGCGGAGGAATTTCTTAATCTTCTCTATAAGAATCTTCCCCTTTGCTTTTATGGTAGGCTTCATCACCCTCTGAGGAAGATACAATGGATTTTCCTTCGACACTGTCGCAGTAGTATGAGACGTGGATCCTTCAGCTTCTCCATAATTCCATGGGACTTTTTGTAAGCTGATAACAGGATACTGTGATCTGAATGGTAAGTTAATTGACTCTGGTGCAGCCACTTTCAATGGATTATCAGCACCTTTGAGTTTAATTGCTTGTATTGTGAGTGGTCTGGCAGCCAAATTATCTTCATCGAATATAACTGTTATTAGCCCCTTCCATTTAGTAGGACAGGTATTCCCACTCTCGAGTAGCACAGTGTCATTGTCTGCCAACTGCAGGACACCAATGTCAATTAGTTTCTGAATAAGGTGGCGAAGTGCCCAGCATTCTTTTGTGCTATGACCGTGAGAATGTGAATAATATTGACATACTCCATCAGAGTTGAACCATCTTGAACGGGGATTAATTGGACGTAGAAGGGAGGTGATTCTTCTTTCGTTGATTAGCATCTAAAATATCTCCTCCATAGGTTGACCCAAGTATGTAAATTCCCTTCTATTGGCAAAATCCCGATGGGTTTTAGCACTTGCTCTCTTAGAAACCTTATCCTCCAGTGCTTCACTTTCTGAAGGTGATGCTGGAGCATTTATAACAAAAGGAAAGAGACAGGCATGCTCCTGGCTAACTAACTGGCGTGTGACTTGATGCTCATGGATCACCAGTTCTGCCAATTGTTCAACTTGCTTACAAAGATCTTTCATCTTTCATTCCATAGTAAATTAGAACTTTGTGTAATCCCATCTATCAACACCGTCTTTTATGGTCTGGGATGATTCATCATTAAAATTGGAACTCTGTCCACTGCTCCAACTAATCATATTGACCTTTTCTTCTTTGTGTTGAGGGAGAGGGTTGTCTTGCACATGAGGTTGATCTAGTTTGGTAACCACAATCTCACAATTGTCTATTAAATCTTGGATCTTGTGTTTCAAGGCCCAACAATCTTGAGTATCATGTCCAGGTGCCCCGGAATGATAAGCACACTTCCGAGTAGCATTGAAACCCCTCCCATTAGGGTTGGCTGGTGGAAGAAGATGTGTGATTTTCTTCTGAGTAGTCAGAAGAGTAAGAATATTCTCGAGCGAGTCCCCTAATGGTGTGAACGTTTGAGGGCGCTTTACTTCTCCACCTTTAGGAAATATAGGGTTTGAAGACTATGCTTGAAAAGGGGAGTAGTTTCTCCTCTGTATAGGCATATTCTGATTACCTTTTTGACCTTGTAATATTAAGAAAACATCCTCCTCTTTCTTTTTATGGACCCTCCGGGGGCTGTTTCCATAAGTTCCGAACTGGATGTGCTCAACAACTTCCTTAAGAACGGCTAGGTCTTAAATCTTTCTTGACTTCAACCCCATTTCATCCATCTCTCCATGTTTGATCATTTCAGAAAATGGTTTGCCAATACCAGGTAAGACTCTATAATAAAAAGGAGCTTCTTGTATGTCTATGAAGGTCATGACCATTTCTGATTCCATCATAGAGGGAATAACTTGAGCAGCAAGGCGCCTCCACCTTTGAGCATACTCTCTAAAAGACTCATTGGACTATTTCTTAACCTTAGTAATCTGATACCGGTCCGGAGCCATTTGAGACTAGAAGCTGTACTTAGTAAGGAAGGCGTAAGCTAGATCTTACCAGCTATGGATCTTTGAGTTATCTAATATGGTATACCATGAACGGGCTTCTCCAGTCAGACTCTTCTGAAACAGCTGCATTCTGAGCTTTTCATTTTCTGCATAAGATCCAAGTTCTCCAATGAACACCTTCAAATATGTGTAAGGATCCCCTAATCCGTCATATGTTTAAAAGTCAGGGGTTTTAATTTTCTCTGGATAATGAACACCAGGGAATATGCAAAGGTCAGCATATAAAACACTCCCATGTGCTCCAATCCCCTTGAGAGAACGGATGGTTTCTTCCATTTGAAGGACCTTCTTCCTGATATCACCGGTGTTTGGATCTCCTTTAAGATGGGTGTTTTTAGGGTCTTTGTTGGTCGTATCCAACTGAGGTTACGAATTTGTTTTATCCAAACCTTGAGTTCTTCTTTGTGTAGAGGATTCTGTATGTGTAGGCATCTTTGGGCCCTGAGTAGACTGATGCAATTCTTTAAGCAAAATAGCCAAATCTATAATTTGTTTACTTAATCCATCAAATTCTTCTCGAGAAACGGGATTAGGATTTGATTGGTCAAATGAAGACATGGTTGGTTATAGGTTCGTGGCCTTTTTGGATTTTGAGCAGGTAACAGGCCCAATTATTTTCCTACAAAAAACTTATGTAGTTTAGTCTTAGGGATAATGTACATATTTACATGCTATGTGAGGTATCCGTGTTAGGAATATTATCCTTCAAAATGGATGTTAGCTATTTTGTAGTACAGGATAGCATGCTAATTTTAAATATGCATGTGCACATATTTCTTCATATTTTCCATTACGATGGATTGACATGAAATGATATTTACAAGTAAATGCTTTTACAAGTAATTGAAAATGGAAAGCATGAAGAGACTTTCCTCTGCGTTTGGTTTATCAGAGGATAGCCTATCTTAGGTTTACTCTCGCGGCTTTTTGGCATGAAGGTTCTCAGATCATCGCAATCTACTTGACGGGAAGTTAATCCGATCTTTCAACTGGAGCAAATCTGGGTGGTGCCTTTCCTGAGCCTCGCTGGAATTAGTCTCCCTATGAGTCCAGTAATTAAACACCGACAGGATAGCCTCCTGGTGGAGGAACGACACAACATACATTCACATACAACGTGTCTCACCGTTTATGAAAATGATGACATGTGCGAAGCACTAATATCACAGATAGATATATTGCAGTGCAGTAAGTAAATTCATTCGTATACATTCATCATAAATGTAAATGCAACATCCACACACAAGCATATAACGATTTTGAAAAACTTGTAGTAGCGGCTTAAGCCCTCTTACTGGAGTCCCCAGCAGAGTCGCCACCTGTCGACGTCAGGATTTTTATTTGTCCCTTTCATGTTCTTGTTCTTTGGTGTTCTCATATTATGTGAGATTTGTTTGAAAAAACAAGTGAAAAAGGTCCGACATATATATGTCAACGATTTGACTGTAAGAGTCTCCAGTTGGTGTTTTTAACTGGTTACACCAATGCAATCGAGAAAAGGTTTGCACATTGACCTAGTGATGTGACACTGCTAAATGGGTCTGTGAAACCGAGATTCATTTAGGTTCGGGGGCTTGATTATGCGGAGGGAAGGTGTTAGGCACCCCCCGACATCTGTGTTACCACGGTGACCGCCACTTTTCAAGAAACTGTTATATGAATGTGTGTGTGTGTGGGTCAATGTGCTATTATTTTGAAGTAGTGCGAGGCCTCGTTCGCACCTATATACAAAGGGTTTATATTTATATAAAAATTCAGTTTTAAACTATGATATAGTAGTGAAGTTTTGTAAAAGAGGTTTTTCAAACCCTGTGCTCAATAGTAATTGACACCTTTTCATACTTCCATTTTATTATTAAATGTTTGGCTTGATTGCTTTTATTTTCGAGATGCGAAGCATCTTCGAGAAAATAATATATAGCAGTGTCAAACTCCTCACGGGCATGAAAGCCATCTGAGGAAATTCAAACACCGTAAATAATTTAAAAGTCACTTATGACTAAAAAATGTCCATCACAGAGGCAGAATCTTGATTCAAATTGGATGAATCTGTGATCACATGATTCCTAGGCTCACATGATGTGCATGATTTATATGAGAACTAGTAAGAAGTTATATATATAAAAGTTGTAAAATATATATATATATATATATATATATATATATATATATATATATATATATATATATATATATCTGAATATGGTCAACCATCACGAACCACCTCCATGGGAGATCAAAATGTAATTATATAAAAGGTAGAAAATATATATATAGATATATATATATATATATATATATAGACATGATCAACCACCACGAAGCACCTCCATAGGGGATCAAAAATGTAAATAAAGCAGTAAATGCGATCAACCGCCACGAAGTAAAATCCATGCGGGACAGAATGTAAGGAAAGCAGTAAAAATGATCAACCGCCACGAAGCAAACTCTAGGCGGGGCGGAATATAAATAAAGTAGTAAAAGGCCACAAAGTAAACCTGTATTTGTGAAATGTAAATATACATATATATATATATATATATATATATATATATATATATATATATAAGCGGTGATTGATAAAAGTTTAAAGTTAAGGGTGATATGTGAAAATTTTTCTATTTTGGTAAATAGTTAAATTGATAAAAGTTTAAAGTTAAGGGTGATATGTGAAAATTTTTCAAAGTAAGCAAATTGTCATAAAATAATCGGTAGTAAAAAATAAAGAATGTCTGGCGTGGTTGCATAGTAGTAGCACATTATTGATTGATTATTGATACTTATATGAGAAGTCACTCAGATATACTCAATTATTCCTACAGTAACTGCTGCATCATATCTCTCATATTATTGATTCGATTAGTGTCACAGTATCATCTGAATAATATTTTATATATTATTAAATTAATAATTGAGACGACAAAGTTATTTATATTATTATTTGCAATATTGACAATGTCTAGGAGTTTTGTCAAGGAGAGGTTTGGTCACCTAATTGCGCGACAATAAGGAGAAATCCTTATCGAAAAGTCCCCTCTTTCCTGAGAACGACCTGGTTGTTAAATATTGTGAGTTATAATATTAATGATGAATGTTATTAAAAATTGAATTTGAGTTCGGAGTTGAATTTGGAGACGCGGACGTGATATTTGTGTCCGGAACGATGAAATTAGTAGAAATAGACTATAAACACAAAATTTGTTGGGGTTGACTTTTTGGTCAAAAAAGTTAATAGTTTACTTTTTCAAAAAAAGTCAAACTTCAAAATTTCAAAAATGAAATTTTTGAGAAAAATATTTCCATTGTGTTGGGATTGTTAGTGTTAGTGGAAATCGACATTTATTTCGATAATAATTGATGTATGGAGGTTATATTGTCCAATCGGGTAATTAACCAAATAAATGAGCAATTATTTGTTATTAATTCACATGCTTATAACTATGTGTTCACATGTGTGTACTATTGATTCACATGATTTACTATTAGGGGAGTTGGTGCAAGATTGATAATACTTGCATGACTAAATTAAAAATAGAGGTATATATGAAGGTAATATAGTATAATTAATTTTTTTTTCACATGTTTAGAACTATTGAGTCACATGATTTACTATTGATTCACATGATTTAATATTAGGGGAGGTGGTGAAAGTTTGATAATACTTGCAGGACTAAATTAAAAATAAAGGAAAAGATGAAGGTATTGTACTGTAATATTTTGAGCCCCAAAACGTGCAATTTTTGAAACTATATTTTCCTATAAATAGAAGATCATTCTTTCTTCATTCTCACCAATTCACTAAGTCTCACAAGAGCAATTATAGAGAGAGAAGCTATATAGAGAAAGAAGAAGCGTAGTTTGTTACTTCACTACTCCAATATCCAGCCTTCTTCTGAGGTAAGGGTTGTTATTTTTATATTCTGAAGAGATATTATTTTTCGTATTCGTATGAATATTATTATCATTCAATATTCATTATATTAGTTTAATATTCGTAATGAATATTATTTTTGTTCAATAGTCGTAAGGATTATTATTTTCGTTCAACTGTTGTAAGTAAGGGGTTTTCTGCCAGGGGCAGTTTCATAATTTTTTCGACCCTCAAAAATTCTGGAAAAATAAAAAATGATAATTTGATGAGTTTTCTAGATTGTGTCCAAAAATGGCAATTTTTGGATGTATAGATTAGGAGTTATGAATTTTATGAGAAAAGACTATTTTAAAAGTAAACCATTATAACTCCTTGTAGTTAACTCCAAAATTGGTGAAATTTTTATTGGGAGTATATCTATATAACATCAGTATACCCTGTAACTTTCAGAATTTTTGGACAAAAGTACAATTTTTGATAAATGTCTAAATATTCGGCGAGTTTTAGCCATATGAAAATAGTAAATGAATTTTAAAAATTCGAGAAAAATATATGTTCAATATGGGACTATATTCGCTAAATCCCGAAAAAGAAAATTTGTTTGTCTTGATTTGGTATTTTTCATGAAAATGGACTAGTTATGAGTAAATGAATTAAATATGTTATGTGAAGTAAGAAAATTAGAAAATAGGATTTTATGGCTTGAGAATCCTATATAAGGTATATGCAGATTTTTGATGAGAGTTTTGGTTATTGGTGATGAAATCTTATGAGTTTGGCATTTTAGGATGATTAAATGCATTAATTAGTAAAGTGTAAACAATTAAAATAAATTGTTTATAAGTTTAAGAAATGATTAAAATATTATGGTACTATTAATAATATTAGATTATGAGATTATTAAGTGATTTATAACATTTGGATTAAGGTGTTATAAATATTGATATGGATTTTATTGTGAAACTTTATCTTTTTGTGTTGGGGTTACTATTCACGTATACGATACTATTCATGTATACGGCACTATTCATGTATATGGCACTATTTGTGTATATGATATTATTTATGTATACGGTACTATGTACCAATACGGAGTACTATTCATGAGTTACTATTTATGAGTTACTATTTTTGAGTTACTATTCATGAGTTACTATTCACTCTAGTATTATTCACTCAGGTATTCGGGGCACTTTTTTTGACGGAGTACTATTCCCGAAGTACTATTCACGGGGTACTATTCACCCAAAAAATATATTTCTTTTCTGTCCAAATTATTTTTGGTACATGAATATTATTCTTGAATTTTACTCTACAAAGCAGTATCATGTTGACAATTTGGACGTTATTGATTTCTGGATAAATTAAATTATAAATTTTTAAAATTTATCCTTGAACTTTTTTTATTGAATTATGATGTCATTGTCATCATCCTCATGCTTATATTGTGATTAAAGTCATCTTTGTCTTACGTGCATAGATGGACTTGGTATGATTATGACCAGGGATTATTCGGTATAATCATGACCGTAATGTGACAAATGATGTGGTAAAAGTCCTCATTGGCCTATAGTTCATTGGTGGACAGTTGTTGGTATGATTATGACCAGGGAATATTCGATATAATCATGACAATTGATGATTACATGAATATCCTTGGTCGTGGTGCAGGGATGATTCGATTTTATTTATTATTTGAGTCTCAAATGATAAAGTTGATGAAAATCTTTTTAAATCATAGAAGATAGTAGATTTTATGCTCTACTTGACTCTTCTAATGGATTGCTTATTTCCGCTACAGTTGTTGATCTAAAACTTGTTGTCTATTGTATTCTATCAGTTGTTATGCTATTGAAGGCTAAGGATAATTTATTCTGCATTATCTTAGTCATAATATTTCTTACTGGTCTAGTTGAGCTCACCCTTTTCTTTCACTATTCTCTTCAGGAAATGAGAATATAGCTGGGACGAGTCGGGGAACGGAGTGATGGTCTGAGATGGTGGCTATAGCAGTCCTCACTATTTTTATAAAATAGTGTGATAATAATTGTAATGAGGACTTCATTAATAGTGGATATTATCTAGAAGGCAATATTCGTGTTTAAACTCTCAGCTATGTTTTATCGTATTTTGCCCGACAGTTATATAATTAAGTTTGTATTTGATTTATGTAGTGTGATATCTGGCGACCCAAGATGGGTGATGTATACCTATTTTGGGGGCGTCACAGTTGGTATCAGAGCTTAGGGATATGGTCGCTGGCGGAGATAAGAGTCTAGAACTAGGAGGGGTGAGGCGAGTTATATACTTCGTTAGTGTGTGACTTACCTAAGCTGAAATTATTTATTTGATAAGTTGACAAATTATGATATGTCAATTAACCTTTGTTTTGAAGATATATTCTAGAATGATATAAAATACGGGGAGATGAGCAATGGGAAAATCATGATCTGAGAGGATATAAGCGGGAAGGTACAATCAAGAAAAGGAAGCAAGGTATTCTCATCTCTTGAACTACCAGCACGTAAATTTCGAGGGCGAAATTTCATAAGGAGGGGAGATTGTGAGATCCCGAATTTTATGAAATAAAAGTATTCAATTTTTCTATTTTGGTAAATAGTTAAATTGATAAAAGTTTAAAGTTAAGGGTGATATGTGAAAATTTTTCAAACTAAGCAAGTTATCATAAAATAACCGGTAGTAAAAGTACAGTAATACTTGTGGTTGCATAGTAGCACACGATATTGATTATTGATACTTATGTGAGAAGTCACTCAGATATACTCAATTATTGCTACAGTAATTGCTGCATCATATCTCTCATATTATTGATTCGATTATTGTCACAGTATCATCTGTATAATATTTTATATATTATTAAATTAATAATTGAGACGACAAAGTTATTTATATTATTATTGCAATATTGATAATGTCTAGGAGTTCTATCAAGGAGAGGTTTGGTCACCTAATTGCGCGCTAATAAGGAGAAATCCTTATCTAAAAGTCCCTTTTTTTCCTAAGAACGACCTGGTTTTTAAATATTATGAGTTATAATATTAATGATGAATGTTATTAAAAATTGAATTTGAGTTCGGAGTTGAATTTGGAGACGTGGACGTGATATTTGAGTCCAAAACGATGAAATTAGTAGAAATAGACTATAAACACAAAATTTGTTGTGGTTAACTTTTTGGTCAAAAAAGTTAACAGTTGACTTTTTCTAAAAAAAGTCAAACTTCAAAATTTCAAAAATAAAATTTTTGAGAAAAATATTTCCATTGTGTTGGGATTGTTAGTGTTAGTGGAAATCGACATTTATTTCGATAAAAATTGATGTATGGAGGTTATATTGTCCAATCGGGTAATTAACCAAATAAATGAGCAATTATTTGTTATTAATTCACATGATTTACTATTAGGGGAGTTGATGCAAGATTAATAATACTTGCATGACTAAATTAAAAATGGAGGTATAGATGAAGGTACTATACTATAATTAATTTTTTCACATGTTTAGAACTATTGAGTCATATGATTTACTATTGATTCACAAGATTTACTATTAGGGGAGGTGGTGCAAGTTTGATAATACTTGCAGGACTAAATTAAAAATAAATGAAAAGATGAAGGTATTGTATTGTAATATTTCGAGCCCCAAAACGTGCAATTATCGAAACTATATTTTCCTATAAATATAAGCTCATTCTTTCTTCATTCTCACCAATTCACTAAGTCTCACAAGAGCAATTATAGAGAGAGAAGCTATAGAGAGAAAGAAGAAGAGTAGTTTGTTACTTCACTACTCCAATATCCAATCTTCTTCTGAGGTAAGGGTTATTATTTTTATATTCTGAAGAGATATTATTTTTCGCATTCGTAAGAATATTATTATCATTCAATATTCATTATTTTCGTTCAATATTCGTAACGAATATTATTTTCGTTCAACCGTTGTAAGTAAGGGGTTTCCTGCCAAGGGCACTTTCATAATTTTTCGACCCTCAAAAATTCTGAAAAAATATGAAATGATAATTTGATGAGTTTTCTAGATTGTGTCCAAAAATGGCAATTTTTGGATGTATAGATTAGGAGTTATGAATATTATGAGAAAAGGCTATTTTAAAAGTAAACCCTTATAACTCCTTGTAGTTAACTCCAAAATTGGTGAAATTTTTATTGGGAGTACATCTATATAACATCAGTATACCCTGTAACTTTAGGAATTTTTGGACAAAAGTACAATTTTTGATAAATGTCTAAATATTCGGCAGTTTTAGCCATATGAAAAATAGTAAATGAATTTTAAAAATTCTGAGAAAAATATATGTTCAATATGAAACTATATTCTACTAAATCCCAGAAAAGAAAATTTGTTTGTACTGATTTGGTATTTTTCATGAAAATGGACTAGTTATGAGTAAATGAATTAAATATGTTATGTGAAGTAAGAAAATTGGAAAATATAATTTTATGGCTTGAGAATCCTATATAAGGTATATGCAGATTTTTGATGAGTTTTGGTTATTGGTGATGAAATCTTATGAGTTTGGCATTTTAGGATGATTAAATGCATTAATTAGTAAAGTGTAAACAATTAAAATAAATTGTTTATAAGTTTAAGAAATGATTAAAATATTATGGTAATATTAATAATATTAGATTATGAGATTATTAAGTGATTTATAACATTTGGATTAAGGTGTTATAAATATTGATATGGATTTTATTGTGAAACTTTATCTTTTTGTGCTGGGGTTACTATTCACGTATACGACACTATTCACATATACGGCACTATTTATGTATATGGCACTATTTGTGTATATGATATTATTTATGTATACGGTACTATGTACCAATACGGAGTATTATTCATGAGTTACTATTTATGAGTTACTATTTATGAGTTACTATTAACGACTTACTATTCACTCTAGTATTATTCACTTGGGTATTCGGGGCACTTTTTTTGCTGGAGTACAATTCCTGAAGTACTATTCATGGGGTACTATTCACCCAAAAAATATATTTCATTTCTGTCCAAATTATTTTTGTTACATGAATATTATTCTTGAATTTTACTCTACAAAGCAGTATCATGTTGACAATTTGGACGTTATTGATTTCTGGATAAATTAAATTATAAATTTTTAAAATTTATCCTTAAACTTGTTTTATTGAATTATTATGTCATTGTCATCATCCTCATGCTTATATTGTGATTAAAGTCATCTTTGGCTTACGTGCATAGATGGACTTGGTATGATTATGACCAAGGATTATTCGGTATAATCATGACTGTAATGTGACAAATGATGTGGTAAAAAGTCCTCATTGGCTGTAGTTCATTGATGGGATGAGTTGTTAGTATGATTATGACCGGATTATTCCGGTATAATCATGACCATTAATGATTACATGAATATCCTTGGCCGTGGTGTAGGGATGATTCGATTTTATTTATTAAGCTGAGTCTTAGCGATAAAGTTGATGAAAATCTTTTTAAATCATAGAAGATAGTAGATTTTATGCTCTACTTGACTCTTCTAATGGATTGCTTATTTTCGCTACAGTTGTTGATCTAAAACTTGTTGTCTATTGTATTCTATCTATTGTTATACTGTTGAAGGCTAAGGATAATTTATTCTGCATTATCTTAGTCGTAATATTTCTTACTGGGCTAGTTGAGCTCACCCTTTTCTTTCACTGTTCTCTTCAGGAAATGAGAATATAGCTAGGACGAGTCGGGGAACGGAATGATGGTCTGAGATGATGGCTATAGCAGTCCTCACTATTTTTATAAAATAGTGTGATAATAATTGTAATGAGGACTTTATTGAGAGTGGATATTGTCTAGAAGGCAATATTCGTGTTTAAACTCTCAACTATGTTTTGTCGTACTTTGCCCGACAGTTGTATAATTAAGTTTGTATTTGATTTATGTAGTGTGATATCGGGTGACCCAAGATGGGTGATGTATACCTGTTTTGGGGGCGTCACAGTAAACATACAGGATATATATCGATCCCGGCTTGGTTTATCATTTCAGCGATTTGTCGATATATATATATATATATATATATATATATATATATATATATATATATAAAAGTAGTCGTATATAGAATATAAAATCGAGGTTCATCTAATGTAGTCCAAACAATAGTTCATATATATATATATATATATATATATATATATATATATATATATATATATATATATATATAAGCAATAAATATAGGATATAAAATCCGGGCTCATCGGACATAATCAAACAACAGTTCATATATATATATATATATATATATAAAAGCAAGTAAACGCTCCAGACATAAGTCTAGGCTCAATTGAGGCATAACTCGATAATGTTAGTCCATATATATAAATATATACATATATAAGTATATATATATAGACAGAAATGAAAACCACGGACCGAAGTCCAGGCATACACGCACAACACGACTCTCAATGTGAAGAATAATGTGTGCAAAGATGAAGAGAAAGGCTTTATAGTGTGTAAGAAGGCTTAAAATGGGCTGCCAAAGAAGACTACTATGACTATAAGTGGATGAACACTCAACTCTCGCCGGTAAAAATATAGCTATATGTGAGCTAACAAGTGTTTAAAATGAGAAAGCACTCAATATGGTGTGTGTACAGTGCAAATTTGACAGGGCTTCCTCGCCTTTTTCTTTCTTAAAATGGCCATCCCAAGCTCTATATTTATAGAACTGGTAGCCGCAGGTGTACCTGCGATAGCCGTAGATGCACCCGCGGCTACCCAGGGTGCCCCGAGCTCTGCGAGTCCTGCTGTCTCGAAGTACGTGCACTCATGCACTGTGATGTCCGCTTAAACTTGCAGAACTTCAATTCGAGCATCCGATTGAGGTGTACAAGACCTTTTTCGGACCGCCATTGTCGAGAGTTACGCAATGACATGGGATTAGAGGTTGTAAGAAGTCAGGAAGAGGGGACCATGCCCATGGTCTTCAAGCTTCAAATTTTATCCAGTGTGCTGCCCTGCGTAATAGTCACTCGGGATTGGAACTCCTTGGCTCTTGTGGGACATTGTTGTGTAGAAATGTATGTATGAGATGTTGAGACGGCGCAATGTGGGGTTGAGGTGGCAAGATAACGATTTTGCCCCTCACCGGGGTTATATCCGGTTTGGATTGATAAAGCAGACATTGCTCAAGGTTATCTCTAAGATTGAAATGTTGCAAGTGTTTGAATTCCTCAGGGTCATCTTTAAGTGTGCCTGTCTTCCCAGTGTTATCTCCGGGTCTTTGGAATGAGTGCCTCAGCGAGAGTTCTGAGGTTGAAGCTGATTACATGCATTTGAAACAAGCATTTCTGGGGTTATCTCCGGAACTACAACGACATTCCTTGGGGTTATCTCCAAGGATGAAACTCGAGTTTATCTCTGAGGTTGGAACTGATACTCCCGGTGTGTGTTCTGGGGTTGAGACTGAACTTCCGGTGGTATCCGGACTGGATATGAGCTGTCTTCCAATGTTATCTCTGAAAGACAAATCTGCCTTCCTGCAATGTTAGTAACAGGTGTGTAGAAAATTTCGAGTGACTACATATATATATATATATAAGCAATAAATGCACCGGATATAAATCCAGGCTCATCGAATAGAGTTCGACAACAGACCAAAGAAATAAAAAGCCACAGACCAAAGTTCGGGCATACACACGCAACACGACTCTCAACGTGAAGAACGATGTGTGCACAATAGTGGAGAAAGGCTTTAAGAAATGTAAGAAGGCTTACAGTGGACTGCCAAAGAAGACTTCAATAGCTTTAAATGGATGAACACTCAGTTTCCACCGGTAAAATATAACAAAGTATAAGCTTAAAAGTGTTTGAAATGAGAAAGCACTCAGTTTGTAGTGTGTACAGAGCAATTGGACAGGGCTTCCTCGCCTTTTCTCTATGCAAAATGGCCACCCCAAGCCCTATAATTATAGAGGGGGAGCCGTAGGTGTATATACGGCAGCCGCAGATGTACCTGCGGCAGCCCGGGGTGCCCCAGGCTTTGTGGGTCTTGTCGTCTCGAAGTACGTGTACGCATGTAACGCGATATCTGCTCGAACTTTCAAAAATTCAATCTGGGCATCCGATTGAGGTGTATAAGACCTTTTTTGAAGTGTTGTTGTCGAGAGCTACACAAATGACATGGGATTAGAGGTTGTACGAAGTCAGGAAGATGGGACCATGCCCAAGTCTTCAAGCTTCAAATTCTATCCGGTGTGCTATCTTGTGTAGTAGTCACTCGGGATTGGAGCTATGATTCTTGTAGGACACTGTTGTGTAGAATGTATGTTAAAATGTTGTTCAGACGGCGCGAATGTGTGATCGAGGTGGCAAAATGATGATTTTTCCCCTCATCGAGGTTATCTCCGATTTGGGCTAATTTAGTAGTCATTGCTCAGGGTTATCTCTAAGATTGGGCTGCTACAAGTGCTAAATATCCTCAGGGATGTCTCTGAGGTGTGCCTGACCTCCTGAGATTATCTTCGGGTTTGGAACTGAGTGCCTCAAGGTTATCTCCGAGGTTGAAGCTGATTGCTGGGTAGAAACAAGCATTTCTGGGGTTATCTCTAGAACTGCAACTACATTCCTTGGAGTTGTCTCCGAGGTTGAAACTGAAACTCCTAGGGTTATCTCTGGGACTGGAACTAATTATCTTAGGTTTTTCTCTGAGATTGAAATGACGTAATATCTCAGAGCTAATTTGACCTCCAGGGTTATCTCTAGAAGACGATTCTGCTCTCCTGCAAGATTAGTAACAAGAATGCAAAATTTTGAGGGTCTACATATGCCCCTCTTTATCATATTCATGCAATGTAATGGCATGGATAAGATAAAGAATACTAGATACTTGAAATGTGACAAGATAAACATGACGTAATGTACTGCAGCATGATACAAATGTATGATGAATGTGGTTTGTTGGACTATTTTCCAACGGGATGTGATGACTGATTGCTCCCATAACTTCTGATGGGGATTTGAGTTATCACTGATGTCTCTGATGAACTGCTTGGACGTGTGATCCAAAACTCTCAGGAACTTCCAGGATGTTGACATTGGGTTTATCACCAAAGTCCTTAATCCTTGGCACAAACTTTCCACTGAGGATGTATCTCTTATGTACAAGAGATTTCGGGGGATAACTTTGTCTGTTGAAGATGTGTATAACATATTCCATCATCGGTCCTCCCCGATGAGGATGTTCTTCCCTTGTTTGTATTGCCAGGTCTTTCTAGTGTTATGTCGGAGTTACTGCCAACAGTCTGTGTTGTTAGGGTTGCCTAGCTCTCGCTGAAATGTACATCGACGGATGAGATCCCTGATGAGTATAATGTCAAGGCTGTTTGACCTTCGTTGACGTGTGCATCAACGGATGAGATCGTCAGATAACTTTCAAATGCTTCGCCGGATTGATTTACCAATGACTGAGTGTCATCAAGGTTGATTGAACTTCGTTGACGTGTAGATCAACGAATGGATTAGATAAAATTCCCGCTGGGGAGAAGTGTTTTGGGATTACGACCCCAAACTGATGGCATCGGACCTTCTTGAGGTATTGCCGAGTGTAGTTTGCAACATTTGTGATCATTGGTATAGTGAACCCTGTGTCTGGGTGAATACCAACGAGTGATATGTAGACCCGCAGTTTGGTCTCTGAAAACCAGGATTTTAGGCTTTTCCACTCAATTGTGTAGTATCTTTTTCCTGATTACACCTTTTCAACTTGTGATACCTCCTTTGCAACTCAAACTGGACCAAGCTAGAGGGGTGGGCCCCACCTAGAGGAGCCGCAGGTACACCTGTGGCCAGCCATGGGTGGTTTTAAAGCACTTGGTGCTTTCACAAGTCATTTTTATATTGTGCCGCACAGAGAATCTGAGAGCTCCTCTTCAGATTTGCTGAGTTCGGGCGTCTTTCTGCAAAATTTGTCACCATATAAGTGTTCTACATTGTCATGGTAACGTACGCATGTCTTCTTTTCCAGTTTTTTATCCGTTGGAAAATGAATTATCACATGAAATGCTTCTAAACACAAAGTAGTGAATATGCATGCTCATATGACTTGATAAAAAATATTCAACATAGAAAATGTTAGTATTTAACCATGTTAAACATAATGATGTGAAAAAATTTAACTTTTGAAATAGTCAAATTGGCACCTTATTCTGCTATTTCTTATCCTATTTGAGGACAAATGAGCTAAGGTGGAAAAGCAAAGTAATCCTAGTAATTAGGCTACCCTTACGGATTATAACTTTGATATATGTATGCATGTAGGATGTTTGTTGACGTCGGGATTTTTACTGTACCTTTTCATGTTAGGTGAGATTTGTTTGAAAAAACAAGTTGTGAAAAGGTCCAACATTTATATGTCAATGATTGGACTGTAAGAGTCGCCAGTTGGTATTTTTAAATGGTTGCACCAACTCAACCGAGAAATGGTTTGCACATTGACCACGTGATGTGACACTGCTAAACTGGTCTGTGAAACCGAGATTCATTAGGGTCCGGGGACTTGCTTATACGGAGGGAAGGTGTTAGGCACCCCTGACATCCGTGTTACAACGGTGACCGCCACTTTTAAATTAAACTATTATATGAATGTGTGTGGGGGGGGCGAATTGATGTGCAATTATTTGGAAGTAGTGTTATGCCTCGTTCGCACCTATATACAAAGGGTTTGAATTTATGTAAAAATTCAGTTTTAACAAGATATAGCAGTGATGTTTTATAAAAGAGGTTTTTCAAACCCTTATGCTCAATAGTAATTGAGGCCTTTGATACTTCCATTTTATTAAATGTTCGGCATAGTTGATTTTATTTTCAAAATGTGAAGCATCTTCGAGAAAATAAGATATATAGCAGCGCCGAACTCCTTATGGGCATGAGAGTCGTCTAAAGAAATTTAAACACCGTGAATAATGTATAAGCTATTTGCAGCCGAAAATGTCCATCACGGGAACGGAATCTTGATTCAAAAGACTGAATCTGTAATCACATGATTCCTAGGCTCACATGATATAGCAATTTATGTGAAAGGTGTAAGCAGTTATATATATAAAAGATGAATATATATATATATATATACAGACTGTCAACCACCATGAAGCGAACTTCATGGGGGACTGTAAATGTAAATATATAAAAGCGGTGAATATATATATATATATATATATATATATATATATGGACATGATCAACCACCACAAAAGCACCTCTATGGGGGATCAAAAATGTAAATAAAGCAGTAAATACGATCAACCGCCATGAAGTAAACTCCAGGCGGGAAAAAATGTAAATAAAGCAGTAAAACAATCAACCACCACGAAGTAAACTCCAGGCGGGACGAAACGTAAATAAAGTAGTAAAAGGCCACGAAGTAAACTCCAGGCCTGACAGAAATGTATGTATATATATATAAGCGGTAAATGCACCGGATATTATATCTAGGCTCAATCAAACAAAGTTTGATAGGTATAATATATATAAGTATTTATATATATATATATAAGCAGTAAACGCTCCAGATATAAAATCCAGGCTCATCGAACAGAGTTCGACAATAGTTTATATATAAGTATATAAAGCAATAAACGCTCCGGATGTAAATCCAGGCTCATCGAACAGAGTTCGACCACAGTTTATATATAAGTATATATATATATAAGTAATAAACGCTCTGAACATGTGTCTAGGCTCAATCGAGGCATAACTCGATAATGTTAGTCTATATATATAATGAAATAAAAAGCCACGGACCGAAATCCGGGCATACACACGCAACACAACTCTCAACGTGAAGAACGATGTGTGCAAAATGTGGAGAAAAGGCTTTGAAAGGTGTAAGAAGGCTTATGGTGGACTACCGACTTATATAGATTTAAATGGATGAACACTCGGTTCCTACTAGTAAAAAATATAGCAATATATGAGCTCACAAGTGTTTAAAATGAGAAAACACTCGATTTATAGTGTATATAGAGCAAATTGGACAGGGCTTCTTTGCCATTTACTCTTACAAAATGGCCACCCCAAGCCCTATATTTATAGAGAGGGGAGCCGCAGGTGCACCTGCGGCTACCCGGGGTGCCCCGGGTGTGGTAGCCCCAAATTCGGGTCCCAAATCACCACAGATCTGGTACAATCATTCTATAACTATTGCGGATGATATAAACATAAATTGTTTATACAATACACTTTACACACTATTCCCCAAAATTGAGTAACCTTAACTTATACACAATTCATAAACTATCTAACACATAACATTATTATAAAACTATACTATTACAAATTAGCTGCACATTTTATCCCAAGCTAAACTTGGCATTATCTGTTAGTTCCCGGAGGCACGATAGATATCTAGAAGGGGGGGTTGAATAGATATTTAAAACTTTTTCTTTCAACTAATTTAGGTTGATGATAATCAATGCATAGCGGAATGAGTATTTCATAAACCTTCTATTAGATATCTTGAGTTAATGAGAGTGAGGAAGTTATGACAGTTATAGCAGGTATAGCAGTTATAATGAACACAACAATTTTAAGTGGTTCAGAGCACTTAAAGCTCCTAATCCACTCTTCTACTCCTTGAGTAGGAAATCCACTAAGGATATCTGTTACACTTCTTGAATCTCACATATTCCTTCTAGACCAGCAGTCTAGGTACTTCTTAGTTCACTATTGAACTCTTCAAGTCCAGCAGACTTGGTTTCTCGCAGTTCACTTAGAACTCTTCAAGTCCTGCAGACTTGGTTCTCTTACTTCAGTTGATTGAAATGTTGTTTAGATCGTGATTGATGCTACTCAGTTGCTATTAAGCACTTGTTCGAAAGAACTGAGTAGCTGAGCAAGCTTCCTCTTTTTCTCAGATCGTAGAGTTGGGCGTTGAGTGTTCTTGTGCGTTTTTGTTCAATGCTTGCATATCTTTCTCATCTGTCTTTGATCTGTATATATGTGATCTTGAAAAATATCCGTTGAAGTCATCTGATGAGCCATTAAATGCGTTTGACATTTCTGAGCTTTGATGGTGACTTTTCTGCACATCTTCTGAATTGCACCACCCATGACACGTGATTTGCTTTCTCACCTAACACCTCAAAAGGTGTTTTCCTCTGCCCAATGGTCCTTTTCTTAGCTTCTTGAATACGTTTCTTTGATCAATACTAAGGATATCTTTTATACTATTGGGACTGGTGAGAGCTTCAACGTTCAAAACCCATTCCATATTTGTTGGAGTTTATCTTCAAATGAACGATGGGGCTTGATGTTTCTGACACAAGGCAGATGACACTCTACTATCCATATCGTAGTGTCTTGTCATATTGGTGCTTGTTCTTAAGAGATCACTACGATTTCTCACAAAGATTTGCACACTGCGATCTTTTAACACTACGATCTTCACTTGCTCGTCTTGCAGACTCTGTATTTTCGAGAGCACACTACGATCTCTGAGTTAGCTTCGGAAAACGTCTGGACCATTCTACTATTCCTGGAGAGGCCCTTCAAGGCAGATACATTACGATCATCTCAGGACTACGATCCTGCCTTAGCTTCTACATTCTATTGATCAGCCGGATAGACTACGAACCTAGCTATTTCTTTCTAGCCATAGATCAACCTAACAGATTTGATCTCTTTATCTATACAAGTGAACATTAAAGGCTAAGATCAACCTAACAATTTTGATCTATCACTAAGTCCTTGTACATATATTCTTTGAAGGACTTTACATAATCATGAGTATTTTCATAAAACATCAAATCACAATATGCTTTTTTCCAACAAACTCCCCCTATTTGATGTTGACATAACCAAGGAGATTTGTTGTCATGATTATTAAATTTTATATGCAGTTGCAGTAAAGTAAACATGAATTTATTGATGTATGGCGACAGATATTATATTTAAGATTGACTACATCAATACTGCTTGAAATTCAACTTATCTCTATTTCTTTGGCCTTTTGCTTCTTGGAGGATTTGCATATTCCTCAGTTCTCCTCTTTCTGCTTGCTTCATCTCTTCTGGCCAAATCTTCCAGCTCACTTGGGCTTAGTCTAGGATTGTGATCATGCCTATTCATGAATGCAGGATCTCCAATTGGCATCCTTAGGCCTATTGTTGTCACCACATGAGAGCTGGTAGTTGGCCCTTGACTCCTTAATTGTTGAGCCATTAAATTTCCTGCTGATCAGATCATTGAGTCTAATGGCTGGATCGTGGAGTCTGCTGAGTGATTTACCTTACCCTTGATTGGAATTGTCCTTTGCCTCTGCCCTTGCCTCCCTGATCTCCTTGCCCTTTATTCTCCCCCTTTATGTCAGCGTTAAGGGTTTGACTGTCTTCTGAGAGGCGAGTGACTCCTTGGACAAGCTCGTTGAGTTGACTCTGAGTTTGAGCAATGTCCTCATGATTCTCTTGGATCAAAGCATCAGAACGAGTTTCTCGTCGTTGAAGAATGTCGAGGACAGTCTCAGTCTGCTTCATTTGACCCATGGAGAAGTCTTGAAACTCTTTGACTGCAATTTGAAGACTTTTGATGCTCTGTATCATCAGATTGTTCTGAGATTCTTGTGTTTTCTATAATATCAAGATAGCATCCCGATATCTTTTAGCTGCAAGAAAGTGAATATTGTCCCTGTCTTTTATGCTTTGAAGCATTTCTTTGATGATCTCTTTGAGTATTTTAGAAAGCTTGGAGCTTAGGGAGCTTGGGAGATTGTTTGCAGCATTGATCATTGATGTCAATCTCAGCTGTATAAGTGCAGTATAATCTTCAAGACTCTCGTCGAGTTCCTTGATTATTTTCTCAAACATTGCTGACAAATCAGCCTTTGTGGATAGTTCTGACAGGATTTCATTTAGATTTAGAATTTGTGAGGGAGGTGATGTGCTCTTGAATTGATCTTGCAGTGAGTAGAGGGTAAGTTCAAGATTGAAGCATTCATTTCTAGATGAGGAGGGAATATCTGATGGAGGGGCCTGGGTTTGGATGGTGAAGTTTGGTGACTCTACGATTTGAGGTGGACACTCTACCATGGGGCTAGAGTCAGTGATTGTAGAGATGATGGGATTTGGGAGCATTAAGAGGTTGGTCATATTTGGTTCCTCAGTTACAGAATTTTGGGATCCTATAACTGGAAATTGATTTAGTGAATGAAGAATCACTTCCAACCATCGTGGGAAGTCATAGAATTGATTAAATGAGGATGATGGAAAGTGATTAACTCTGAAAAGAGTTAGGATAGATAGTACCTCAAGTTTGTTCTTTGAGGAAAAACTATTGGTGTGAAGCTTCTTGGCAAAATTGAATTTCCCTGGGAATCCATTGGCTAGTACTGAGATAGCTGGATATTCTTTGAAACTCCAGAACATGTGATCCCAAGAGTTCAAAATTTGAGCTCGGTGGAAGGGCATCATAGGAAGATATGCAAACAGTTGCTCATAGTTAGCTCTTTTGTGCCCATCAATGCCTACAGCTATGATCTCAATCTCATCATCTCCTTCTCTGTTATCACTGGAGTATTCCATTATGTCAATGGCTTCATGACGTTCTTGCACTGGTTCTTCATTATCTCCTCCAGAAGTCTCTTTTTCTGCTATGGAGGTGTCATGATCCTCCCCCTCAGCTTGATCATCCTTTTGTAAAGTCAATAGCTCCCCCTCAACTGGAGCATCCTCTGGCAGGAGATCTTTAGGCATCTCCCCCTCAGTAGGAGTATCTTCTATCATCAGACCTTTTGGTGTTTCCCCCTCAGCTGGTTCCTTTTCAGCAGACAGTTCTTTGTCTTCCCTCTTTAGAGCTTTCTCATTGACAAGAATATACTTCTTGACCAGTTTCCTTTTTGGCTTTTTAGGCTGTGCCACAGCCTCAGGACTTTCTTCAGTTTTGTCCTCCAGATCAGCCAAAATATTTGATGTAGCTGCTTCCTTGTTTGGTCTAGGCTCTACGATCGAAAGAGACTCTACGATCGAAGAGACTGATGGCTTTTTGTTCTTTTGGCTGATCTTACTCATCTTCAGCAGCTGAGATATAGTTGCTCTATCTTCTTCTACCTCAGCCTGCTATTCCTTTCTTCTCAGGATCCTTAGAGTCTCAATATCTGAGGACTCTACAGGCTTGTTGGTAGTGGATCCCTGAGGTTTTCTTTTACCCTTGCTTTTTCTAACCAAAGCAATGGGTTCTTCCTTGCTAGCTTCTTCTTCTTCTTCCTCAGTTTCTTTGACAACAGACATATTTCCTGGCACTCATGTTCCCTTTATCTCACCAGTTCGACCACTGGATTCAGACATCATCTTCACATTTTCAGCTGGATTTCTTTTCTAGTTTTCAAAAAGCTGCTGGGTCATTCGGCGATTTGGATTTATGGCTTTTCCTTCATCATCCTCAGTTAGGTCACCAAGAGTAGCCTGTAGGATAATGCTGATAAATCGTCCGTAGAGCATCTTCTGTGAGCTCTTTGTTTTTTTGAGCTGATTAACCATTTTCCAATCCACTCAAGTAATAGAGCCCCATAGTTGAGTTGTATTTTGTAACATATGGCAGTCATGAGTTTGAGTTGTACCTCATTTACAGAGTCATGACCTGAGCTCTTACAGCATATGCATTTTCCAACAATATTAGCTAGAACCTCATTCCTCTATGGAAACTCCTTCTTTTTGTATCCTTTAACAGAGGGTGATTTCTTGTGATGCATCTTCTTGAGACCCTTATGGAAGTCTATTCCATCTAAGGAAGGATACCCTTCAGATTTGAGGCCTAGGCCTAGATTGTTATCTTTAGCCTGATTTGAACGTTCCTCACTTTCGCCGTGATAGTGTTGCTTTCAAATACCCCATTATTATAGAATTCTTTTACCAGCTTTGGGTAGATCAATGTGTCCTTAACCAAGGCTTTTTCGAGACCTGCCTTCTTCAGTAGTGACAAAGTCTTATGAAATTGGGGTTCAATTATTTTAAACTCGTCAAAACAGAGTCTGTAGCCGAAGACAACACTAGAAGCTGCCATTGATTTCTTTGTAGGAAGTGAGACTGACTGAGCTTGCTACTGATTTAGGTTTTCTGCTTGAGAGAAGAAGAGAGAGATGGTCTTTTGAACTTCATATTTCAAAAAGACGATTTTAATTTGTACTTGAAACTTCCCTCTCTCTATTTTGCTTAGTGGGATAGGTGTCGAATTTTGCTTGGCTCTATGAATTTTGACAGAGAGGGATTGTACTGAATTGCCCTTAACTCCTTCTTGGCTAATGTACTCTTCAGTGGGACTAC
Organism: Panax ginseng; assembly: GCA_020205605.1. Taxonomy (NCBI): domain Eukaryota; kingdom Viridiplantae; phylum Streptophyta; class Magnoliopsida; order Apiales; family Araliaceae; genus Panax; species Panax ginseng. The sequence continues at coordinate 113,621,871 of CM035132.1, forward strand.
GATCGTTGAGGTGGTCCTTAGAATCGTAGAGTCTGTTCTACCATCGTTGAGTCTATGTAGCAGTCGTCGTGTCTGAGCTGTAAACGTAGAGTCTGAACTGCAATCATTGAGTCTGACTAGCAATCGTAGAGTCTGATCAAGTTTTCATTATGAACCTTTGGTTTAACAATCTTCATGGTTTAAGGTAGCTCAGGAAGGGCCAACCTCTTGAATGAAATAAGGGTTAGGTTTGTCCCTGAGGCACTTATCAGAGAGAATGCTTTGATTTATGCTTGATCATCATAGGATGCTCCTTTGGTTTTGTTGATGTAGCTCTGCTATCGTTGAGTCTGTACTACGATCGTTGATTATGTTCAGCGTTCGTTGAGTTTTATGACACTTTGGCTCTACGATCGTGGCCTTCCTTTGATCATGTCTTTGATTTAAGATATAGCCCTTAAATCTGTATGGTTAGCACAAACTAGAGCATAATATTTCAGGTTTGTAAGTTAAGCATGCCTAGCTCACTTATCAATTTGTTGAATCTTGATTCATCTAGAGGTTTTGTAAAAACATCAGCAAGTTGATTTTTAGTAGGGATATATTGTAAAGATATATTTCTATTGTGTACATAATCCCTAATGAAGTGATATCTTATTTATATATACTTAGTCCTAGAATGCATGATAGGATTATGAGTTATAGCAATTGCACTTATATTAACACAATGAATAGGTATGGATTTGAATTCAAACCCATAATCTGCTAGTTGATTTTTCATCAATAAGATCTGAGCACAGCAACTGCCAGCAGCAATGTACTCAGCTTCTGCAGTTGAGGTAGATACTGAGTTTTGCTTCTTGCTAAACCAAGACACAAGTCTGTTACCTAGTAGTTGACAAGTGCCACTTGTACTTTTTCTATCTATTTTACAGCCTACAAAATCAGCATCTGTGTATCCTGTTAGCTCAAATGAGGATTCCTTAGGATACCAAAGCCCCAAGTGGGGTGTACCTTTGAGGTACCTGAAAATCCTCTTTACAGCAGATAAATGAGATTCTTTAGGATAAGCCTGAAATCTAGCACAGATGCATGTTGCAAACATTATATCTGGTCTACTGGCAGTAAGATATAAAAGAGAGCCTATCATACCTCTGTATTGAGTTATATCAATACTTTTACCTTTTTCATCTTTGTCAAGCTTGGTTGCAGGAGCAATTGGGGTTTTCATGGGAGAGGTTGATTCCATGCCATACTTCTTGAGTAAGTCTTTAATGTACTTGGCTTGGTTTATGAAAATTCCTTCATCAGTCTGCTTTACTTGCAGTCCAAGAAAGAAGTTCAGCTCACCCATCATTCTCATTTCGAATTTGCTCTGCATAAGCTTGGAGAATCTCTTGCATAACTTTTCATCATTAGAACCAAATATGATATCATCAACATAGATTTAAACTAATAGGACTTTATCTTTATGCTTTCTAAGGAATAGTGTGGTATCTACTCTACCTCTAGTGAACCCATTTTCAATAAGAAAATTAGTCAGCGTCTCATACCATGCTCTAGGTGCTTGTTTAAGACCATATAAGGCTTTGTTTAATCTAAAGACATAATTAGAAAGAGATGGATTGATGAAACCTGGAGGCTGCTCTACATAGACTTCTTCTTGAAGTTCACCATTCAAGAATGCACTTTTGACATCCATCTGGAAGACTTTGAACTTCATGAGCAAAGAAAGGCAAGGAATATTACGATGGCTTCTAGTCCAGTAGCAGGTGCAAATGTCTCATCATAGTCAATGCCTTCTTCCTGAGAGTAGCCCTTGGCTACTAGTCTAGCCTTATTCCTGGTTATCACCCCATCTTCATTCATCTTGTTTTTGAATACCCACTTGGTTCCAATTACAGGATGGTTCTTTGATCTTTGAACCAATCTCCAAACTTTGCTTCTCTCGAACTGATTAAGTTCTTCCTGCATGGCCTCTATCCAGTTGGAATCTTCCATAGCATCCTCTATCTTCTTCGGTTCTATTTGAAATAGGAAACTTAGATAGAATCATTCATTTTGAGTAGCAGCTCTTGTTTTGACTCTTGCATTCGGATCTCCAATGATTAGATCTTGAGTGTGATCTCTTGCCCATCTGCTTCCTGTTGGAACATTCGTTCTTATGCCTTCTTGTCTTAGATCCTCAAGATCTATTTCTTCTTCTTAATGAGGAGGCTCATTGTCTGGCACAGGCCTCTCTATGATCTCATTCCCTTGCTCAACGATTTCGTTGTCTGGTACTACGATCGTAGTATTGAGCTCGACGACTTCGTCCATAGTGTCTTGGAGCACTATTTTGTCTAAGTCTGTTTCATCAAAGATGATGTGAATCGAGACTTCTACACTCAGTGTCTTCTTGTTGAACACTCTGTAAGCCTTGCTGTCTGTGGCATATCCAAGAAAGATTCCTTCATCTGATTTCGGTTGAAACTTTGTCAAGTACTGCTTTCCATTGTTGAGTATGTAGCATGCACAGTTAAACACATGAAAGTTGTTGACATTTGGCTTTCTTCCTTTCCAAAGTTCATAAGGAGTCTTCTTAATCGTAGAGTGTATGAGTGATCTGTTCTGAGTATAACATGCAGTGTTGACTACTTCTGCCCAGAAGTACTCCGGTATATGAGTTGCGGCTAGTAGAGTCCTTCCAGCCTCTATTAATGTCATGTTCTTTCTCTTAACAACTCCATTTTGTTGGGGAGTTCCTGGAGCTGAGAAGTTATGACTAATCCCATTGTCTGTGCAGAACTGATCCATTTCTGAGAAATCAAATTCTCTGCCATGATCACTTCTTATGGACTTGATTTTCTCTCCTTTCTCATTTATCACCATGTAAATCTGGTGTAGTCATCGACTACGACCAGTGAGTATCTCTTTCCCCCAAGGCTCATCATTAGAATTGGTCCAAAAAGATCCATATGTAGTAATTGCAGAGGCTTGTCAATTGAGTTGATGGTTTTGCTCTTAAATGAGCTTACAGTACTGCTTCCCAAGTTGGTGGGCATTGCGGGGCCTTTTTTAACGAAGTTGAATTTGGGTAGGCTCGCAACTAGATCTTTTGAAGCTAATTTGGACATGCTTTTGAAGTTGAGATGAGATAATCTTGATGCCATGCTTGATTCATTTCTTGGATGCTTTAGCCAGAAAGCATATTATCTCGTCTGAGCTTAGTTGTCCAAGATTTACTATGTAGACATTTCCTTCTCTTGTTCCAGTTAGTTTTACTGCATATGTCTTTAGGTCTCGGACTTGACATTGATTGTTGATGAATGTTACTTGATGACCCTTGTCACAAAGTTGGCTAATGCTTAGAAGGTTGTGTTGTAGTCCTTCCACATAGGCCACTCTACTGAATGATACTGCACCATTTCTGGCTGAGCCATAGCCTCTTGTCTTGCCAGTGCCATTATCTCTAAAGATAATCGAGGGACCCTCCTTCTATGTAGTTAGACGTAGGGCTTTGTTTCGATCATGTGTCTTGAACATCCACTATCTAGATACCGAGGTTGTGTTCGTGGAGCTCCTTTCCTGAGGTAACATTAAGCCTTCATTTTGGTACCCATATTTGCATGGGTCCTACTATGTTAGTACCCTTGGGGACCAAAATCTGCTTGATTTTGGGTCTCACGTGCATGGAATTATAAAGACAATTCGCAGCCTTGTGACCAACTCTGTGGCATTCAAAGCATTTGATATGATGCATGTTAGTGTGTATGTGAAAGTTCTTCCTCCATTTGGACTTTTGTGGGTTATTGGTCATCCTCCTGCTAGGCTGATATTCCCTTTTCCATGTGTTCTCTTGTTTCATTAATTGAGAAGAGTATATCTTACTTCTATTGTATCTTCTGGTTGGTTCGTAGAGTTAATTTTATTGGACTCTACGATCCTTGAGTTGATGAGTAGTAGTAGCTAGATTACTTTTCTCTTTTCTGAAACCTAGACCAGCATGAGATCCCTTATTCTTGGGAATATAAATTGAATTAGCCGGGCAGGGTTTGACAGGCTCATCATTCTGTGAGGATTTCACAAATATAATGCCCCTACTTAACCTTGAGGCATCACTCATGCTATGTTCCTTTACTTTTTCCACACATGTCTCTGAGGTAGATTCCCAAAGCCTAGCTACATTTTCTATCGAGATGCTTCTCTGATTAGAGATTAAAGAGTCCATGGATGAAGAAGATTTATTCCATGTAGAGATAGTCTTTTCTAGATCCTTAATTTTTGAGGTTAGACTAGACTCTCTTTTTGCACTGAGCTCATTTGTTTGTCTCAAGAGCTTATTCTCAGCTTCAAGCTCAGAGAAAGAATTAGTACTGAGAAGGGTTGTTTCCAGTTCTTCTTGAACCTTTTCTTTCTCCTTTTGAAGAAGTGAATAATCCTTAGATAGAACTCTAAACCACTTCATGTATTGGTGTAGATCAGATGTTATGCCATGTAATGCAGTTCTAAGATCATCAATATCTACATTAGGAGAGTTAAAGTCAAATACCTCATTGATACTTACTTCATGTATGTAGGAGTTTTGTTTGTCCCTTGAGTTTTTGGCCATTAAGCAGAGATTTGCTGTTTAAGGATCTTCATCATCTCCAGATTCAGGAGTTGAGTCATTGTCTGAGTCACTCCACGATCCTCCAGCTATAAGACCTTTGTCTTTCTTTACTGGCCTTTTGTTGCCTTTGTATTCCTTCTTTGCATGTGTCTTCTTTTTGAGTTCTTCTCTGAGAGGTTTGTTGCAGTTGGTAATGAAGTGACCAGGTTTCTTGCAGTTATAGCATAGGTCATTCATTTGCTCAGGCTGCTTGTAGTTGCTAACTTTCTTTGGTTTCTTTGGTTACGCCTTGTCTCATGAATCTTCTTAGTCTTTTAACCAGCATTGCAAAGTCCTCATCATCATCTTCATCATAGTCAAAATCAGCTTCAGTGTTGATTTTGGAGGTGTTTTCAGTTACTTTGAGAGCAACACCTTTGTCCTTCTTTCTTCCTTCAGATAACGTTTTAGCTCGTTGTGTCAGCTGCAGTTCGTACGTGAGGAGGTTGCCATATAACTGTTGAATAATTATTTCATGTAGATTCTTTGATTCTCTAATGGCAGTGGTTTTGGCATCCCACTTGCTTGGTAAAGCTCTCATGAACTTTATGATTAGATCTTTATTTGGATAGATCTTTCCATAGGCTCGTAGAGAATTAAGTAGAATATTGAATCTCTCGTATGTAGCAGTGACGTTCTCTCCTTGAAAATGGGCAAACATCTCATATTGTTGAGTCAAAAGAGATTGTTTGTTTTCTCTAACTTCTTCTGTTCCTTCATGCATAATGAGTAGTGCTTCCCAAACCTCATTTGTTATTTTGCAGTTGACCACGTTTTTAAATAGATCATCTTCTAATGATTGAAATAAGATGTTCTTGGCCTTTTTGTCAAGTTGGACATCTCTCTTCTCGTTCTCTGTCCATTATCCTTTGACCTTAATCTGTACTCTGTTTGGGTCATCTGTAGTTGGTGCAAGCTTTGTAGGAATATAGGGCCCATTCTGAACAATTTCAAATAGATCTTCATCCATTGAATCCATGTAAGCTTGCATCCTAACCTTCTAGTTAGCAAATTTATCTTTGTTGCACATAGGTGGCTTGCTGCCTCCTCCAGTCTTTGATTCGCTTGGTAAGTGTGCCATTGGATCTACTCAAGCTTTGTAGGTTGTATTATAGAACCTGCTTTGATACCAATTATTAGTTCTCGGAGGCACGATAGATATCTAGAAGGGGGGGTTGAATAGATATTTAAAACTTTTTCTTTTAACTAATTTAGGTTGATGATAATCAATACAAATGTGGAATGAGTATTTAATAAACCTTCTATTAGATATCTTGAGTTAATGAGAGTGAGGCAGTTATGAAAGTTATAGCAGGTATAGCAGTTATAATGAACACAATAATTTTAAGTGGTTCAAAGCACTTAAAGTTCCTAATCCACTCTTCTACTCCTTGAGTAGGAAATCCACTAAGGATGTCTGTTACACTTCTTGAATCTCACAGATTCCTTCTAGACCGGAAGTCTAGGTACTTCTTAGTTCACTCTTGAACTCTTCAAGTCCAACAGACTTGGTTTCTCATAATTCACTTAGAACTCTTCAAGTCCTGCAGACTTGGTTCTCTTACTTCAGTTGATTGAAATGTTGTTTAGATTGTGATTGATGCTACTCGATTGCTATTAAGCACTTGTTCGAAAGAAGCGAGTAGTGAAAGCAAGCTTCCTCTTTTCTCGAGATCATAGAGTTGGGCGTTGAGAGTGTTCTTGCATTTTTTGTTCAATGCTTGCATATCTTTCTCATCTGTCTTTGATCTGTATATATGTGATCTTGAAAAATATCCGTTGAAGTCATCTGATGAGCCATTAAATCCACTAAGGAAGTCTGTTACATTTCTTGAATCTCACAGATTACTTCTGGACCGGCAGTCTAGGTACTTCTTAGTTCACTCTTGAACTCTTCAAGTCCAGCAAACTTGGTTTCTCACAATTCACTTAGAACTCTTCAAGTCCTGCAGACTTGGTTCTCTTACTTCAGTTGATTTAAATGTTGTTTAGATTGTGATTGATGCTACTCAGATGCTATTAAGCACTTGTTCGAAAGAACTGAGTAGCTGAGCAAACTTCCTCTTTTTCTCAGATCGTAGAGTTGGGCATTGAGTGTTCTTGTGCAGTTTTATTCAATGCTTGCATATCTTTCTCATCTGTCTTTGATCTGTATATATGTGATCTTGAAAAATATCCGTTGCAGTCATCTGATGAGCCATTAAATGTGTTTGACATTTCTGAGCTGTGATGGAGACTTTTCTGCAAATCATCTGAATTGCACTCCGCCCAATCTGATGAGTGATCGATTTCACGTAACACCTCAAAAGGTGTTTTCCTCTGCCCAATGGTCCTTTTCTTAGCTTCTTGAATACGTTTCTTTTGATCAATACTAAGGATATCTTTTGTACCATTGGGACTGGTGAGAGCTTCAACGTTCAAAACCCATTCCATATTTGTTGGAGTTTATCTTCAAATGAACGATGGGTCTTGATGTTTCTGACACAAGGCAGATGACACTCTACTATCCATATCGTAGTGTCTTGTTATATTGGTGCTTGTTCTTAAGAGATCACTACGATTTCTCACAAAGATTTGCACACTACGATCTTTTAACACTACGATCTTCACTTGCTTGTCTTGTAGACTCTGCGTTTCTGAGAGCACACTACGATCTCTGAGTTAGCTTCGGCAAATGTTTGGACCACTCTACGATTCCTGGAGAGGCCCTTCAAGGCTGATACATTACGATCATCTCAACACTATGATCCTGCCTTAGCTTCTGCATTCTGTTGATCAGCCGGATAGACTACGAGCCTATCTATTTCTTTCTAGCCATAGATCAACCTAACAGATTTGATCTCTTTATCTATACAAGTGGACATTAAAGGCTAAGATCAACCTAACAATTTTGATCTATCACTAAGTCCTTGTACATAAATTCTTTGAAGGACTTTACATAATCATGAGTATTTTCATAAAACATCAAATCACAATATGCATTCTTCTTACATTATCCTTTTCCTGTATCCGAACGCATTCGCCTTATCTGCAATGTTTATCATGACATAGCAAGGGTGAGCATGAAAGTTGCCCAGCAAGTTTAAATTTTATTCAAGGATATATCATGATTGAAAGAGTCTGAATAATAAGCTGGCTATAATTCATCAATATACTTGAGAACTAGCACGAACAAACTTTTGACTTAACAAGTATTAAACATGAACAAATTTATCTGGACCGAATGGTAATGAAGGTGATCAGCCTTTCATACCTGACTTATACATGCAATATGTACAGAGTACAATTCTACATGGCAATCAGCAACGATTAACCACAAACATATCTGAATGAAACAACTCTTAGTAGAGTTAAGTAAAACTTGCTTGTTTCGTTGATTACCGTTACACAATTTATATCGCTTTATCCGAAGACCTAATATTAGTAATATAGATCTCTAATATTAGAATAATATCATCACAATATAAAACTATTATATATATATATATATATATATATATATATGTATACATAGAATAACCTAAACACATAACCCTATCAGTCTATACAGCACATAAGACATAGCATCAAGTCAAACTATTTCTGTCTGATTTGAAACTGACACAATTCTAACATCCCGACGGTCTAGTCAGACTTTTATCGAGTCTAAGTTCAATTAAACTCTGCCTAAACACTTAACAATTAACTTGGATAATTTTATTATCAGTCAAAATAATTTTCATAGGCTTCTAATAATTTTCAGATAATTATTATCATTTATCATAATTTTTCAATCATTTATATCGTATTTATATAATATAAATACCACATAATTCCTTAATCATTAATATTTATTTAATATTAAATATTAATGAAAATCATAACATAATATTATAATATAATTATAATATCACAAAGTATTTTTAATACCTTAAAATCATATTTATATGATTTTAAAACAATTAAATTCATTATCCGATAATTGATATTAATATTAAAATATTAATATTTTCATGACATAATATCAAAAGTGATATTTTTAACTTAAAATATTTTTATAACACTTAAATCATTTTTATATGATTTTAAATCATTAATTTATTTTTCCATAATTTATTTAATATATTTATTAAATAAATTGATTTCCATTAATAATAAATTATTAATGAATTTCATCACAAAATATTTAAAGTCATCAAAAATAACTTCAAATATTTTCTAATATCATAATCTAATTTTTCATGAATTAAAACTATTTTTAAATAATTTATTTAATAATATAATTAAATAAATTAAATACCTTTTATATTCCAAAAATATTAAATATTTTTGAAATATACTCAAAATAATTAAAAACTAATTTTTAGGCTTTAAAATAATTTTTAAGAATTTGTTATGTATTTTTAATAAATTAAAACTAATTTTTATCTATTTGTTAATTAAAACAATAAATTTCCGAATTTAAGTGTCACTAAAAGTGGCTTTAGTGACAAAATTGTCACTGAAAGTGTTCTTAAGCATGTTCTTGAGCCTTCATCAACAAACCCAGAAAGCATGTCAGTTTACCGGGGGCTTAGTTTGACCACTCACAGATCATAGATCTTAAGGATTCTGGTTTGTATAAAGTGTTAATGTTGTAGTATTTGCTTAATACTACAACCACAAATTCGTTTCATAGCTAAAATGCAACAGATCCAGAAGATATAAAGCATCAAACATGTTGTCAGAATCTGTTCTTAGAATTCTGGGTTTACCAGAATCAAGGTACCTACTTTGGATCTTTAAAACTTAGCTTTCCAGGCTTGTTTTGTGTAATCTAAGGATTCGATCGTGTAGAACACATGTCATAGAACAAGTATATAGCAACATAACATAATAACATCATCACATGAGCAAGATCTGGCATGGTCAAACCATGTCATAAAACTTGTTCTTTAACTTTCTGGGTTTTCCAAAAAGTTACCCAAAACAGATTGTCAAAGCTACTTTGACCGTGTGATTTTCTTCCATTCCAGTTATGATCTAAGTCATCTGATGACTTTAATATGTAGTCTACATACCAGACTACAACAAAAAAACAACAACTTGGCTAATATACTAACACACAGCAAGATCTATGGCCTGGAAAACCTTGTCAGACAACTGCTGGGTTTCTGGGTTGGCCAGAAACCCTTTTTCCTGCTTGGTCAACGCAGTTTGACTGCATATAACAAGAGATCTAGGCATGCTATGACTCTGATTCAAGTTGTAGAATAAAGACCACATAACATACAATAAGTACGAACCTTTAACACACTAAAAACATTAACAGAGACAGATCTAAGAGACCTGACATTTGACTATCAGACACCATTTCCAATTTTTTTCCAAATTTGATAAATCTTTAATTTCGAGCATCTAAATGATATAGATCTATGTTTTGGCAACCCAGATCATCAAGTGACACCCCTAACACATATCTAAACAACAAACAACAACATTTAACATCAAATCAAAAGATTTCTAGGTTTAGGGTTTATACCTCTATTATGCTTCCATACTTGATTTCTGATCCATCATCCTGATCTTGTTAAGCTAAGAGGTTATTATGACTTAACTTTTAACTCTCTTCCTCAGTCAATCTCAAAATTTGGAGAGAGAGAAGAGGTTGTCAATAATGAAAAATAAAATGAAGCTTTTCTCTCTCTTTGATCTATATAATAGATATGATTCAATGTATTTGCTAGCAAGTTGTGGCTGATTTTGGACACATAGCTAGGGCTAGGGCTAGGGTGGTTCACCAACTCAAGATCATAGCAAGATTTACAAGCTAACAATTAAATAATGTGCAATAAGGGCATTTTAGTCATTTTAATACAATTTTAATTTTAGAATGGTCATTTGATGCAAACCCTTAGGGTTTAACCCTTAGGGTTAAAACCTAAGTTTTCCATAAATTAATTTTCTAGGATTTCCATATTAGGCTTTTCAAAATATAAAATTAATATTTCAAAATTATCATTAGGATTCTATATTTATATTTAGATTTCCTAATCATAAGCTCAATCTTGCTAATTAGGATTATTATTCCCTAATTAATATTGCTAATTTAGCAATTAAATCTATAATTGTGCATTAGGGTTTCTGACAGAATAATTAGGGTTTAAAAAAATTTGAAATTAGAGTTTGCTAATTAATTAAGCTTTACCCTAATTAATCATATAATTAATAGCACTTAAGCATTGTAATTCATTATTAAGTTCCCAGATTAGGGTTTCCACTTTCCCAGAATTTGAAATTAGAGTTTCTAGATCTGGTATTAGCGTTTTCTAATAATCAATTAGGGTTTCAAGTAATTCATTAGGGTTTTCCCTAATAAATTATAATTAATGACGTTTAAACCTTATACATAGCATTTAAATTCCCAGACTAGGGTTTTCAATATCTGAATTAGGGTTTTGAATCCCCGAAACCGAAATTAGGGTTTTTTATCCATTGCTAGGGTTTTCTAACTGAACGTTAATGTTCTTAATATAATACTTAGGGTTCGACACTGATAAAATTTATTTGGTTAACCCTTGACTCTTAACCACATTCTGAACACATAAAAAACCATATACACAGAACATATTCACGTATACACTTAATCCTGAATAATTCACCGAAATCCTTCACAAAATTTTGAAATCCTCAAAATTCCTTCCCAAAAATATCAAACGCATACACTTATTTTCTGTCTTGGTTCTAATATTGAACCTTAAATCAATCATTTAAGATTTTAAAATTTTTCTAAATTCTCAGGTTGTCACATTCACCCCTTCTTCTAAGAATTTCGTCCCCGAAACTCACCTTACACCTTACACCATACTACTTACACCATTTATACATATCATCACATGTAACGCCCCAAAAATAGGTATACATCACTCATCTTGAGTCGCCAAATATATGGTACAAAATTTAAATACAACTTAATTATACAACTGTCGTGTAAAATACGACAAAACATAAGCTGAGAGTTTTAACACGAATATTGTCTTCTAGACAATATTCACACTCAATAGAGTCCTCATTACAATTATTATCACACTATTTCATAGAATAGTGAGGACTACTAAAGCCACTTATCCTGGACCATCACTTCATTCCCCGACTCGTCCCAGCTATATTCTCATTTTCTGAAGAGAACAATGAAAGAAAATGGTGAGGTCAACTAGCCCAGTAAGAAATAATATGACTAAGATAATGCAGAATAAATTATCCTTAGCCTTCAACAGTATAACAACTGATAGAATATAATAGTCAACAAGTTTTAGATCAACAACTGCAACGGAACAAGCAATCCATTAGAAAAATCAAGTAGAGCATGATATCTACTATCTTCTATGATTTAAAAAGTTTTTCATCAACTTTATCGCTGAGACTCAGCTTAATAAATAAATCACATCATCGAATCATCCCTGCACTACGGGCCAAGGATATTCATGTAATCATCAATGGTCATGATTATACCGAATAATCCCTGGTCATAATCATACCAACAACTATACATCAATGCACTACAGGCCAGTGACGACTTTACCATATCATTTATAACATTACGGGTCATGATTATACCGAATGATCCCTGGTTATAATCATATAAATCAATAGTCCATCTATGCACATAAGCCAAAGATATACAATTGTAAAACCAATAATCAACAGTCCATCTTTGCACTTAAGCCAAAGATATACAACTGTAAAACCAATAATCAACTGTCCATCTTTGCACGTAAACCAAAGATGACTTTCATCACAATATAAGCATGATGATGATGACAATGATATAAGCATTAATCAAACGAAATAAAGGATAAATATTAAAGACTTTAAAAATATCCAGAGTTTAAAAATATCCAAATTGTCAACACGATATTGCTTTGTGGAGTAAAATTCAAGAATAATCTTCATGTATCAAAAATAATTTAGACGGAAAATAAATAAATTTTTTGGGTAAATAGTACTTCAAGAATAGTACCTCATGAATAGTACCCCGACATAAAAAGTTCCCCAAATACCCGAGTGAATAATACTAGAGTGAATAGTAATCGGATAAATAGTAACCTATGAATAGTAACTCATGAATAATACTCTGGCACAAAAAGTGCCCTAAATACCCGAGTGAATAATACTAGAGTGAATAGTAACCTCGACACAAAAAGCTAAAAATTCCACAATAAAATTCATACCAATATTTCGGCATAATTATATTGAAAGAAATAATATCATTTACGAAGAAAATAACATCCCTTATGAATACGAAAGAAATAATACCCCTTACGACTGTTGAACAAAAATAATATTCCTATGAATATTGAACGAAGATGATATTCCTTACGAATATTGAACGAAAATAATATTCATACGAATACGAAAAATAATATCTCTTCAAAATATGAAATAAATAATACCCCTTACGACTGTTGAACGAAAATAATATTCCTACGAATATTGAACGAAGATGATATTCCTTACGAATATTGAACGAAAATAATATTCATACGAATACGAAAAATAATCTCTCTTCAGAATATGAAATAAATAATACCGCTTAGGACTATTGAACGAAAATAATATTCCTACGAATATTGAACAAAGATGATATTCCTTACGAATATTGAATGAAAATAATATTCATACGAATACGAAAAATAATATCTCTTCAGAATATGAAATAAATAATATCCCTACTACATTTGTTGAACGAAAATAATATTCCTACGAATATTGAATGAAGATGATATTCCTTACGAATATTCGATGAAAATAATATTCATACGAATACGAAATAATATCTCTTGTAATATGAAATAAATAATACCCCTTTACATTGTTGAAGCGAAAATAATATTCCTACTTAATATTGAAGCTAAATGATATTCCTTACTTAATATTGAGCTAAAATAATATTCATACGAATGCGAAAAATAATATCTCTTGAGAATATGAAATAAATAATACTCCTTACAATCGTTAAAACTAAAATAATATTCCTACTTAATATTGAAGCGAAGATGATGTTCCTTACGAATATTGAGCGAAAATAATATTCATACGAATACTGAAAAATAATCTCTTGAATATGAAATAAATAATACCCCTTATGACTGTTGAACGAAAATAATATTCCTACGAATATTGAATGAAGATGATGTTCCTTACGAATATTGAACGAAAATAATATTCATACGAATACGAAAAATAATATCTCTTCATAATATGAAATAAATAATACCCCTTACCTCAGAAGAAGACTGGATACTGAAATAGTGAAGTAGCAGACTTCTCTTATTCTTTCTCTCTATAGCTTCTCTCTCTATAATTGCTCTTGTGAGTCTTAGTGAATTGATGAGAATGAAGGAAGAATGAGCTTCTATTTATAGGAAAATATAGTTTCAATAATTGCATATTTTGGAGCTCAAAATATTACAGTATAATACCTTCATCTTTTCTTTCATTTTTAATTTAGTCCTACAAGTATTATCAAACTTGCACCACCTCCCTTAATAGTATATCATGTGAATCAATAGTACAATTATGTGACTCAATAGTTCTATACATGTGAAAAAAATAATTACAGTATAGTATATTCATTTATACTTTCATTTTTAATTTAGTCATGCAAATATTATCAATCTTGCACCACCTCCCCTAATAGTACATACATGTGAATCAATAGTACACACATGTGAACACATAGTTATAAGCATGTGAATTAATAGCAATTAATTGTTCATTTATCCAATTAATTACCCTATTGGTCAATATAACTTCCAAACATCAATTATTATCAAAATAAATGTCGATTTCCACTAACACTAATAATCCCAACACAATGAAAATATTTTTATCAACAATTTCATTTTTGAATTTTTGAAGTTTGACTTTTTCCAAAAAAGTCAATTGTTGACTTTTTAACCAAAAAGTTAACCCTGGTAAATTTTGTGTTTATAATCTATTTTTACTAATTTCATCGTTCCGGACTCAAATATCACATCCGTGTCTCCAAATTCAACTCCGAGCTCAAATTTGATTTTTAATAACATTCATCATTAATATTATAACTCACAATATTAACAACCAGATCGTTCCCAGAAAAGAGGGGGCTTTCCGATAAGGATTTCTCCCTATTGGCGCGCAATTAGGTGACCAAACCTCCCCTTGACAGAACTTTTTAGATATCGTCAATATTTCAAATAATAATATGAATAACTTTGTCATCTCAATTATTGATTTAATAATAATAAATATTATCCAGATGATACTGTGACAATAATTGAATCAATAATATGAGAGACATTATGCAGCAATTACTGTAGCAATAATTGAGTATAACTGAGTGACTTCTCATGTAAGCATCAATAATCAATGCTGTGTGCTACTATGCAACCACGCCAGACATCTTTGTACTTTTAGTAGAAAGGGTATTTCAACGATCTAACGATAAAACTTTCGTAGTTATTTTTATAAAAGATATTTATGTCGTTTTCTATATCCGCCGGTTATTCCGTTATGAGGTCCAATTAATGATTGTGTCGTCGCATTTAATATTCCCCGACAAAAGAATATTCCCCACCAAACGTAATATTTCCCGACACAACGAATATTTTATAACAACTTGCTTACTTTGCAAAATTTTCAAATATCACCCTTAACTTTAAACTTTTATCAATTTAACTATTTACCAAAATAGAAAATTTTAATACTTTTATTTCATAAAATTCAGGATCTCACATCACATGCTACCCAATACACCACTCACAAGAGTAAAAGTTTTCAAATTATGTTGAGGGGTCATATAAACCATGAACACATAGTTTTAACGTTATTCATACCGCAAAATAATACATTAATTTGTATGTTTACAATCACAAAGAAGGTAAACTATCGTTTCTAGTACTTTAGGTGATTAGCCTATCGTACTCTTACGTCATGCATAACGTATTAATCATGTCTAGCGAATATTTATGCTACCCGATTGGATTATTTTATCCAAACAACATAGTTCACTTAAGTCTTATTATATGATTCTGTACCAAAACAATTTAGTTCGGGAAATTTCTTTCAATGAACACTTAGAGTTTTCATAAACACTAGTCTAGCTGAATCGAATAGCATAGACTCATATCAATAATTCAATTCAATCGAATTATTTATGTGTAGCCAAACCCCGTTGGCAAATTAAAATTTTGAAAACATTTTTTAGAATGGCGGCATGATACCGCACTGTATTAATAGTCCGTTTGAGGATGCCGTCATCGTATGACTTTGTCATAACACATCATACAATAGTAGAATAACGATTTTAGATCAAATTCACACTAAGTATTCCTGTATTTACAACTCCATCACCTTTTTATTATCTCTGCACCATGTTACATGGTACATGAGTGATAAATAAAAATATATTTTGATATTTCAAATCATTTGCGTCTAGCTGAAATAAGTAGCATAGACTATACTTTAAACCGTTTCAAAAATGATTATGAGTCTACATTTTTTTTTAAAGCACATAGTGCGTATTTAGCTTGATGTCAAAATTTTGAAGTCTAGCATAGCTAGGAGTTTTGGAAAACTTATGTCTCCACTAATAATCATTTGCTTACAATCTATCCGTTCCTATAATCCTCAATTCTCCATTCACACACAACTATACCTAGTTCGTCAAACCACACTTATGAGTTCATAAACTTGCCACAATCATATGAGTTTAAGAACTTACCCTAGTCAGACCTTTGGCATCCATTCGCTGAGGGGTTCATAAACATTTCATATAATTAATAGTAAAGAATGTCACATAAGTATGAGTTTTAAGAACTCGTACTTAACCTTATATTCTCTACCTATGACCTATCTATCTATTATACACATGAGAAAGGAATCACCCTCTTAACATGCATATAGCAAATATCGCGACACAAACATGTCAATGATTATCAGTGCTAGAAACTAAGTAGTTTTACACCAAGTACAATTTCCTGTCCATACAAGGAATCATACAACTTAGTTGCTGACATGAGTCCTCAATTGAAATCCCCACCTAATCTTAACTCCCTTCTCAATACAAATTTCATTCAATTCGTATTCATAATCCTATCCTGAATCTGTACCAATTCATAGTATAACTGACACACAGCAATCTTGATGTAAACTTTTCAATCATTAAATTGATTCTTCTCCCTACTATCACCTTATCAGATCACGGGGGGATCTCATCGTATATATTACGATTCATTTCTATGTCTTGATCATTTTGTTTTACGATCTTCTATCCCTAAACTTATAGTCTTTTAAACTCTATCTATTCATCACTACTTTTCACCTTTATTATTAGAGTTAGGGAACTCTGTATCTTTACAACTCGTCGAGATTCGTCTTTGAATCTTACCGACCAACTAACTCTATGTGAGTTAGATTTTATCCTAATCACTGTGGTTATTAGTCTCAGGTATTCCTACCTAAAGTTCATAACCAATAGCTTTGATACCAACTGTGATAACCCCAAATCCGGGTCCCAAATCACCACGAATGTGGTACAATCATTCTATAATTATTGTAGAAGATATAAACATAAATTGTTTATACAATACACATTACACACTATTCTCCAAAATTGAGTAACCTTAACTTATACATAATTCATAAACTATCTAACACATAACATTATTATCAAACTATACTATTACAAATTAGCTGCATATTTTATCCAAAGCTGAACTTGGCATTATCCTTTTCCTGTATCCGAACGCATTCGCCTTATCTGTAATGTTTATCATGATATAGCAAAGGTGAGCATGAAAGTTGCCCAACAAGTTTAAATTTTATTTAAGGATATATCATGATTGAAAGAGTCTGAATAATAAGCTAGCTATAATTCATCAATATAGTTGAGAACTAGCACGAACAAACTTTTGACTGAACAAATATTAAACATGAACAAATTTATCTAAACCAAATGGTAATGAAGGTGATCAGCCTTTCATACCTGACTTGTACATGCAATATGTATAGAGTACAATTCTACATGGCAATCAGCAATGATTAACCACAAGCATATCTGAATGAAACAACTCTTAGTAAAGTTAAGTAAAACTTGCCTGTTTCGTTGATTACCGTTACGCAATTTATATCGCTTTATCCGAAGACCTAATATTAGTAATATAGATCTCCAATATTAGAATAATATCATAACAATATAAAATTGTTATATATATATATATATATAAACATAGAATAACCTAAATACATAACACATAACCCTATCAGTCTATACAGCACATAAGACATAGCATCAAGTCAAACTATTTCTATTCGAGTTGAAACCGACACAATTCTAATATCCCGACGGTCTAGTCGGACTTTTATCGAGTCTAAGTTCAATTAAACTCTGCCTAAACACTTAACAATTAACTTAGATAATTTTATTATCAGTCAAAATAATTTTCATAGGCTTGTAATAATTTTCAGATAATTATTACCATTTATCATAATTTTTCAATCATTTATATCGTATTTATATAATATAAATACCACATAATTACTTAATCATTAATATTTATTTAATATTAAATATTAATAAAAATCATAACATAATATTATAATATAATTATAATATCATAAAGTATTTTTAATACCTTAAAATCATATTTATATGATTTTAAAACAATTAAATTCATTATCCGATAATTGATATTAATATTAAAATATTACTATTTTCTTGACAAAATATCAAAAGTTATATTTTATAACTTAAAATATTTTTATAACACTTAAATCATTTTTATATGATTTTTAAATCATTAATTTATTTTTCCATAATTTATTTAATATATTTATTAAATAAATTAATTACCATTAATAATAAATTATTAATGAATTTCATCACAAAATATTAAAAGTCATCAAAAATAACTTAAAATATTTTCTAATATCATAATATAATTTTTCATGAATTAAAACTATTTCTAAATAATTTATTTAATAATATAATTAAATAAATTAAATACTTTTTTATATTCCAAAAATATTAAATATTTTTGAAATATACTCAAAATAATTAAAAACTAATTTTAAGGCTTTAAAATAATTTTTAAGAATTTATTATGTATTTTTAATAAATTAAAACTAATTTTTATCTATTTGTTAATTAAAACAATAAATTTCCGAATTTAAGTGTCGCTAAAAGTGGCTTTAGTGACAAAACTGTGGCTTTAAAACAATATTATGTATTTCTGTTCTTAGAATTCTAGGTACCAGAATCAAGGTACCTACTTTGGATCTTTAAAGCTTAGCTTTACAAGCTTGTTTTGTGTAATCTAAGGATTCGATCGTGTAGAACACATGTCATAGAACAAGTATATAGCATCGTAACATAATAACATCATCACATGAGCAAGATCTGGCATGGTCAAACCATGTCAGAAAACTTGCTCTTTAACTTTCTGGGTCTTCCAGAAAGTTACCCAAAACAGATGGTCAAAGCTACTTTGACCGTGATTTTCTTCCATTCCATTTATGATCTAAGTGATCTAATGACTTTAATATGTAGTCTACATACCAGACTATAAAAAGCAAACAATAACTTGGCTAATATATTAACACACAGCAAGATCTATGGCCTGGAAAACCTTGTCAAACAACTGCTGGGTTTCTGGGTTGCCCAGAAACCCTTTTTCGTGCTTGGTTAATGCAGTTTGACTGCATATAACAAGAGATCTAGGCATGATATAACTCTGATTCAAGTTGCAGAATAAAGACCACATAACATACAATAAGTACGAACCTTTAACACACTAAAAACATTAACAAAGACAGATCTAGGAGACCTGACATTTGACTGTCAGACACCATTTCCAATTTTTTCCAGATTTGATAAATCTTTAATTTTGAGCATCTAAATGATATAGATCTAAGTTTTGGCAACCCAGATCATCAAGTGACACCCTCTAACACATATTTAAACAACAAACAACAACATTTAACATCAAATCAAAAGATTTCTAGGTTTAGGGTTTATACCTCTATTATGCTTCCATACTTGATTTCTGATCCATGATCCTGATCTTGTTAAGCTAAGAGGTTATTATGACTTAACTTTTAACTCTCTTCCTCAGTCAATCTCGAAATTTGGAGAGAGAGAAGAGGTTGTCAATAATGAAAAATAAAATGAAGCTTTTCTCTCTCTTTGATCTATATAATAGATATGATTCAATGTATTTGCTAGCAAGTTGTGGCTGATTTTGGACACATAGTTAGGGCTAGGGCTAGGGTGGTTCACCAACTCAAGATGATAGCAAGATTTACAAGCTAACAATTAAAGCATGTGACATAAGGGCATTTTAGTCATTTCCATATAATTTTAAATCTAGAATGGTTATTTGATGCAAACCCTTAGGGTTTAACCCTTAGGGTTTGACCCTTAGGGTTAAAACCTATGTTTTCCATAAATTAATTTTCTAGGATTTCCAGATTAGGCTTTTCAAAATATAAAATTAATATTTCAAAATTATCATTAGGATTCTATATTTATATTTAGATTTCCTAATCATAAGCTCAATCTTACTAATTAAGATTATTATTCCCTAATTAATATTGCTAATTTAGCAATTAAATCCACAATTGTGCATTAGAGTTTCTGACAGAATAATTAGGGTTTAAAAAATTTTTGAAATTAGGGTTTGCTAATTAATTAAGCTTTGCCCTAATTAATCATTTAATTAATAGCACTTAAGCATTATAATTCTCCGTTAAGTTCCCAGATTAGGGTTTCGACTTTCCCGGAATCTGAAATTAGAGTTTCCAGATCTGGTATTAGTGTTTTCTAATAATCAATTAGGGTTTCAAGTAATTCATTAGGGTTTTCCCTAATAAATTATAATTAATGACGTTTAAACCTTATATTTAAATTCCCAAACTAGGGTTTTCAATATTCGAATTAGGGTTTCGAATCCCCAGAACCAAAATTAGGGTTTCAGAACCGATTTCTAGGGTTTCTTATACATTGCTAGGGTTTTCTAACTGAACGTTGACGTTCTTAATATAATACTTAGGGTTTGACACTGATAAAATTTATCTGGTCAACCCTTGACTCTTAACCACATTCTGAACACATAAACAACCATATACACAGAACATATTCACGTATACACTTAATCCTGAATAATTCACCGAAATCCTTCACAAAATTTTGAAATCCTCAAAATTCCTTCCCAAAAATATCAAACGCATACACTTATTTTCTGTCTAGGTTCTAATATTGAACCTTAAATCAATCATTTAAGATTTTAAATTTTTTCTAAATTCTCGGGTTATCACACCGGGTTCCCCGGGTCCCACCATCTCGAAGTACGTGCATGCAAACAACGTGATGTCCGTTCGAACTTTCAGAACTTCAATCTGAGCCTCCGATTGAGGTGTGTAAGACCTTTTACGGAGTGTTGTTGTCGAGAGCTACACAAATGATATGGGATTAGAGGCTGTAAGAAGTCAGGAAGATGAGACCATGCCTTTGGTCTTCAAGCTTCAAATTCCATCTGGTGTGCTGTCTTGTGTAGTAGTCACTCGAGATTGCAGCTATTTGGTTCTTGTAGGACACTGTTGTGTATAATGTATGTTGAAATGTGTTGAGACGACGCGCGTGTGTAATCGAGGTGGAAAAATGATGATTTTTCCCCTCACCGGGGTTATCTCCGGTTTGGGCTGATAAAGCAATTGTTGCTCAGGGTTATCTCTGAGATTGAGCTGGTACAAGTGCTGAATGTCCTCAGGGTTGTCTCTGAGGTGTGCCTGACCTCTCGGGGTTATCTACGGGTTTGGGACTGAGTGCCTCGAGGTTATCTCTGATGGTGAAGCTGACTGCAAGTGTTGAAATGAGCATCTCCGGGGTTATCTCCGGAACTGCAACTGCACCCCTTGGGGTTATCTCCGAGGTTGAGACTGAAACTCCCGGTGTTGTTTCTGGGATTGAATATCTTGGGGTTATCTCCGAGATTAAAAAGGCTTCTTCGGTGGAATTTCTGAAATTGGAACTGTTTTGTCCTCCAGGGTTATCTCTGAAAGATTATTCTTCCCTCCTGCAATGTTAGTAACAGTAATGAAAAATTTTGAGTGTCTATAGATGCCCCTCTTTATCATATTCATGCAATGCAATGTTATAGATAGGATAAAGAATACTAGACACTTGAAATGTGATAGGATAATCATGATGCAATGTACAATAGCATGATGCAAATGAATGATGTATGTGGTTTGTTGGACTGTTCTCCAACGGAATGTGATGACTGTTTGCTCCCACACTTTCTGATGGGGACTGGAGTTATCACTGACCACCCTGATGAATTTCTTGGACGTGTGATCCAAAGTTCTTAGGAACTTCCAGGAAGTTGACGTTGGGGTTATCACCAAAGTCCTTAATCCTTGGTACAGAATTTCCACTGAGAATGTATCTCTCATGTACAAGAGACTCTGGGGGATAGAGCTTTGTCTGTTGAGGATGTGTATAACATATTCCATCATCTGTCCTCCCCGATGAGGATGTTCTTCCCTGGTTTATATCTCCAGGTCTTTTCACTGTTCTGTCGGAGTTACTGCCAATAGTCTGTGTTGTCAGGGTTGCATGACCTTCATTGACATGTGCATCAACGGATGAAATCCCCGCTAGGGAGAAGTGTTTTGGAGTTACAACCCCGAGCTAATGGCATCAGACCTTCATGAGGTATTGTCGAGTGTAACTTGCAACTGTTGTGATCATTGATATAGTAAACCCTGGGTTTGGGCAAATACCAATGAGTGACAGGTGGGCCTACAGTTGGGTCTCTAAAAATCAGGATTTCAGGCAATTCTGCTCAATCACGTAGTAGTTTTATTCCTGATTTGTCCTTTTCAGCTTGTGAAACCTCCTTTACAACTCAAACTAGACCGAGCTAGAGGGGTGGGCCCCACCCAGGGGTTTCATAATTCATTTCCGAGTTGTACCACATATAGAATCCAAGAGCTCTTCTTCAGATCTGCTAATTTCGGAGTCTTTTCAGAAATTTCATCACCGTCATAAGTGTTATACAACGCCTACAGTAACGATGCTTGTCTTTTTTTTCCAATTTGTATCCATTAGAAAATGAATTATCACATGAAATGCTTCTAAACACATAGTAGTGAATATGCATGCTCATATGACTTGATAAAAAGTATTCAACATAGTAAATGTTAGTATTTAACCATGCTGAACATAATGATGTGAAAAAAATTGACTTTTGAAATAGTCAAATTGGCACCTTTTTTTGCTATTTCTTATCCTATTTGAGGATAAATGAGCTAAGATGAAAAAGCAAAGTAATCCTAGTAATTAGGCTACCCTTACGGATTATGGCTTTGATATATGTATGCATATATAGGATGTTTATGACTGTGGGCAGGTGTGCTACTGAATGGCCACCTAGTCATGCCTATGCGCATGTGGATAGTCCTATTTACAAAGGAGACTATGGCAAAAATTTTCCAAAATGTAGGCATTGGATAGTCATGCATTTTTAACTCTATTGTAGGCATATGTTAAAGTAATGCATGCATGTAGTCATAAAATGCATTTGAAAAAGCTCCAGGTTAGAGTTTACCACACCCTTTTGAGGTGATTTGGAGACTTGTATCCAGATATATGGATCCCAATCAGCCGAGTAGTTCCCATGGGACCACTTTAGGTGTGCGGAGGAGGGCTTCTGACGTGCCTCGACCCTGTTCCATTAGACAACCTCATCGTCTGGTGGAGGAGGTGATTCGTCATGTCCGGGTTGAGGTACCAGATGTTGAGGATGAGGAGGAGGATGTACTGGTTGCGGACCCTGCTCCTGCTGCTCATGTTCCCTGTAGGGATCTTCCAGGCATTTAGGTGATGATCCTAGAGCTTCTGGGTGATTTGAGTCGACACCCCTTGGTTTACTTGCAGGAAAACGAGGTACAAGCTTGATTTTGATCTTCCCTTTTTTTCTTATTGATGAGGAGTAAAGGTTTTGATGTTGATCTACTTTGTAATGTAGGTTCATGGATTCACACAGCCTAGAGGGAACTGGTTCAGTATTCACTCTACATATCAGGCTCTGCATCCTGACTATCAAGCTATTGTGCATGGCTGGGGCTTTGAGGCATTCTTTTCAATCCTCCCCCGTCGTTGTCCCTGGGGTTATCTCAGGGCATTGTCTGAGTGTTGGTTTCACCAGACTCAGTCTCTCCATTTGTTGGATTGTGAGGTGATGATGACGCCGATGGATTAGCAATTTATCACCGGTAAGGAGTTTAGAGGGGCGTTAGTGCCATATACAGCGGATATTACCCCGACTACCGTTAGATCCTTGCTAGAAGTCCCGGCTAAAGCGCTCAAGGGTAGGATAGTCCGTATAGGTCCTTTGAGCGTAGATGCTATGAGCGGTCTATTGAGTGAGCCCATACCCAATAATATGATAGTCAGGGATTGCATTCTTCGACGATTGTTCCTAATAATCATTAGGGGCTGCTTCATAGCATATAACTCTTCTACGGTATCATTCTCTTTGGTGAGCGCCACACGAGATTTGGACCGTATTGTAGAGTATGATTGGGGCTCCTACACCTTCGCCTATTTCCTCTGGGGTATGCGCATGCGTTCACAGGGCTTGATGGAGGCTTGGCTAGGATTTTATCCCTTTCTTCTGGTGAGTATTTCTCTTGTGATTTCCCATGTACAGGTTAAGAGTGTTGACTGATAGCAGATGTTTGCCTTTGTGTTGGCAATTTTGGGCCTATGCAAGGCTCCCATGTTTACGTCCTATAAGTGTGCTAGGCTTAGAGACCTATCCATGAGGACATCGATGGCATCACTCCATATTGATAGAGGTTCCTGTAGCTGAGGGCTTTACCCATTGTCATCTACAGTTGGAGTTATTGATAGCTGATGTTATCATATGAATTCCCTATTCTGGTGAACATTTGCCCATTGGGTTTGAGGATGGATAACTGATTGGTGTCGAGTACGTGATTTCCACCCGTAGGATTCCTCTCTTCACTGATGGAGTATGGGAACTCTATTTAGGAGAGCGTGCTATTAGGAGCACCACAGAGGAGAGCGTGCTAGGCGCTATTGGCATGTATCACAGTCGCCCATCATTGATATCCCATTGATGGGTGTTGACGGTTTTACACTGTCAGAGGGTCCTTATACTCAGGAGATGTTCCAGCATTGGTGTTTCCCTCGTACCATCGGAGCCCAGACCCGTGCCACTTAATTTATGGGGGATATGGTTCCTGGATCTGTGATGATGACGGATTGGATGTCCTGTGTCCGAGATCCGACTCATTTGACACAGATTGACAGTTTGACCCGGCAGTTGGACCAGGCACATTTCTTTATTTGGCATTTGGGCAGAGATCCTTCAAAGGCAGATACCTTTGATCCTTCTAGCTCAAGCACTGGCCCCTTAGGTGACCCATATGGCTTTGCCGGTGCAGATCCTCCATTGTATAGGCCTGACATCCCCGTTGATGGAGATCCAATAACTCAGGAGGAGTTACATCAAGTGGACAAGATTGATGATGTAGACATTGACACCATTGTCTTCTTCTGATGTATATTCTTGTTATATCTTTTGATAGGCCTCTGTTAGATACTAGGTGGTTGTGCCTCATTCTCGCTATATCTTTTGATAGGCCTTTGTTAGTTGTTGGGCGTCTGTGCCCTATTTCCCTGTATTTTTAGCTGTACAGAGATGTATTAGATGATGATGTACTTAGGAATGTATATATTGTTATTCCCTACATCATATTATCATCTATTGTTTATCATGTATGTATTAAGTTATGCATACGTATGTATATCCAGAGATATTCGGCATTGACCCCTGGATGGTCTTATGATACGACCCACATAGATGTCTTCCTCGATAGTTAGCTGCATTGATCACACCCCACCAGTGTTGGTAGACTCCCGTCTGAGGTCGTGGTATGATAGTATATCACCTCCAGACAGGGTGATCGTAGATCAATTATTATAGCATTATATGACCCTCCTGATGTTTTAGGTTCCCTCAGGCTTTGTAGAGGGTATACTGGAGCACTGGATACTGTAGAGATAGGTTTTCTGGTTTGGTATCCATGAGTCGACTCCTAACTTAGAGGAGTATACACAGTTGATGGCGCTGCCATTAGATAGACCTTGCGCGCGGATGGTCATTGGCGATATGAGCTGGCAGTTTATGACCCTCACCGGGCTGAGGCATAGAGTCGTACAGGATGAGATTACATCCGACCATGTGATATCCCAGCATTTTCTGATGGACAGATTTGGCTCAAAGGACAGTTACACACGACACTCCAGGGATTTTACCATGTCGGAGGATCAGTGGAGTCTAGCCAGAGTAGACATATTGTTGATGTGTGTATTGCCATATTGTACATTCCACAGTATATGGATGAGCTGGACATTGGCATCATTATGGCAGTGAGAGCTCTCTGGGAGGGTTATACCATTGTGCCGATTATTGTAGCAGAGACATTGAGATCGTCCACATATTGCAGCACCTACCCTGCAGGAGTATTTACAGGTAGCTCGGTCATGTTATACGTGTGGTTCATGTCACACCTAAGACTGATTGGCACTTTCCGATGGCACGGGTATTGTTTTACCTATGAGATAGCCATGTCTTACTCCTTCCAGCCAACGGAGTGTACAGACGTTATGTCTTGGTTAGTATTCTTGGCAAGGATCGGACATCCATTTGACATTTTGCCATGTACAGGGCTCAGTTCACCCTATAGCTTCATTACTTATGCTCCTAGCATGGATTATCTCCCTCTGACTGGTTTGAGGGGCATGAATACTTACCACCCACTGGCTGTGATGTCACAGTTTGACCAGTTCCAGGACTTCCATCCTTTTGAGGGGGCATTGAGTGGTAATTGGCTTCCCCCGCTACTTGTCGTGAGAGGGGCAGATCCAAAGTTGTATGCCTGTTGGGATCAGCGTGAGCTAGCTGAGTTTTCTGTTAGCCATCTGGGCTATTCGACAGAGTATTCTGCATGGATGGAGACAGAGACAACATTGATTGCGGTAGTATCCACAGTGTCAAAGATTGATTCTGATGATGGGGAGCCCATAGAGGACATTGATCTTCCCATCGAGGAGGAGCTATTCACTGGGTTACCAACAGCTCTAGTAGATTCTCCCAGTATGAGTGCTACTATGATCCAGCATTCAGCACATTATTTAGAGCAAAGTCTTCATCTGATGACCTTTGAGAGAGATCAGGCTAGGGCCTTGATGTTGACAGCTCTTGATGGGAGAGATGTCTTTCTATTGGAGAGAGAGGATGCTGTAGCTCAGAGAGACACTGCTATTACTGAGCGGGATGAGGTCAGATCATTCAGAGATGCATTGATTATTTAGCGGGATGCTTCCATATCTACACGGGATGTAGCAGTTACAGATAGTATACAGTGAGATCTGATAAGTGGATTTCATATCCACGAATCGTTGTCCATTTCATGCTTATTTGTTGTTATTTTCTTGTGTTCATGTTCATTGTTACTTGTTTTGTGTTCTTTTATGTGTAGGATGGTTGTTGTGGCATTTAACGAAGATTTGGAGTCATTTGGAATCATTTGGAGTCAATTAGAGCACTTTTGGAAGAATTCATGAAGCAACAGAAATTATTCAGTAGAATAGACCCCCTCTGGGGCGGGCCCTTTTATATATACACCCCACCACGGGCGGGGGTCTCGAATGTTGGAGTCTCCTGTTGAGTTTGGAACTTTGCTGGGGCATGAATTCTAGTATTTTGGGTGGAAATGGAACTCTAAAGAGATGGGATTTGATCAAAAAAATGTGTGTTGGACATCTATTACTCTATCAACAACGAATAAAATAACACACAAGGCAGATTACGAAGATTAATTCCAGATTTTTCACAGCAAACATTGGAGTAAGATTTCAAAGAGATTTTCGGGACAATTGCAATTTTAGGCTACATGAAGGGTGTTTTTCAATATTCTTCTTCTTAGACTATTATTTGTAATTGAAAGAATGTTATCTTTGATTTATTTAGTAGTTATTTCATTTATGATGAACTAATTCACTTTTTAGGCTTGTGATGGATCCTTAAGTGAATCAATGATTTTATAAACTTTGATTTCCAGTTCATTAATCTATTTCCCGTTTATCTATATTAATTTGAGCTTGAATTTATGAATTGCCTGATCAACAATTCTTTGTGGATTTGTATGGAATCGAGAGAGGATATTCGAATCTAGACTTAGTTAATATAGCATGTGTTCATGAATTTTGTGAATAGAAGAATCTTGATGAATGTTAAGGTAGAGATATGCTTGACATCGCATGTAATCGGATAGAGAACTTAATCTTAAACCTTCTTTAAATTATAATTCATATAGAGATATAGTGAGTTAGTTGATTAAGGTGTTTAACTTGTTTCTATCTAATTTGTGAATTTAAGTTAATACGGTATTAGTGCATCGAGAGGTGGTTAATACTACATTCGTGTTCTTGATTAATAAACTGGGATATTGAATTGAATTGGAATAAAGGGGTTAAAATCAAAGTGAAGCTTAGGGTGAAATCATAAGTCTAATTCTCCATTAATTATTTGAAATTCCAGGTTTTGATATTTGTGATTGTTTTGTGGTTATTTATTTATTTCTTAATTTAGTTTTTATAATTATAATCATTGAATTGGATAGTTTAATAAAATTAGGGTTAATAGGAAATTGATACGTGTAAGGTTGAGCTTCTTACTACGTTGTCTCTGTGGGAACGATACTCTACTCATTACTATATTACTTGTTGACCACATATACTTGTGTGTTGTGCGTATTTAGATTTTACCCAACAAGTTTTTGGTGTCGTGGCCGGGGACCATTTAGTATAGATCTTAATATTTTTACAATATCAGTTTAATTAATCCAGTTTTACTTAAAAAAATTTATTTTTGTTTTGTTCATCTTATTTCAGGTGTTTGAAGTAGTTTATGCAAACTCGGTCCAAAAATCTAGACTTGCTGCCTTTTGAGAATGACATTGAGAAAAGGTTTCAGAGGTTAAGTAAGTGAATCAAGGAAATGAGGCAAGAATTTGAAACATCTAAGAAAGAAGAGGAAATGGCAGCCGAAGATCAGAAAGCATTAAGGGACTTTGTCACACCCAAGGTGACTGAACTGCAGTCAAGCATCACCAGGCCCGCAATTGCTGCAAATACATTCGAAATCATGCCTGGGACGATTCAGATGATCCAGGATTCAATTCAGTTTGGGGGATTGGCTAATGACGATCCGAATGAACATCTAGTCAGCTTTCTGGAGATATGTGACACCTTTAGGTATAATGGGGTGTCGGATGATGCGGTGAGACTTCGCTTGTTCCCATTCACTTTACGGGACAAGGCAAAGAGTTGGTTACACTCTCTATCGCTGGGTTCGATAACTACGTGGGAAGACTTAGCTCAGAAATTCCTCGCCAATTTTTTTCCACCGGCTAAAATTGAAAAAAATGAGGAATGAGATAACAATGTTTGAGCAGCAACATGGGGAGCCGCTATATGAGGCATGGGAGAGATATAAAGAGTTGCTTAGAAAGTGCCCACATCATGGGTTGCCCAAGTGGCTGCAAATGAACACCTTTTATAACGAATTACATGGAAATCTCAGAACCAGTATTGATGCAGCGTCGGGTGGAGCATTCATGGCTAAGAGTTACGAGGAGGCCTACGATTTGATTGAAACCATGGCGGCCAACATCTACCAGTGGCCCACAGCAAGAATGACATAGGCAAAGGCAGCTAGGGTGTTAGAAGTAGATGGGGTGACAGCAATACAAGCACAAATTTTTGCGCTGTCTAAGAAGTTGGATGCCATGACAATGCTCAAGTACAAAGAAAGTGATGTAGTATGTGAATTTGTGTGGGAGAGCATCCTATGGATCGGTCATGAATTAATCCAAAGATCCGTGCAATTTGTGGGCAACTATGACAGAATTCCACAGAATACATACTAGAATGCGTACAATCAAGGGAATAGGAATCATCAAAACTTTTCATGGAGTAATAATAAGAATCAACAAGCTCCACGACCATCATATCTTCCAGGATTTCAAAACCATCAACAACCAGCTCAACATCAAGAATGGAAATCAGATTTAGAGGAGTTGGTCACAAAATACATAACAAGCAATGAGGTGGCTATGAAAAATCAAGCAATGGCAATACAAGAGATGGCCATCAAGAATTTAGAGAATTAGATAGGACAGATTGCATTAGCATTGAATAATAGACCACAAGGAACATTACCAAGTGACACCGAGAGAAATCCAAAGGGTAATCACGAGCAATGTCAGGCTATTATGTTGAGAAGTGGAAAATAGCTTGAGGGTCAAGAAACAGAAATTTTGGTTACAAAGGAGGTTGAAACAGAAAGAGAAAATACAGCAGTTGAGGTCAAGCAAGGGGACGAAAAACAAGTGGAAAAGAGCAAACCAGTTAACGGACCAGTTGCCTACCCTCCACCTCCGTTTCAGCAGAGGACCCAAAAACAGAAATTAGATAAGCAGTTCGCTAAGTTTTTGGAAGTTTTCAAGAAACTTCAGATTAACATTCTGTTTGCAGAAGCCCTAGATCAGATGCCGAGTTATGCAAAATTCATGAAAGGGATTCTGTCAAGGAAAAAGAAATGGGAAGACTTTAAAATAATGGCACTAACAGAGGAGTGTAGTGCAGTGTTACAACAGAAATTACCACCAAAACTTAAGGACCCGGGGAGTTTCACTATCCCATGCACAATCGGGAACATGTCTTTTAACAAGTGTTTATGTGATTTGGGGGCGAGTGTGAACCTTATGCCATTGTCAATATACATAGAATTGGGTTTTCCCGCGCCTAAGCCTATGAATATTTCATTGCAGTTGGCGGATAGGTCAGTCACATATCCGAGAGGCATAGTAGAGGACATATTGGTTAAGGTGGATAAGTTTATATTCCCCACGGACTTTATTATTCTAGATTTTGAGGAGGACAAAAACATCCCGATTATCCTAGGGAGACCTTTCTTGGCCATGGGTAGGACACTCACAGACATACAAAAAGGAGCTATAAGGGTCCAAGATCAAGAAATCAAGTTCAACGTGTTCAAGGCCATGAAATTCCCTACGGATGAGGAAGAATGTTTTCGGATGGATATAATTGAGCAAATCATCAGTGAAGATATGGGCAAGAGTTTGGTCAATGATCCATTAGAAACAACCTTATTGGGGGATGAAGAGTTCGACGACCCAGAATTTGTGGACTACTTACAGATGTTAGATTCATTGCCATGAGTTAGCCGATTCAGAGCACCGTTTGAACCTTTGCACACGGAGGAGACAGCCACAGAAAAATTGAAACCTTCATTGGAGGAGCCACCAACTTTAGAACTTAAGCCACTCCCTAAACACCTCAGGTATGCGTACTTAGGCAATTCAAATTCCTTACCTGTTATTATTTCAGCTGCACTTAACGATTTGTAGGAAGAAAAGTTGCTGAGGGTGTTTAGGGAACACAAGTCGGCGATTGGGTGGACGATTGCGGATATAAAGGGAATTAGCCCTTCATTTTGCATGCACAAGATTCTGATGGAAAATGATGTAAAACCAACGGTGGAGCAACAACGTCAACTCAACCCTATTATGAAGGAAGTTCTGAAGAAGGAAATTTTGAAGTGGTTGGATGCCGGTATCATCTACCTGATTTCCGACAGTAAGTGGGTTAGTCCGGTCCAATGCGTGCCAAAAAAGGGAGGAATGACTGTGGTGCAGAATGAGGATAACGCGTTAATACCGACAAGAACACTGACATGTTGGAGGGTGTGCATGGATTATAGGAAGTTGAATAAGGCAACTCGAAAAGATCATTTTCCGCTGCCCTTTATTGATCAAATGTTGGACAGATTAGCGGGACATGAATATTACTATTTATTGGATGGGTAATCGGGCTATAACCAGATAGTCATCGCTCCTGAGGATCAAGAGAAGACTACATTTACATGTCCGTATGGCACATTTGCGATCAGGAGGATCTCATTCGGGTTATGTAATGCACCGGCGACCTTTCAACAGTGTATGATGGCCATTTTCTCAGACATGGTGGAGAAAAATGTTGAAGTCTTCATGGAAGACTTTTGTGTCTATGGGGACAACTTCGATACTTGCCTAAGAAATTTGGTAATGGTGTTACAGCGATGCAAGGATACGAATCTCGTGCTTAACTGGGAAAAATGCCACTTCATGGTTGAGTAGGGCATAATTTTGGGCCACAAGGTATCGGCTCAAGGATTAGAAGTCGACAACGCAAAGCTGGAAACAATCGAGAAATTGCCTCCACCGAGTTCAGTTAAGGGTATTAGAAGCTTTCTGGGACACGCTGGGTTCTACAGGAGATTTATAAAGGATTTCTCAAAAATTTCGAAGCCTTTATGCAGTCTGTTAGAGAAGGATTCTGTTTTCAGTTTTAACAAAAAAAATAAGGAAGCTTTTGAGTTGTTGAAAAAGAAGTTGACTACAGCCCCCGTGATCGTCGCAACGGATTGGAATATATCATTTGAACTGATGTGTGATGCAAGCGACTATGCGGTTAGGGCTATTTTGAGTCAACGCTGAGACAAGGTGTTTCACGCCATATACTATGCAAGCAAAACACTCACGGAGACTTAAATGAACAATACAACCACGGAAAAGGAATTGCTTGCAGTAGTGTATGCTTTCAACAAATTCTGGGCATACTTGATCGGGACTAAGGTGATAGTCTACACGAACCATTCGGCTATTCGGTACCTAATAGCAAAAAAAGATGATAAGCCACGCCTTATCTGATGGATTCTCCTACTTCAAGAGTTTAACTTAGAAATAAAGGATAGAAAGGGGACGAAGAATCAAGTAGCCGATCACTTGTCTAGGCTGGAAAACCAAGGGAAATTGAAAGAAAACATATGTGAAATTAACGAATCATTACCGGATGAGCAATTGTTTGGGATTTTTGTAGAATTTCCTTAGTATGTGGATTATGCGAATTATCTTATGAGCAACATTCTTCCACCTGATCTCACAAGACAACAGAAAAAGAAGTTTCTTCATTACATAAAATGGTACATGTGGGACGAACCGTATTTGTTCAAGTAATGCGCCGACAAAATGATTAGAAGGTGTGTGCCCTACAGTGAAGTGAAGAACATTTTGCATAAGTGTCATTCATTTGCATATGGCGGTCATTATGGTAGTGAGAGGACAGTAGCAAAGGTGCTGCAAGCCAGGTTCTATTGGCCTACACTATTCAAGGACGCCCACCAGTTTGTCAAACAATGCGATAGGTGTCAAAGGGTGGGAAATATTTCGAAAAGGAATGAAATGCCTCTACAAATGATTCTAGAAGTTGAAATCTTTGATGTATGGGGCATTGATTTCATGGGGCCATTCTCGTCGTCACTCAACAATTAGTACATTCTCCTTGCAGTTGATTACGTATCAAAGTGGATTGAAGCTGCAGCACTACCATCAAACGATGCCAAGGTGGTCCTCAAATTCCTACAGAAAAATATTTTCACAAGGTTTAGCACGCCAAAAGCAATTATCAGTGACGAAGGTAGTCATTTTTGCAACAAGTCATTCACAGCTCTTTTGGAAAGGTATGGGGTCAACCACAAGGTAGCGACAGCTTATCACCCCCAAACCAGTGGGCAGGCTGAGGTGTCAAATAGGGAAGTCAAGAAAATATTGGACAAAGTGGTGAATCCGAGTCGTAAGGATTGGTCGCTCCGGTTGGACGACGCATTATGGGCATACCGGACAGCGTATAAGACACCACTTGGAATGTTACCATACCAACTACTTTACGGAAAGGCTTGTCACCTACCAGTTGAGCTACAGCATAAGGCTTCTTGGGCAATACAAAAACTCAATTTCGATCAAGCAGCTGTCGGGGAAAAGAGACTACTTCAACTAAATGAGATCGATGAATTTTGCCTTCACGCCTATGAGAACTCCAAATTATACACATTGGCCGACACACCATGAACAGGAAGTAGTTAGACTGAACGACTTAAAATCAAGCGTTAATTGGGAGGCAACCCAATCTTTCGTTCATTTCTCGTATTTTCATGCATAATTGTAGAATATAGTTTCTATTAAGTTAATAGATAATAAAAGTATTGTTAATCTCTCCATAATACACTAGGTTATCACTAATCAACTAATGTTTATGTTTAATGTCTTGCAGGAGGAGGAAAGGATCATTGAGTGGCTAAGTGTGACACCCCCAAATCCAGGTACTTCATTCCCACAGGATCTGGTGTTCACTTAATCAAACATTCATATCTAACTACCCAATCACAATAAAACTGGATAAATAAAACCTTTCCCATTAAAGGGTTACATAATAAAATCTCCCAGGTTATCTAACCTTTAATTACAATCATTCAAATGCGGAAATTAAATAAACTTCATTAAAACCAAGTCTAAGATCATCATAATAAAAATATAACATCTCAATCAAAGTAAAATTACAAGTCTTCATCACTTGCACATTTTTCCCTTTCCTTTGCTAGACGAAGGTTCATCTACCTTCTCTTCTTTAGCTGCAATGAGTTTTAAAATATGCAAGAGTGAGCAAAGCAATTGCTCACTTGATCCAATATGAAATCAACAGGAGTATAGTAATAATAACTGCCAACAATAGGCTCATCAACAATGAATAGTACTGTATCATCTATAATCAGAAACTGAAATCCAAAATGTGGAATAAATATAACCGAGGGTCATAAGACCATGAACTATGTCCACAGCTTGCGAGCAATCTTTCAACTCCAACTTTAATAAATATAAGACTATAAGGACTCCTCGTAGTTGGGGGATCACCCTTCATACCATGTATTGTGCAAAGCATAAACATTTAACGCTACGCTGTAAGTTAACCCCTAATCTTAACATTAGGGTTGTTCATCTCGAGATTTAGAGTACAAGTCCGCACCAAAGGAATTTTGGTTTGGATAAGCTTTCAGGGTAATTTGGATTTCAACGAACATCAACTAAGGATTAGTTGAATGAAACTAAGAACATTTCACTATAGAATAATCGTGATTGAATCAATCATAGTAAACTAAAGTCATGCTTTAGGAATAATCTAAGAGCATACAATTTGAATAACTATAACACCTTGCTTGAACAATACTAAGCCAAGGTTAATTAGAATTGAATACTAAGCATGCATAACAATTTGATCGATAAAAATGTTCAACATTAGAATATATAAATTTGCATGCTAAACAACAAGTTAAATACAAGAATAACTTGCTCAAGAATAACTTACATCATTATATCATAATCGAATTGAAAACCATAATTAGTTCAACAAGATAAAGGATTAGAAAAACTTGCTCAAAGAAAATTTAAGCGATTGCACAATTCTAAAAGTAGAGTTAAAGAACTTGCCTTGCTCGTAGGCTAAACCAAATCAATAAGAAACACAATATCCTATAAACATATGTCATCATGACATAATTAGTCATTACCATCTTACAAACATAACTAAGTACGTTCATCATTTAAAATTGGATTTTTAATCCCATAATCAAGTTATAACACAAGTTAATTGTTAATAACATACTTATTCATAGTATAAAAATACTAAAATCAACATTTTACAGTCCTACTATCATCACATAACAATTCCTTCAAATTTTAAGTACAAAATCAACACTGTCAGACCATTCTACTAACTTCACACTGCGGGCATGAGGATGGCATCATGCTTGCAGAGATCAAGGCTACAAGGTCAGTTTCATGCGTGCGTGAGCATGGCGTTAATGGCACCACAAAGGTATCAAGAAGTCCGCCATGCAGTGGCGAATTGCGAACCTTAGCAGCATGCCTCTAACAATAAAGATGAGAAAAAGCCAATTTTGGCCTACAAGCTCGTTTCTAACAGACTAATTAGCACATAAATCATATAGAGACTTCATGTAAACATATTTCAAAAACTCTAAACATGATTCTACCCATACAACAACATAAACAACAAAATTAACACACCCAAATTCACTGTTTTTGGCTAAAACTCATTTTTTTATATTTCAATGAAAATCAACACTGTAACTTTTGTTTTTCAACCAAAACCACTAATTCAAAGTGTCTTTATCAATGATTATACATACTCTATCAAATTAAATGGTCAATTTATCAACTAAACAACTAATTAACCCTCAATTTCTATTTTAACTAAACAATATATAATCACCAAAAACTCTCTGTAAAAAGGTTTTCTTCACAAACTTCATACATAACAACAATACATTGATTATAATCATATATAACCTATGAAAATAACTTTACAACACTAGTCTATCTTTTCTATTCTCAAGCTCCTTCTTCCCACTCTCTAGCCTTTCTTCCTCTCTTCTCTTCTTCTTCCCTTCTTCTTCTTCCTCTGAGTTTTCTTTTCTTCTCTCTCTCTATCTAACGTACTTAACAAATAAGTATATAGAATATAATATATATTGATTATATAATATAAATACAAAACATATAAGCGATATCGCTTATATGAGTTTTAAAAATCAAAAGCCATAAGGCTTGTTTGGTTACTAACTAAAAAATAACCCATTAATCCTAACACCTATTTGGTAAAACTTAAATAGATTAAAGACTTAATAGGCATTAGGCCTTGTTTGGCAAAAACTAATTAAAACTCCTTTAAGTTATTTTAATAACTACTTTATAAAAGGTTATTTGTCACACATTAATTTAATTAAATTAATCATAATAATAATTTATTAAATCACTTCATCACATAAATCAATACCACCAAAATTATAATTTCTATATAATTATAACTTTATTTAATCAACCAACACATCCTTTTTAATTACAAATTCCAATAAAAAGAATAGTAATTGAATTAATCAAAATTCTCTAACTTAATAATTAAATTAAATTAGCAAAATAATTAATTTTCCTTAATTATTTATTTAACAAATAATTAACCACATCCATTCAAATTTGAACAATTATTTATTTAACAATAAACTCATCCATTAAATATTAAAATAATTCAATAAATATTTAATATAACAATTAAAATTCTAGAATGTTACACTTAGCATGAAGCAAAAGTTGAGAAACAGAGAAGTTGAAAGGGAAGGTATGCCCATTGAAATGAGCCCAAAAATGAATCGCAACCCCGTCGATGGGGTCTCCTGTGTTTTTAACTTGAAGTCATGCCCGTCGGGGAGG
Organism: Panax ginseng; assembly: GCA_020205605.1. Lineage (NCBI taxonomy): Eukaryota > Viridiplantae > Streptophyta > Magnoliopsida > Apiales > Araliaceae > Panax > Panax ginseng. The sequence goes on from CM035132.1 coordinate 113,658,757, forward strand.
TCTATTTTAACTTTGTATCCCCCGCCGGGGCGGGGGTCCCCAACTTCAGATAACAGAATACATGACTACTGGGGCGGGCCTCCTAAGCCTATTACCCCCTACGTAAGTGGGGTCCCAAGCTCAATAGACAAAAGTCGTGATTATCCTTGTTTGCTCCTCAATTCAATAAACTCCCCACTACTTCATCCATTAATCTTATTCCCCCTCCATCATAACTCCAACAACCACCCTCTACAACCACTATCTCCCACACTCCATTACTTCTCCCCACCTCTTCAATCCACCAATAAAACTCATCATACCACCTCTATATATTACCACAGCTCCTACCATATTTCTCAAACCAATTAAATTGGGCATTCATAGAGGATACTTGAGAGCAAGTGAAGTTTAAATTAGTTTGGGGGAAAGCTATGGCGATACATGCATTCGAGAGCAAATGGCTTCGCAACCAACATCGAAACTCCAAAGGGGAGAGAGTTCAAGGCCCGCACAACCAACCCGGACTTTTAATTGCCGAAAATTTGTGAGTGTCGTCGCCGCCGACCGGTATGAGTACATGCTCACCAAAGCCCTTACACCAGAGCGGGGGTTGCCACCGGATCCCAGTGATGGGGAAATGATGCCTCAAATCTATCAGAAGAGGTGGACAAAATTCACAGAAGAGCCAAAACCCACCGTGGTCAACATTGTCAAGGAATTTTACGCAAACGCTAAGGACAAAGCTCCATTCAACGCGTATGTGTGGGGTCGTTTGGTTCCATTCAGTACCGATGCAATAAACACCTATTATCAGCTGCGGGTACCTCGCCAATGCCAATATGCTCAATTATAAGATTTTGATCCGGACTATGAGGCAATACTCAAGGAGATGACTAAGTCGGGAACAACATGGATCAAAGGTCGGAAGGGAGGCACAGTGTTCCATAGAAAGGACCTCAGTCGATATGGAAAAATTTGGTACGCCTTCCTATGTGCTAAATTATATTTGTCCCAACACACCTCAGACGTGACCAAAGAGAAGGTGTTACTGCTTTACGCCATTGTGCAAGACTTCATCATTAACGTTGGGGCCATTATTTGTTTCTCCATCTGTCGGTGTTTACGTGGAAATTTTTTGGGCGGCTTGCCACACTCATCACTCATATGTGGGTTGTGTCGCCAAGCGGGTGGGAGATGGTCTGACGATGAACCCACACAGATGTCGCTTGCACTACTAGACTCCAAAATGATAGCGCGGTACTCAGTATGGGCCGGGGGAGATTCTCATCCTCGTGGACTGGGCTTTATTTTTCCATCAGCTTCAGAGGATGAAGTTGATGTTACAGAGACATCAGAGGATGAGGATGAGACTATGGGCGATTAAGGAGTCATGAAGGTACCGCAGACCAAGGCAATATCCAGCCCTCAGTTCCTTGATTTTTAATGTCAAATGAATGAGCACAACAAGGCAGCACGTCAGGAGATGCGGTGACTCGCATTGAGGCAAGACCACATGTTTGACGCTATGAACGCGTCTTTTGCCTCACTTAACACAACCCTTCAGAGCTTCAATCCAGCTGCACAATTTCCATATCAGCAGCCCGTGCCAATGTCGAGGTCAACCAAGTGATTCAGAAGAAGAAGATCAACAACCACCTCTTCAAACTTAAGAGATAGCAGGGAAGTCCTCACGTACTTAATTATGATTATTCATCCAATGAGGACATTGTATTACTTAAGTTTGGGGCATTTTAATTCATGTTTGCATGCATATGTAGTATTTAGGTTTAAATTTGTCATTTTTTATTTTAATTTTGCATGGTAATTAGGATTTATGATGTTGCACATAGGTTAGGTCCATACATAGTATCTTAGGTTATTTTTGTTATTGCATTGTTTTTAATTCTGTTATGATCGCATTTTGTTATGTATAAAAAAAATATGAGTTAAATATTTTGTTTGCATATGCCCAGCAGTGTTGTAGTTCATGTTATTTGTGGGCCAATGATGAGATTGAGAATAAGTTAACTAGTACAACATTGATTACTAGAACTGTGATGCAATTTCTGTTATGAATCGAATCTTGCGCTCGTTTGAAACTGGTATAAAAAGGTTAGCACAATTTGTTACTTGAGCAAGTACGCCCGAGGGGATTATCTTTACACCTAGTGCCCTAAGGTCTTTTATGGTCTGGGAGTCGTTGATCAAAAGCTCGCTAAGGGGTAGCACTGTCAGCCTAATAGATGAGACATTGCACAGTCATGTATGTATATCTAAAAAAAGCCCCCGTGTCAAAAAAAATGTAGATAAATGAAGTATAAGTACCCTGCATGAATCCTTGAGTTTGGTATTGCTTAGTTTTAGTTGGAATGAGCTTGTTCTTGACAATTTTGAGTTTGCACTGTGTGATTCCTTCTAAGAAATTAATTATGTATTGAATTTGAGTGCAAAGCAGTTATCATGGATGTTGAACACACACGCACACTATACCAGTGATGATGGTTTAAGACTTGAGAATTAATACGGAATTATAGATTTGTTTTGGTGATTGATATTGTAGCGTTTGCTTGTTTTCACTAAGGCCGTTAAAATAATTTTGATTTTGCCATACTATTTGATTTGGAAGCATATAGATTAGATCATATTCATTTCATCTCATTGTATTGCATTGCATAGTATGTAGTTATTTTGTGCTCGAGGACTAGCACGGTTTAAGTTTGGGGGATTTTGATAAGTGGATTTCATATCCACGAATCGTTGTCCATTTCATGCTTATTTGTTGTTATTTTCTTGTGTTCATGTTCATTGTTACTTGTTTTGTGTTCTTTTATGTGTAGGATGGTTGTTGTGGTATTTAACGAAGATTTGGAGTCATTTGGAATCATTTGGAGTCAATTGGAGCAGTTTTGGAAGAATTCATGAAGCAACAGAAATCATTCAGCAGAATAGACCCCTGACGGGGTGGGCCTATTTGGCTTGTATACCCCCGCCGGGGCGGGGGGACTTTATATGGATTTAGCAGAATGGTAGCCCGCCGGGGCGGGAGGTCTCGAATGTTGGAGTCTCCTGTTGAGTTTGGAACTTTGTTGGGGCATGAATTCTAGTATTTTGGGTGGCAATGGAACTCTAGAGAGATGGTATTTGATCATAAAAACATGTGTTTGACATCTATTACTCTATCAACAACGAATAAAACAACACACAAGGTAGATTACGAAGATTAATTCCAGATTTTTCACAGCAAACATTGGAGGAAGATTTTGAAGGGATTTTCGAGACGATTGCAATTTTAGGCTACGTGAAGGGTGTTTTTCAATATTCTTGTTCTTAGACTATTATTTGTAATTGAAAGAATGTTATCTTTGATTTATTTATTAGTTATTTCATTTATGATGAACTAATTCACTTTTTAGGCTTGTAATGGATCCTTAAGTGAATCAATGATTTTGTAAACTTTGATTTCCAGTTCATTAATCTATTTCCAGTTTATCTATATTACTTTGAGCTTGAATTTATGAATTTCCTGATCAACAATTCTTTGTGGATTTGTATGGAATCGAGAGAGGATATTCGAATCTAGACTTAGTTAATATAGCATGTGTTCATGAATTTTGTGAATAGAAGAATCTTGATGAATGTTAAGGTAGAGATATGCTTGACATCGCATGTAATCGGATAGAGAACTTAATCTTAAACCTTCTTTAAATTATAATTCACGTAGAGATATAGTGAGTTAGTTGATTAATGTGTTTAACTTGTTTCTATCTAATTTATGAATTTAAGTTAATACGATATTAGTGCATTGAGAGGTGGTTAATACTACATTCGTGTTCTTGATTAATAAACTGGGATAGTGAATTGAATTGGAATAAAGGGGTTTAAATCAAATTGAAGCTTAGGGTGAAATCATAAGTTTAATTCTCCATTAATTGTTTGAAATTCCAGGTTTTGATATTTGTGATTGTTTTATGGTTATTTATTTATTTCTTAATTTAGTTTTTATAATTATAATCATTGAATCAGATAGTTTAATAAAATTAGGGTTAATAAGAAATTGATACTTGTAAGGTTTAGCTTCTTACTACTTTGTCTCTGTGGGAACGATACTCTACTCATTACTATATTACTTGTTAATCACATATACTTACGTGTTGTGCGTATTTAGATTTTACCCAACAAGATCCCTTACTAATGGCATGATTGCCGATATGAGTGCATATATTGATGAGCATCATGCCACCATGCAGTTGGTTGTGGATCTGTTAACTCATGTAGATACCCTTGGGCAGGAGCTTGCAGCGTTGCCTCCTTCTTCGGAGAGAGATGCCATGTTGGACTTGATAGCTCATATATCCACGGGATTGTAGATATGCTTGTATTTTCCTGCACAGACTAGCTTAGCCATTTTGGCATGTACAACACATATTGTATATCAAACAGCATTATATATGGCAGGGAAATATATTTTGATTCACTTCCCTTTCAGTTGTGCCTTGCTACTTGCTTGATATTTGCCTGCTTCTTCAAGACTTATGATCTTGATGTATTCTGAACTCATCCTTGATGGGTGGACATTGAGATGTCGCAGGATCTTTCAGAATGGATCTTTGATCTGTGTGTATCCCTACCCTCTTTAGTGTCTTGGGACTGGTTTCTGTATGTAAATGTGGAGAGGATTGTGACTTTTCCTCTCTGAGGTTCACCGCACCACAGATGGTTGTCGGTACTCCTATTGAAGAGGAGATCCCAAATAGTTCCATCTCTTATGGATAGATGTTGCTCTTCAACGAATCAATCGCAGCTTAGATGGTCGCCAACTCTCCCATTTATGGGGAGGCCAGGTAGTTCCATCCCTTTGGTCTGAAGCTGATGAAATGTGGTGGATTGAAGTTTGATCCCAGTACCGCTGACAAGTGTTCGTTTTGGTAGGGGAAAGACCGAACCGTAAATGGCTGCCTACGTACTCCTATTGAAAAGGAGATCAGGTCTACGTAGTTCGAACCTGGTGTAAGAGGTTCAACGCTGTATGTGAAGGGGTAGAAAGTGTAGAAATGTTTTTGTGATTTTTGTTTGTATAAAAGGGTGTAGAAATGTTTTTGTTGTTTTTTTTGTTTTTTTATTGCAACTGGGCCATATAAAATGGTTGCCTACGTACTCCTAGGTATCAGGGAGATCAGGTCGACGTAGTTCGAACCTGGTGTAAGAGGTTCAACGCTGTATGTGAAGGGGTAGAAAGTGTAGAAATATTTTTGTGATTTTTGCTTGTATAGAAGGGTGTAAAAATGTTTTTGTTATTTTTTTTATTGCTACAGGCCATATAAAATGGTTTCCTACATACTCCCAGGTACTAAGGAGATCAGGTCGACGTAGTTCGCCCCATGTGCAGGATGATTTGCAGCCAAAAAGTTTGATCGCATGTTCAGGACAAACTGTGGGTGAAAAAGTTTGATCCCATGTTTAGGACAAACTATAGGTGTGAAAAGTCTTATCCGTAGTAAGACAAAACTGTAGGTGTGAAAGGATCAATCCCTGGTGGGATAACCTGAAAGGTTTGAAACAAAGTTGAGTAAAAGATCTGATGATCTGAAAACCAGGTTGCTGGCTTAAAGAGTGTGTTTCCCTGATGGGGCAAATGGGTATGAAGAAAGGTTGAATGTAATAAGTGTTAGAAAACCTAAAATGACTGGGGATCTGGTGATCCAAAACCAGGATGTTTGCTTGATGGTAACTTCAGACATAGTACCATTTTATGGTGTCCGCGTTGATGATCTGTGGAAATTCATCATCGTCCACTTCCTGTAACCTAAGAGCACCTCCTATCAATACCTCCTTGACAATAAATGGGCCATCCCAGTTTGGAACAAATTTTCCCTTTTCCTGATCTTGGTTGTCAGTGATCTTCTTCAAAACCAAGTCATGTTGTTTAAACTATCGTAGCCAGACTTTTTTGCTGTAAGATCTGGCGATCCTTTGTTGGTATAACTGACCATCAAAGATAGCATCACTTCGCCTTTCGTCTATTAGAGACAATTGGTGATACCTGTGTTATAACCATTGGTCTTCATCCAACTGAGCGTTTATCAACACTCTAAGGGATTCCATTTCCAGCTTTATTGGGAGCACTGCTTCCATCCCATAGGTTAATGAGTAGGGGGTTTCCCCAGTGGAAGTACGCATTGAAGTTCTGTAGGCTAATAGAGTCAGAGGCAAGATGTCAGGCCATCCTTTGTGATTGGCGGACATTTTTTGCATGATCTTCTTGATATTCTTATTAACCGCTTCAACATCACTATTTATCTTTGGACGGTAGATGACGGAATTGAGGTGTTTGATGTGGAATTTACTGCACAACTCCTCCATCATTTTGTTGTTGAGGTTCTTAGCATTGTCTGACACAATCAAATCTGGTTGTCCATATTAACAAATGACATTGTTTCTGATGAAAGCAATGATGACTTCTTTGGTAACCCTGGGGAAAGAGGCTGCTTCTACCCATTTGGTGAAGTAGTCGATCATGGTGAAGATAAATCGATGCCCATTACTGGCTTTGGGCTCGATGGGCCCGATCACGTCCATTCCCCACATTGAGAAGAGCCAAGGTGAACTCATGTTGTGGAGCTCCCTCGGAGGGGCATGGATAGCATTCCCATGAATTTGGCATTGGTAGCATCTCTTGACGTGATCATCACAGTCAGCCTTAAACGAGAGCCAATAATGCCATGTTCTAAGGATCTTTTTGACAAGTAGTGGGTCGCTCATGTGTGGGCCACATACTCCACCATGGATTTCATCCATGAGCCTCTGAGCTTGGTCTTTGTTCGGACATATGAGGAGACCTAGTCCTGCATCTCTTTTGTAGAGTGCATCTCCTCTCAGGTAGAATTTCATAGACAGTCGATGGATCCGCCTTCTTTCAGTCGGGCTCGCCTCAGCGGGTGTAGATCCATCTCGCAAGTACTCCTTAATGTGTTGATACCAAGGGTGTTGGATGGGAGGTAGCTCATTCGATACTTCTCCAATGTAATTCCCATAGGCTGGAGCCTTTCGTAGGGTAAATGGGATGTTTGGCATGTTTTCCTTGTTAGGTATGTGAATCAAGGATGCCAAAGTTGCTAGCACATCTGCAAAATCATTCTTATTCTAAGAAATTTGGAGGAAGATTATTTCTTCAAACTCCGTAGCCATCTGTAAAACTTGTCGATGGTAAGGTAGCAAATGTAGCTCTTTGGTGTGATAGATTCATGTGGTTTGTCTGATCAACAATTCTGAATCTCCAAAGACAATTAACAACCCGATACCCATTGATTGGGGAAGTTTGAGTCCCATGATAGAGCCTTCATACTCATCTGTGTTGTTGGTGCTGACAAACTATAATTTGACGGCGACGGGATACTGCTCCCCCGTTCCGAATACTAGAATTTCTCCAGCCCCAGAACCTTCCATGTTTACAGCTCCATCAAAATACATTTTCCATGATTGGTGTGTATCGTACTGATGGTGTTGCTGCACTGTCATTACCCCTTCATCGGGGAAGTATGTTTCTTGGGGTTTGAAATCCCCTGAAGGTGCGGCAGCCATTTGATCCGCAATTCCTTGACCTTTAATAGACTTTTGTGTCACGTAGACGATGTCAAATTATTGTAGGATCAACTACCATCTGGACAATCGACAATTTAACATGGGTTTACTGAACACGTATTTGAGAGGATCTACACGGGATATGAGATGGGTTGTGTGACCATGGAGGTAGTGCTATAACCTCATGGAAGCCCATGCTAAAGCACAACAAGTGTTCTCAATCAGAGTATACTTGTGTTCACTGCTGCTGAATCTTTTGCTGAGGTAGTAGATAGCTCGCTCTTGGCCTCTATCGTCTTTCTGTCCCACCATGCATCCCATGGCATTGTCATTGATGGATAGGTACATGAATAGGGGAACATTATCCCTAGGAGGTACCAAAATAGGAGCATTAACCATCTGCTTTTTTATTATAAGGAAGGCTTTTTGACACTCATCGTTTCATGGAGGAGTTCTTCCTTAATAACTTGAAGATAGGCTCACAGGTTACTGTGAGTTGGGAAATGAACTGGCTAATGAAGTTGATTCTTCCCAAAAATCCCCGTATTTCCTTCTCTGTCTAAGGAATGGGCATTTCTGTAATGGCCTGGATTTTGGTGGGATCCAGTTTAATCCTTTTGTGGCTGACTAGAAAACCTAGAAACTTGCCTGATTTAACGCCAAAGGCGCACTTAGCTGGATTCAACGTCAAGTTGTACTTACGCAACCTGTTGAACAGCTTTCTAAGATGGTCTAGGTGGTCTTCTTCTCTTTGGGATTTGACAATGATGTCATTCATGTAGATCTCTATCTCTTTGTGCATTAAGTCATGGAAAAGAGCCATCATGGCCCGCTGATAGGTAGCTCTGGCATTGATGAGGCTAAATGACAACCGTCTATAGCAAAAGGTTCCCCAAGACGTGATGAATGCATTTTTCTCATGATCCTCTTCAGCAACCATAATTTGATGGTACCCAGCAAAGCAATCAGCAAAGGAGTACATATCATATTGAGCAGTATTGTCAATGAGTATGTGGATAAATGGCACGGGAAAGCTGTCTTTAAGGCAAGCTTTATTCAGATCCCGGTAATCCACACAAACTCGCACCTTTCCTCCCGATTTAGACACGGGGACTATGTTGGATAGCCATTCAGGATATGTGGACACCATGATGATGCCGACTTGAAATTATTTCATAATTTTTTCTTTAACCTTTAAACTCCACTCAGGTTTTAATCGCCTGAGCTTCTGCCTGACTGGCATGAATCCCTCTTTAAAGGGAAGGCGATGAACGACGATATTAGTGGACAAACCCACCATGTCTTCGTGAGACCACGCAAACACATCCTGGAATTGGGTTAATAGTGCAACCATGTCATTCCTTTCGTTTGGAGTGAGGTCTGTACCAATCTGGATTAGCTTAGGGTTTTCTAAGGTTCCGATATTAAATGAGGTGGTTTGATCAATATTTGGTTTGGGTTTATCTTTGACCCATTCCTTGATCTCCTGAGGTATCTCAATGTCCTCTTGTATTTCCATCAAGTCTGAGTTCAACTTTTCATCAAAGTTACAATCCTTGTGGAGAAAAGGCACATTATCGGCAAGGATAGGCACATCTAAATTTAGAGTCATGAAACAAAATATGCTTTCACATAATATATGAAACTGTTCAATCATACAAAGTGTTAGCATGTACTGACAAAATAACTGCTAATATTGTATAGTAAAGTAAGAAGTTAAAGCTATCTACAGGGCAGAGGGAGTTTCTGCCCTTTTTACCCTTGTCGACAAATGCAATGAGTGCTGCTCCAATTGTCAAGGGTGAAATCCTGATGGACGGCAATGATGAAGGGGTTATCATCATCCTCCTTCTCCCGAATAATGACCATAATGTTTGGACAATCATCGTCTGGAGTGTATCTATTTGTGTGCTCATCATGAAAAATGATGCGTAGATGAGACAATCTCCTGGAGATGTCTTGTTTACGTCTCTGTTCCTTTTCTTCCACTTTGGGATCAAGAATCAGGACCTCTTTTCCTTTGACCGGTATCAATTTGGGAAATAACATAGCCATTACATGGGCAGGAACCTTTACCAGAGACCGTACAGGCTCAAGATCTATATGTGGAGATAATCATCGTGTGGCTGAAGATGAAGGAATCTATTTGTGCTTGTGAGGATTCATGTGACTGGAGCTAGCAGAATAGCCTAATCCAGCGGTCCCTGTTTGACTGGGAACTTGAATGGGACGCTTAATGCCCTAATGATCTTTGCCCAACCCTTATCCAGGTTGATGACCCAATGACATCATCTCTTGAGTGGCTAACATTACCTCGGTAGAAATCTTGGGTATGAGAGGTGTCACCCCAATGGGATGGTAATGAGTTTTTCTCACCTCCAAAGCATGGAAACTGACCTGCTCAACTTTTGCATTGAAGCTGATGAGTGGTATGTCACCTTATTCAGGACATTATGGCTCAGCATTAACAATGATTAGGCTATTGTTGATAATGCATTTAAGTTACTGATGAAGGGTGGAAGGGACAGCTCCAGCCATATGAATCCACGGTCTTCCCAAAAGCAGGTTGTATCCTATGGAGATTTTAAGCACATGAAAGGATACACTGAATGTATGTGGACCAATCTCCATAGGTAGCTCAATTTTCCCAATAGCATTTCGTCAGGATCCATCAAAATCTTTGATAACCATATGGCTGCTTTTGATCCTCTTAGGGTTGATATTCATCTTCTCCAAGGTGGCATAAGGAAAGATATTCAAAGATGACCCACCATCTATCAGAACTCCTCCCACCATGTATCTGGTGGACAGCACCGCTATATGCAACATCTTGCAATGACCAGTCCCTTCGGGAGGTATGTCATCATCAGTGAAAGATATCACATTGCTGTTAAAAATGTGATCAACCAGACGTTGGAATTTTTCAACATCCACTGATTTCGGCAAATGGGCTTCTTCCAAGACCCTTAGCAAGATCTTCCTGTGATCTTAGGAAGAGAAAACCAAGTCCAGTATGGAAATTTATTGTGGAGCTTCTCTCAAGATTAAAACCACCTTAGCTTTATTATGGCCCATAGTACGGAGGAACTCTTCAATCCTCTCAATGGGAACTTTCCCCTTTGATTTGATGGTAGGCTTCATCACCCGGTGGGGAAGATACAGAGGATTCTCCTTCGACACTGAAGCAGTTGTGTGTGATGTAGATCCTTCAGCCTCTCCATAATTCCATAGCACTTTTTGTAGGCTGACAACAGGATACTATGTTCTGTATGGCAAGAGAATTGGCTCTGGTGCAGCCACTTTTAAAGGATTGTCAACACCTTTGAGTTGAATTGTTTGTATTGTGAGTGGTGTGGTAGCCAAATCATCCTCAACGGATATAACTGCTACAACGTCCTTCCATTTTGTAGGACATGTGTTCCCACTCTCGAGTAATAAAGTGTCGTCATTTTCCATCTGCAGGACACCGCTGTCAATTAAATTCTGAATGAGATGTTGGAGTGCCCAGCATTCTTCTGTACTGTGACCACGAGAATGTGAGTGATACAGGCATACTCCATTGGAATTGAACCGTCTTGAGTGGGGATTGATTGGAGGTAGAAGGGATGTAATTCTTCCTTCATTGATCAGCATCTGAAATATCTCCTCCATAGGTTAGCCCAGGTATGTAAATTTCCTCTTATTGGCAAAATCTAGACGGGCTTTGGCACTTGCTCTTTTTGCAACTTTATCCTCCAGTGTTTCACTTTTTAAAGGCAATGATGGCATATTCGTAACAAAAGGGAGGAGACTAGCATGCTCCTGACTGACTAATTGGCATGTGACTTGGTGTTGATGGATCACCAGTTCTGCCAATTGCTATACTTGCTTACAAAGAGCTTTCATCTTTCGTTCCATCACAAACTAGAACTGTGCATAATCCCATTTTTCAGCACCGTCTTTGCTAGTCTGGGAAGATTCTCCACCATAATTGGAACTCTGTCCAATGCTCCAATTAATCATATTAACCTCTTCCTCTTTATGTTGAGGAATAGGGTTGTCTTGTACATGAGGTTGATCAGGTTTAGTCACCACGATCTCTCCGTTGTCGATTAAATCCTGGATCTTTTGTTTCAAGGCCCAGCAATCTTGAGTATCATGTCCTGGTGCTCCAGCATGATAGGCACATTTCTGAGTAGTATTGAAACCCTTCCCATTCGGGTTGGCTGGTGGAAGAAGATGTGTAATTTTCTTCTGAGTAGTCAGAAGATTGAGAATATTCTCGAGTGAGTCCCCTAGGGGTGTGAACACTCAGTTGCGTCTGACTTCTTCACTCTTTGGCAATGGAGGGTTTGAAGATTGTGCTTGAAAGGGGGAGTAATTTCTCCTTTGGATAGGCAAGTTCTAATTACCATTTTGACCTTGTAGTATCAAGGAAACATCCTCCTCTTTCTTTTTATGGACCCTCCGGGGGTTGTTTCCATAAGTTCCAAACTGGATGTGCTCAGCAACAGCTTTTAAAGCGGTTAGGTCTTGGATCTTTCCTGACTTCAATCCCATCTCAACCATCTCTCCATGTTTGATCATTTTAGCAAATGGCTTGCCAATGCCAGCTAAGACTCTCTAATAAAAGGGAGCTTCTTGTATGTCTATGAAGGTCATCACCATTTCCGACTCAGTCATAAAGGGAATAACTTGAGCAGCAAGGCGTCTCCACCTTTGAGCATATTCTCTAAAAGACTCATTAGCTTGTTTCTTAACTGTACTAACTGAGGAAGGCATGAGCCAGCTCATCCCAGCTATGTATTTTAGAATTGTCTAATCTGGTATACCATGATCGGGCTTCTCTAGTTAAACTCTTTTGAAACAGCTGCATTCTCAGTTTCTCATCCTCAGCATAAGATCCAAGTTCTCCGATAAACACCTTCAAATGTGTATAAGGATCTCCCAACCCATCATACTTTTCAAAGTCAGGAGTCTTGAACTTCTCTGGATAATGAACACCAGGGAATATACAGAGGTCGGCATATGAGATACTCCCATGTGCCCCAATCCCTTTTATAGACCGAATGGTTTCTTCCATTTGAAGGACTTTTTTCTTGATATCACCGGTGTCTGGATCTTCTTTGAGATGGGTGTTTTCAGGAATTTTGTTGGACTTATCCAACTGAAGTTCAGGTATTGGATTTGCTTGATCTGCACCTTGTGTTCCTCCATGTGGAGAGGATTCTGTATGTACGGGTATGTGTGGACCCTGAGTATACTGGTGTAGTTCTTTAAGCAGAATAGCCAAATTTATAATTTGTTTGCTTAATCCGTCAAACTCCTCACGAGAGACAGGAGCAAGATTAGATTGGTCAGATGACGACATAATTGGTTGTAGGCTCGTAGCCTTCTTGGACTTTGAACGGGTAACAGGCCCAATTGTTTCCCTACAAAAACTTATGTAGTTTAGTCTTAGGGAATGTATCAATGTTTATATGCTATCATAATTTTTCCGTTTTTAGGAGTATTATCCTACAAAACGGGTGTCAATTGATAGCATGCCAAGCTTTAATATGCATGTACACATATTCTTCATATTTTCCATTACATAGAGATTGACATGGAATGAATGAAGAGACTTTCCTCCGCACTTGGTTTATCAGAGGTTGACCTATCTTAGGTTACTCTCGCGGCTTTTTGGCATGAAGGTTCCCAGATCATCGCAATTTACTTGACGGGAAGTTAATCCAGTCTTTCAATTGGAGCGAATCTGGGTGGTGCCTTTCCTGAGCCTCGTTGGAATTATTCTCCCTACGAGTCCAGTAATCAAACACCGACAGGATAGCCTCCTGGTGGAGGATCCATACAACATACATTCACATGCAATATGTTTCACCGTTATGGGAATGATGACATGTGTGAAGCACTAATATCATATCCAGATATAATGTAAAGTATTAAGTGCAGTAAGTAAAATGCATTCGTACACATTCATCAAAAAATGTAAATGCAACATCCACACAAAAGTATATAAAAGTTTTGAAAAGTTTGTAGTAGCGGCTTAAGTCCTCTTACTGGAGTCCCCAGCAGAGTCACCACCTGTCGACATCGGGATTTTTATTGTCCCTTTTCTGTTCTTGTCTTTCGGTGTTCTCATGTTAGGTGAGATTTGTTTGAAAAAACAAGTTGTGAAAAGGTCCGACATTTATATGTCGACGATTGGACTGTAAGAGTCGCCAGTTGGTATTTTTAAATGGTTGCACCAATTCAACCGAGAAAAGGCTTGCACATTGACCGCTTGATGTGACACTGCTAAACTGGTCTGTGAAACCGAGATTCATTAGAGTCCGGGGACTTGCTTATGTGGAGGGAAGGTGTTAGGCACCCCCCGACATCCGTGTTACCACAGTCACCGCCACTTTTCAATTAAACTGTTATATGAATGTGTGTGTGTGTGTGGGTCAATGTGCAATTATTTGGAAGTAGTGTTATGCCTCATTCGTACCTATATACAAAGGGTTTGAATTTATGTAAAAATTTAATTTTAACAAGATATAGTAGTGATGTTTTGTAAAAGAGGTTTTTCAAACCCTTATACTCAATAGTAATTGAGGCCTTTGATACTTCCATTTTATTAAATGTTCGGCTTAGTTGCTTTTATTTTCGAAATACGAAGCATCTTCGAGAAAATAAGATATATAGAAGTGTCGAACTCCTTGTGGGCATGAGAGCTGTCTAAGGAAATTTAGATACCGTGAATAATGTATAAGTTGTTTACAGCCGAAAATGTCCATCACAGGAATCGAATCTAGATTCAGAAGACTGAATCTGTGATCACATGATTCCTAGGCTCACATGATATAGCAATTTATATGAAAGTTGTAAGCAGTTATATATATAAAAGCTGAATATATATATATATACAGACTGTCAACCACCACAAAGAGAACTTCATGGGGGACTGTAGTGTAAATATATAAAAGCGGTAAATATATATATAGGGACATGATCAACCACCACGAAGCACCTCTATTGGGGATCGGAAATGTAAATAAAGCAGTAAATATGATCAACCACCACGAAGTAAACTCCAAGAGGGATGAAATGTAAATAAAGCAGTAAAACAATTAACCGCCACGAAGTAAACTCCAGGCGGGACGAAACATAAATAAAGCAGTAAAAGACCACGAAGTAAACTCCAGGCCTGACAAAAATGTGTGTATATATATATATAAGCGGTAAATGCATCGGATATTATATCTAGGCTCAATCAAACAAAGTTTAATGGGTATAATATATATAAGTATTTATATATATATATATAAAAGCAGTAAACGCTCCGGATATAAAATCCAAGTCATCGAACAGAGTCCGATAATAGTTTATATATATATATAAGCAATAAATGCTCCGGACGTGGGTCCAGGCTCAATCGAGGTAAAAATCGATAATGTTAGTCCATATATATATATATATATATATATATATATATATATATATATATAAAAGCGAAAAAAAAGCCACGGACCGAAGTCCGGGCATACACACGTAACACGACTCTCAACGTGAAGAACGGTGTGTGCAAAATGTGGAGAAAAGGCTTTGAAAGGTGTAAGAAGGCTTATGGTAGACTACCGAAGAAGACTTCTATAGCTTTAAATGGATGAACACTCGGTTCCCACCGATAAAAAATATAGAAATATATGAGCTCACAAGTGTTTAAAATGAGAAAGCACTCGATTTATAGTGTATACAAAGTAAATTAGACAGGGCTTCCTTGCCGTTTTCTCTTACAAAATGGCCACCCCAAGCCCTCTATTTATAGAGGGGGGAGCCGCAGGTGTACCTGTGGCAGCCGGGGGTGCCCTGGGTCCGTCTTGAAGTACGTACTCACATGCAACGTGATGTCCGTTCGAACTTCCAGAACTTCAATTTGGGCCTTCGATTGAGGTCTATAAGACCTTTTACAGAGTGCTATTGTCGAGAGATACACATATGACATGGGATTAGAGGTTGTAAGAAGTCAGGAAGATGGGACCATGCCCTTGGTCTTTAAGCTTCAAATTCCATCCAGTGTGCTATCTTGTGTAGTAGTCACTCGGGATTGCAGCTATTTGGTTCTTGTAAGACACTGTTGTGTATAATGTATGTTGAAATGTGTTGAGATGACGCGCATGTGGAATCAAGGTGGCAAAATGATGATTTTGCCCCTCACCGGGGTTATCTCCGGTTTGGGCTAATAAAGCAGTCGTTGCTCAGGGTTATCTCTGAGATTGGGCTATTGCAAGTGCTGAATGTCCTCAGGGTTATCTCTAAGGTGTGCCTGACCTCCCGGGGTTATCTTTGGGTTTGGGACTAAGTGCCTCGGAGTTAGCTCTGAGGTTGAAGCTGATTGCAAGGGTTGAAATGAGCATCTTTGGGGTTATCTACAGAACTACAACTGCACCCGTCGGGGTTATCTTCGAGGTTGAGATTAAAACTCTCGGTGTTGTTTCCAGGATTGAATATCTCGGGGTTATCTTTGAGATTGAAAAGGCTTCTCCGGTGGGATTTCTAGAACTGGAACTATTTTGTCCTCCAAGGTTATCTCTGAAAGACGATTCTGCCCTCCTGCAATGTTAGTACCAGGAATGCAAAATTTTGAGTGTCTACAATGTTTATGACTGTGGGCAGGTGTGCTACTAAATGGCCACCTAGTCATGCCTATGTGCATGTGGATAGTCCTATTTATAGAGGAGACTCTGGAAAAATTTTCCAAAAAGTCTAAGCATTGGGTAGTCATGCATTTTTAACTCTATTGTAGGCGTATGTTAAAGTAATGCATGCATATAGTCATAAAATGCATTTAAAAAGCTCCAAGTTAGAATTTACCACACCTTTTCTGAGGTGATTTGGAGACTTGTGTCTAGATATATATGGATTTTGATCAGTCGAGTAGTTCCCATAGGACCACTTCAGGTGTATAGAGGAGGGCTTCTGATGTGCCTCGACCCCGTTTAGTTAGATAGCCTCGTCATTTGGTGGAGGCGGTGATCCGTCCTATCCGAGTTAATGTACCAAATACTGAGGACGAGGATGAGAATGTACCGGTAGCGGCTCCCGCTCCTGCTACTTATACTCCCCACATGGATCTTCCAGGCATTGTTGTGATGATACCAGAGCTTCTGGATGATTTGAGTCGCCACCCCTCGGTTTACTTGCATGCAAACGAGGTAAAAGATGGGTTTTATCTTCTTCCTTCTTTCCTATTGATGAGGAGCAAAGGTTCTGATGTTGATCTGCTTTTGTGATGTAGGTTCCTGGCTTTACACAGCCTTGAGGGAACTGGTTTAGCATACACTCTCTATATCAGGCTCTGTATCCAGATTATTGAGAGATTGTGTATGGTTAGGGCTTTGAGGCGTTCTTTTCCATCCTCCCCTATTGTTCTCCCTGGGGTTACCTTAGAGTGTTGTCTGAGCGCTGGTTTCACCAGACTCAGTCTCTCCATTTACTGGACTATGATGTGATGATAACGCCTATGGATTGGCGGTTTATCACCGGTATGGAGTTTGGAGGGGCGCCAGTGCCATGTATGGCAAACATTACCCCGAATGCCGTCAGATCCTTGCTAGGAGTCCCGGTTGAGCGTAGATGATATGAGTGGGCTATTGAGTGATCTCATACTCGATGATGTGAGAGTTAGGGATTGCATTCTTCGGCGATTGTTCCTGATGATTATTAGGGGCTGCTTCATAGCGGATAACTCTTCTACGGTATCATTCGCTTTGGTCAGCGCTACATGAGATATAGACCGTATTGGAGAGTATGATTGGGGCTCCTATACCTTTGCCTATTTCCTCAGGGGTATGCACATGCGTTCGCAGGGCTTGACAATGGCTTCGTTAGGATTTTACCCGTTTCTGCTGGTGAGTATTTCTCTTTTAATTTCCCATGTACAGATTAAGAGTGTTGACTGATAGGAGATGTTTGCCTTTGTGTTGGCAATTTTGGGCCTATGAGAGGCTCCCATGTTTGTGTCCTGTGAGTGTGTTAGGTTTGGAGACCTATCCACGAGGACGGCGATGGCATCACTCCATACTGGCAGAGGTTCTTGTAGCTGAGGGTTTCACCCATTGTCATCTATAGTTGGAGTTGTTGACAGCTGATGCTATCACTTGGATTCCCTACTCTGGGGAATATTTGACCGTTAGGTTCGAGGATGGGTTCTCGACTTGTGACGAGTACATGATATCTACCCGTCGGATTCCTCTCTTCACAGATGGAGGATGGGAGCTTTATTTAGGAGAGCGTGCTATTAGGAGAACTACAGGAGAGATTCGTGTGCCGATCTTGCCTCCTTCCAGGCGTTATTGGCCTGTGTCGCAGTCATCTGTCAGTGATACCCCATTGATGGGCATTGATGTCTTTACATTGTCAGAGGGTTCATATACTCAGGAGATGTTCTATCGCTGGTGGTCCCATTGTACCATCGGAGCCCAGACCCGCGCCACTCAATTTATGGGGGATATGGTTCCTGGATTCGTGATGATGACGGATTGGATGGCCTGTGTCCAAGACCCGACTCATTTAACATAGATTGACAGCTTGACCCGGTAGTTGGACCGGGCACATTTTTTTATCCGGCATTTGGGCAGAGATCCTTCAGAGGCAGATACTTTTAATCCTTCCAACTCAGGTGTTGGCCCCTCGGATGATCCATATGGCTTTGTCGGTGCAGATCCTCCCTTGTATAGGCCTGACATCCCTCTTAATAGAGATCCAGTGACTCGGGAGGAGTTACATTAGGTGGACAGGATTGATGATGTAGATATTGACACCATTGCCTTCTTCTAATGTATATTCTCGTTATATCTTTTGATAGGCCTCTGTTTAGACACTGGGTGGTTGTGCCCCATTCTCGCTATATTTTTTATAGGCCTCTGTTAGTCATTGGGCGGTTGTGCCCCATTTCCCTGTATTTTTAGTTGTACAGAAATGATGTATTAGATGATGATGTACTTAGGAATGTATGTACCGTTATTCTAAACATCATATTGTCATTTATTGTTTATTATGCATGTATCATGTTATGCATATATATGTATGTCCAGAGATATTCAGTATTGACCCCTGGATGGTCTTATGATATGGCCCATACAGATGTCTTCCTCGACAGTTAGCCGTATTGATCATACCCCACCAGTATTGGTAGCCTCCCATCTGAGGTCGTGGTATGATAGTTTGTCACCTCCAGATCGGATGACCGTAGATCAGTTATTATAGCATTCCATGACCCTCCTGATGTTCCAGGTTCCGGTGGGTTTTTTGGATGATGTGCTGGAGCATTGGGTACCAGAGAGGCAAGTTTTCTGATTTGGGACCCAAGAGTTAATCCCACATTAGAGGAGTACGAGCGGTTAATGGATTGCCCTTAAACAGACCTTGCGCTCGGATGGCCATTGGCGATATGAGCCGGCAGTTCATGACCCTCACCGGGTTGAAGCGTAGAGTAGTACAAGATGAGATTACATCCAGTCATGTGGTGTCCCAGCGTTTTCTGATGGAGAAATTTAGCTCCTCGAACAGTTATGCCCGACATTCTGTGGATTTCACCACGCCGGAGGATCAGTGGCATGTAGCCTGAGTAGACGTATTGCTGATGTGTGTATTGTCAAATGTGTACATGCCATGGTATATGGATGAGCTGGACATTGGCATTTTTATGGCAGTGAGAGCTCTCAGGGAGGGTCATACCATTGTGCCGATGATCATGATAGAGACATTGAGATTGGCCACGTATTGCTGTACCCACCCTGTAGGGGTATTTATAGGCAGCTCGGTCATGTTGTATGTGTGGTTCATGTCACACCTAAGACCGATTGGCACCTTCCAATGGCATGGAAACTGTTTTACCCATGAGATAGCCATATCTTACTCCTTTCAGCCAGCAGAGTGTATAGACGCTATGTCCTGGTCGGTGTTCTTAGCAGGGATCGGAGATTCGTTTGGCATTTTTCCATGTATAGGGCTCAGTTCTCCCTACAACCTCATTACTCATGCCCCTGGTATGGATTATCTCCCTCTGGCTGGTTTGAGGGGCATGACTACTTACCACCCACTGGCTATGATGTCACAGTTCTACCAGTTTTAGGATTTCCATCCTTTTGAGGGGCATTAGGTCAACGTTTGGCTTCTCGCCACTTATCAGCAGAAGACAGATCCAGGGTGTATGCCTGTTGGGATCAGCGTGAGCTAGCTGAGTTTTTTGTTAGCCATTCGGGTTGTTCGATAGAGTATTCTGCATGGATGGAGATAGATACTGCATCAGCTGAGGTTGTATCCACAGTGTCAGGGATTAGTTCTGGTAGTGGAGAGCCCATGGAGGATATTACTTCACCCACCGAGGAGGAGCTATTTATTGGATTGCCAACAGCTCTTGTTGATTCTCCTAGTACTTCTGCAACTGTGACTCCCCCTTCAGAGTATTTAGCGCAGAGTCTGCATCTGATGACATTTGTGAGAGATCAGGTTAGGGCCTTTATGTTGACAACTCTTTCTGGGAGAGATGTCACCCTATAAGAGAGAGATGATGCTTTAGCTTATAGAGACATCACTATTGCTGAGCGGGATGAGGCTAGATCATCTAGAGATGCATTGATTGTTGAATGGAATGGCGATATATCTGCCCAGGATTTAGCCATTACAGATAGTACTACAGTGAGATCCCTTACTACTAGTATTATAGCAGAGATGATCACATATATTAATGAGCATAGTGTCACCGTGTAGTTGGCTGTAGATCTATTGGCTTGTGTAGATACCATTGGACAGGAGCTCACAGCGTTACCTCTTTCTTCTGAGAGGGATGCGATGTTAGATTTGATAGCCCGCATATACACTGATTTGTAGATGGGATTGTATTTTTCTGCACAGACTAGCTTAGCCATTTTGTCATGTATAATACACATTGTATATATCAAACAACAATATATATGGCAGGAAAATATATTTTGATTCACTTCCCTTTTAGTTTTGCCTTGCTACTTGCTTGATATTTGCATGTTTCTTCAGGGCTTGTGGTCTTGATGTATTCTGAACTCCTCCTTGATGGATGGACATTGAGATGTCTCATGATTTTTTAGAATGGATCGTTGATCTGTGTGTATCCCTACCTCTTTGGTGTCTTGGGACTTGTTTCTGTAAGTAGATGTGGAGAGGAGTGTGGCTTTCCTCTCTGAGGTTGACCGCATCACAGATGGTCGTCGGTACTCCTTTCGATAATAATTGATGTCTGGAAGTTATATTGACCAATCGGGTAATTAATCAGATAAATGAGCAATTAATTGTTATTAATTCACATGCTTATAACTATGTGTTCACATATGTGTACTATTGATTCACATGCATGTCCTATTAGGGGAGTTGGTGCAAGATTGATAATACTTGCATGACTAAGTTAAAAATGGAGGTCTAGATGAAGGTATTATACTATAATTAATTTTTTCACATGTTTAGAACTATTGAGTCACATGAATGAACTATTAATTCACTTGATTTACTATTAGGGGAGGTGGTTCAAGTTTGATAATACTTGCAGGACTAAATTAAAAATGAAAAAAAAGTTGAAGGTATTGTACTGTAATATTTCGAGGCCCAAAACGTGCAATTATCGAAACTATATTTTCCTATAAATAGAAGCTCATTCTTCCTTCATTTCTCACCAATTCACTAAAGCTATAGAGCAATTATTATGGAGAGAAATTATAGAGAGAAAAAAGAAGAGAAATCTGCTACCTCACTATTCCAGTATCCAGTTTTCTTCTAAGGTAAGGGGTATTATTTCTTTTGTATTCATGAAGAGAGCTATTGTTATTCCATTCCTTATTATTATGTTGGAATAACCTGTCTATGTGAAGTACTGCATACATGGTGAAATTCTTCTATTATTCCATTCTTTATTTTTCTGTTGGAATATCCTATTTGTGCGGATTACGCATGACCTGGTTCCGTCCTTTATTATTCTGTTGGAATATCCTGTGTGTGCGGATTACGCATGTCCTGGTTCCATTCTTTATTATTCTGTTGGAATAACCTGTCTGTGCGGTTTATCGCATGCCTAGTGAATTCTGTTGTTATTCCATTCTTTATTATTCTGTTGGAATATCCTGTCTGTGCGGATTACGCATGACCTGGTTCCATTCTTTATTATTCTATTGGGAATAACCTGTCTGTGCGGTCTATCGCATGCATGGTGAATTCTTCTGTTATTCCATTCTTTATTATTCTGTTGGAATAACCTGTCTATGTGATTTACCGCATGCATGGTGAATGATCATTTGTATTCATTCGTTATTAATTTGTAGAAATGATCTGTCTACGTGGATTACCGCATGGCGGGTGAAAATCCATTTGCAGTTTCGTAATTTTTCTGACCCTCAAAAATTCTGGAAAAATCTGAAATGATATTTTGATGAGTTTTCTAAATTGTGTCCAAAGATGGCGATTTTTGGATGTATAGATTAAGAGTTATGGATTTTATGGGAAAAGACTATTTTAAAAGTAAACCCTTATAACTCCTTGTGGTTAACTCCAAAATTGGTGAAATTTTTATTGGGAGTACATGTATATATAACAGAGTATACCCTGTAAATTTCGAAATTTTTGGACAAAAGTACAATTTATGATAAATGTCTAAATATTCGGCAGTTTTGGCCATATGAAAAATAGTAAATGAATTTTAAAAACTCCGAGAAAAATATATGTTCAATATGGGACTATATTCTGCTAAATCCCAGAAAAGAAATATTTTTGGGACTGATTTGTTATTTTTTATGAAAATGAACTAGTTTTGAGTAAATGAATTAAATATGTTATGTGAAATAACAAAATTGGAAAATAGGATTTTATGGCTTGGGAATCCTATATAGGGTATATATAGATTTTTGATGAGGGATTTGATCATTGGTGATGAAATCTTATGAGTATGGCATTTTTGAATGATTAAAATGCATTATTTGGTAAAGTGTAAACAATTGAAATAAATTGTTTATAAGTTTAAGAAGTGATTAAAATATTGTTATAATATTAATAATATTAGATTTTGAGTTTATTAAGTGATTGATAATATTTGGATAAATTTAAAGTCTTTAATATTTATCCTTGTTTTCACTTATATCATGGTCATCATCCTCATGCTTATATTGTGATGAAAGTCATTTTTGGCTTACGTGCAAAGATGGACTGTTAATTATTGGTTTTATAGTTGACAGCCTTTGGCTTACGTGCAAAGATGGACTGTTGATTATTGATTTTATAGTTGTATATCTTTGGCTTACTTGCAAAGATGGACCGTTGATTATTGGTTTTATATCTTTGGCTTACGTGCATTGATGGGCAGTTGTTGGTATGATTATAACCAGGGATTATTCAGTATAATCTTGACCATTGTTGAAAACACGAATATCCTTGGCCCGTAGTGCATGGATAATTCGTGGTCGTAATACTAATGAATATCCTTGGCCGTAGTGCAGGGATGATTCGATGATGTGGATTAATTATTAAGCTGAGTCTCAGCGATAACATATTGATAATACACTTTTAATTCGTAGAAGATAGTAGATATCATGCTCTACCTGACTCTTCTATATACAGTTGTATGTCTTTGGCTTGTAGAACAAAGATAAATTGTTGATGAATATCTTTGGCCCGTAGTGAAAAGATAAATTTATTAGTATGATTATGAACAAGAATTGTGATTTGGTATAACCATGATTTTTGATGTTTCAGGTGAAGATAGGCGATGAAAATTATCTTCGTCCTGGGTGCGAAGATAATTTAGAATCACAATTATGATTATGAGTTATTCATATGATTGTGGACAGGAATTGTTGATTGATGTTACAGGGATAAAACATTATTGGTGGACTTTTAACATGGAGAAGATAATAGACCTGATGGTCTATTTGACTCTTTTAATGGATTGTTCGTTCCGCTGCAACTATGGTTGAAAAGTTTTATCATCTACAATATGTTCTAAATCTCTGATTTATTACAGATAAAGGCTATTGATGATGTAAATGATATTCTTTACTGGGCTAGTTGTGCTCACCTCTTTTTGTTTCACAATTCCTTTCAGGTAATAAGAGTGTAGCTGGGTCGAGCGGGGGTAGCAGGAGAATAGAACGGTGGTCTATAGCTGTTGAGGTTCTCCCTAAATAGTATGGAAATAGTTTTATTTAGAACTTTAGATAAGTGTGTCGTATTGTATATGTCATTTGATATTTAATTTTGGTGAACCGAATAGGGTGAGGTGAACTCACAACTTATCTGTTGTCGTACTCTGCACGACAGTTCAACAGTTGTATAAATGAAGTTTATATTTGATTTCTGTAGTGTGATATCTGGCAACTCAGAATGGGTCGTGTGGACCTATTTTGGGGGCGTCACAAATGGTATCAGAGCTTAGGAATAAGGTCGCTGGCGGAGATAAGAGTCTAGAACTAGGAGGGGAGAGACGAGTTATATACTTTGCTAGTGTGTGACTTACCTAAACTGAAATTGTTTACTTGATAAGTTGACAAATTGTGATATGTCAATTAATTCTAGAATGATATCTAAAATACAGGAGATGAGCAATGGGAAAATCATGATACAGAGGAAATAACCGAGAAAGTACAATCCGAAAAGAAAGAAAGGTATTCTCATCTCTTCGAATACCAGGTACGTACGTAAATTTTGAGGGCGAAATTTCATAAGGAGGGGAGATTGTGAGATCCCAAATTTTAGGAAATGAAAGTATTCAATTTTCTTATAATTATTCTATTTTGTAAATAGTTATATTGATAAAAGTTTAAAGTTAAGGGTGATATTTGAAAATTTTGCAAAGTAACCAAGTTATTATAAAATATTTGTTGTGTCGGGAAATATTCGATTGGTCGGGGAATATTCGTTTTAACAGGGGAATATAAATATTTACCAAGACAATCATTGGTGAACCCCACAACGGAAGTATTGTCGTAGTTAGAAAACGACAGAAATATCTTTTTATAAAAATAACGGTGAAAGTGTTACCGTTAAAAACTGTTGAAAAACTTGGTAGTAAAAGTACAGTAATACGCGTGGTTGTATAGTAGCACACGGTATTGATTATTGATGCTTACGTAAGAAGTCACTCAGTTATACTCAATTATTGCTACAGTAATTGCTGCATCGTATCTCTTATAATATTGATTTAATTATTGTCACAGTATCATCTGTATAATATGTTATATTATTATATCAATAATTGAGACGGCAAAGTTATTCATATTATTATTTGCAATATTGACAATGTCTAGAAGTTCTGTCAAGGAGAGGTTTGGTTACCTAATTGCGCGCCAGTAAGGAGAAATCCTTATCGGAAAGCCCCTTCTTTCTTGGGAACGACCTGGTTGTTAAATATTGTGAGTTATAATATTAATGATGAAT
Organism: Panax ginseng; assembly: GCA_020205605.1. Lineage (NCBI taxonomy): Eukaryota > Viridiplantae > Streptophyta > Magnoliopsida > Apiales > Araliaceae > Panax > Panax ginseng. The sequence goes on from CM035132.1 coordinate 113,683,729, forward strand.
TAGTTTGTGTTGATTAAAGATGAAATTGATAGTTCCATTGTGTGGGAATTATTGGCGTTAGTGAAAATCTACATTTATTTCGATAATAATTGATGTCTGGAAGTTATATTGACCAATCGGGTAATTAATCGGATAAATGAGTAATTAATTGTTATTAATTCACATGCTTATAACTATGTGTTCACATGTGTGTACTATTGATTCACATGCATGTACTATTAGGGGAGTTGGTGCAAGATTGATAATACTTGCATGACTAAGTTAAAAATGGAGGTCTAGATGAAGGTACTATACTATAATTAATTTTTTCACATGTTTAGAACTATTGAGTCACATGAATGAACTATTAATTCACATGATTTACTATTAGGGGAGGTGGTTCAAGTTTGATAATACTTGCAGGACTAAATTAAAAATGAAAAAAAAGTTGAAGGTATTGTACTGTAATATTTCGAGGCCCAAAACGTGCAATTATCGAAACTATATTTTTCTATAAATAGAAGCTCATTCTTCCTTCATTTCTCACCAATTCACTAAAGCTATAGAGCAATTATTATGGAGAGAAATTATAGAGAGAAAAAAGAAGAGAAATCTGCTACCTCACTATTCCAAAGATCAGCTTTTCTTCTAAGGTAAAGGGTATTATTTCTTTCAGATTCATGAAGAGAGCTATTGTTATTCCATTCCTTATTATTATGTTGGAATAACTCGCTCATATGCAATCTTCGCATACATGGTGAAATTCTTCTATTATTCCATTCTTTATTTTTCTGTTGGAATATCCTATTTGTGCGAATTACGCATGACCTGGTTCCGTCCTTTATTATTCTGTTGGAATATCCGTAATGTCTGCGGATTACGCATGTCCTAGTTCCATTCTTTATTATTACGTTGGAATAACTCGTTTATGCATGCGGTTTATCGCATGCCTAGTGAATTCGTTGTTATTCCATTCTTTATTATTCATTTGGAATATCCTCGTGTCATGCGGATTTACGCATGACACGGTTCCATTCTTTATTATTCTATTGGGAATAACTCGTCTGCATGCGGTCTATCGCATGCATGGTGAATTCTTCTTCGTTATTCCATTCTTTATTATTACATTGGAATAACTTTGTCTATGTGATTTACCGCATGCATGGTGAATGATCATTTGTATTCATTCCTTATTAATTTGTAGAAATGATCTGTTTCACGTGGATTCCGTACGCGCGGTGAAAATCCATTTGCGATTTTCGTAATTTTTTCGACCTCAAAAAATTCGGAAAAATTTGAAATGATATTTTGACGTTTTCTAAATTGTGTCCAAAGATGGCGATTTTTGGATGTATAGATTAAGAGTTATGGATTTTATGGGAAAAACCTATTTTAAAAGTAAACCCTTATAACTCCTTGTGGTTAACTCCAAAATTGGTGAAATATTTATTGGGAGTACATGTATATAACAGGAGTATACCCTGTAAATTTCGGAATTTTTGGGCAAAAGTACAATTTATGATAAATGTCTAAATATTCGACAGTTTTGGCCATATGAAAAATAGTAAATGAATTTTAAAAACTCAAGAGAAAAATATATGTTCAATATGGGACTATATTTCGCTAAATCCCTTAAAAGAAATATTTTGGGACCTGATTTGGTATTTTTATGAAAATGAACTAGTTTTGAGTAAATGAATTAAATATGTTATGTGAAGTAACAAAATTGGAAAATAGGATTTTATGGCTTGGGAATCCTATATAGGGTATATGTAGATTTTTGATGAGGGATTTGATCATTGGTGATGAAATCTTATGAGTATGGCATTTTTGAATGATTAAAATGCATTATTTGGTAAAGTGTAAACAATTGAAATAAATTGTTTATAAGTTTAAGAAGTGATTAAAATATTGTTATAATATTAATAATATTAGATTTTGAGTTTATTAAGTGATTGATAATATTTGGATAAATTTAAAGTCTTTAATATTTATCCTTGTTTTCATTTATATCATGGTCATCATCCTCATGCTTATATTGTGATGAAAGTCATTTTTTGGCTTACGTGCAAAGATGGATTGTTAATTATTGGTTTTATAGTTGACGGCCTTTGGCTTACGTGCAAAGATGGACTGTTGATTATTGATTTTATAGTTGTATATCTTTGGCTTACTTGCAAAGATGGACCGTTGATTATTGGTTTTATATCTTTGGCTTACGTGCATTGATGGGCAGTTGTTGGTATGATTATAACCAGGGATTATTCAGTATAATCTTGACCATTGTTGAAAACACGAATATCCTTGGCCCGTAGTGCATGGATAATTCGTGGTCGTAATACTAATGAATATCCTCGTCAGTAGTGCGAGGGGATGATTCGATGATGTGGATTAATTATTAAAAGTGAGTCTCGTGATAACATATTGATAATACACTTTTAATTCAGTAGAAGATAGTAGATATCATGCTCTACTTGACTCTTCTATATACTGGTTGTATGTCTTTGGCTTGTAGAACAAAGATAAATTGTTGATGAATATCTTTGGCCCGTAGTGCAAAGATAAATTTATTAGTATGATTATGAACAAGAATTGTGATTTGGTATAACCATGATTTTTGATGTTTCAGGTGAAGATAGGCGATGAAAATTATCTTCGTCCTGGGTGCGAAGATAATTTAGAATCACAATTATGATTATGAGTTATTCATATGATTGTGGACAGGAATTGTTGATTGATGTTACAGGATAAAACATTATTGGTGGACTTTTAACATGGAGAAGATAATAGACCTGATGGTCTATTTGACTCTTTTAATGGATTGTTCGTTCCGCTGCAACTATGGTTGAAAAGTTTTATCATCTACAATATGTTCTAAATCTCTGATTTATTACAGATAAAGGCTATTGATGATGTAAATGATATTCTTTTTATCGGGCTAGTTGTGCTCACCTCTTTTTGTTTCACAATTCCTTTCGTGTAATAAGAGTGTATTTGAATTCGAGCTGGGTAACAGGAGAATAGAATCGGTGGTCTATATATTGTTGAGAGTTCTCCCTAAATAGTATGGAAATAGTTTTATTTAGAACTTTAGATAAGTGTGTCGTATTGTATATGTCATTTGATATTTAATTTTGGTGAACCGAATAGGGTGAGGTGAACCCAACTTTGGAAGGGTGTTTTGCCACTATCATACAAGATGTCTAATGACATACAACCTCGTGTTATCATAAGACAGGGTTGTGCACATCCACTTGTTGAGTATATCTACGAGCACTACCTATATAATCTTGGAGTTTATTTGAAATATAATTCTCACTTGGAGACAACGGAGATAGTTATATGTCAAGAGAAGACTCACCATTGGAAAGAAGATGATAGCAATCTTCTTGTTTTTCTTTGGGGACTATTGGGTCAACCAAAGATAATTCTGTGGACATATGATATCTATCATAGCCTAGACGCATGGCCTCCCATGGACGAAGGTTTCCTTGAGTATTTTCCAAAGATTTTAATTTTTGAAATAGTTATTGACTGTACCTTTATGTAAAGTACCATTGTAAGGGTTTGTGGTTGAGGCACCATGAGAGTTACATATATTTGTATTAAAACTCGCAGCTTATCTGTTGTCGTACTCTGCACGACAGTTCAATAGTTGTATAAATAAAGTTTATATTTGATTTTTGTAATGTGATATCTGGCGACTCAGAATGGGTCGTGTGGACCTATTTTGGGGGCGTCACAAATGGTATCAGAGCTTAGGAATAAGGTCGCTGGCGGAGATAAGAGTCTAGAACTAGGAGGGTCAGAAACCAGGTTGCTGATTCGAAACCAGGTTGCTGGTTTAAAAGGTGTGCTTGTCCCTGATGGGGCAGATGGGTATGAAGAAAGGTTGTATATAGAGGGGGTTAGAAAACTTGAATTGACTGGGGATCTTGCAATCCAAAATCGGGATGTTTACTTGATGGTAACTGTGACGCCCCCAAAATAAGTATACATCACCTATTCTGAGTCGCCAAATACATGGTACAGAATACAAATACAATCTTAAATATACAACATGAGCTGTGAGTTTTAATACAAATATTGTCTTCTAGACAGTATTCAAACTCAAAATAAGTCCTCAATACATTTATTATCACACTATTTCATAGAATAGTCAAGACTACTAATGCTATCATCTGGACCGTCACTCCATTCCCCGACTAGTCCCTGCTACGTTCTCATTTCCTGAAGAGAACAATGAAAGCAAAAGGATGAGCTCAACTAGCCCAGTAAGAAATATTATGGCTAAGATAATGCAGAATAAATTATTGTTAGCCTTCAACAGTGTTAAACTGATACAATATAACAAACATCAAGTTTAACTACAGCAGAACAAGCAATCCATTAGAAGAGTCAAGTAGAGAATAAAATCTACTATCTTCTATGATTTAAAAGGTTTTTCATCACTTTCATCGCTAAGACTCAGCTTATTAAATAAACCACGTCATCCCTACACTACGGCCAAGGATATTCGTGTTTTCATCAATGGTCATGATCATGCCAACAACTGTCCATCAATGCACTACGGGCCAATGAGGAATTTTACCACATCATTTGTAACATTACAGTCATGACTATACCAAATAATCCCTGGTCATAATCATACCAAGTCCATCTATGCACAATAGGCCACAAATGACTTTCAACATAATATAAACATGAGGATGATGACAATGACATAATAATTCAATAAATCAAGTTCAAGAATTAAATTTTAAATATTTATAAGTTAATTTATCCCGAACTCAAAAACGTCCAAATAGTCAACATGATACTGCTTTGTGGAGTAAAATTCAAGAATGCTCAAAAGAATATTTCCATGAAAAGATACTGGATGAAGCGCAAATATCCAGGATATTCTACTAATTTCATGGAGTATAGAAGCCAAAATTTTAATCAACTGAGTATAATGAGCTTCTATTTATAGAAAAATATAGTTTCGATAATTGCACGTTTTGGGGCTTAAAAAATTACAGTACAATACCTCCAATTTTTCTTTCATTTTTAATTTAGCCCTGCAAGTATTATCAAACTTTCACCACCTTCCCTAATAGTAAATAATGTGAATCAATATTTCAATCATGTGATTCAATAGTTATAATCATGTGAAAATACTAATAACAATATAATACCTCCATCTTTCACCAACTCCCCTAATAGTACATGAATGTGAATCAATAGTAAACACATGTGAACAAATAGTTATAATCATGTGAATCAATAGCAATTAATTCCTCATTTATCCGATTAATTACCCGATAACTTTCAGACATCAATTATTATCGAAATAAATATTCATTTTCACTAATTCTAATAATTCCAACAAAATGGAACTATCAATTTCATCTTTAATCAACACAAACTTATTCATCATTAATATTATAACTCACAATATTTAACAACCAAATCGTTTTCAGGAAAGAGGGGGCTTTCCGATAAGAATTTCTCCTTATTGGCGCGCAATTAGGTGACCAGACCTCTCCTTAATAGAACTTCTAGACATTGTCAATATTGCAAATAATAATATGAATAACTTTGTCGTCTCAATTATTGATTTAATAATATAACATATTATACAGATAATACTATGACAATAATTGAATCAATAATATGAGAGATATGATGCAGCAATTACTGTAGCAATAATTGAATATAACTGAGTGACTTCTTGTGTAAGCATCAATAATCAATACCACGCGTACTACTTTATGCAACCACGCCAGACATCGCATTACTTTTACTACCGTGTAGTTCAACAGTTTTTAATAAAGAATACTTTCGCAAGTTATTTTATAAAAAGATAATTACATCATTTTTAACTACGACAATACTTACATTGTGGGGTCCACCAATGATTGTGCCATCGCATTTAATATTCCCAAAACAAAAAGAATATTCCCAAACCAATCGAATATTATATAACAACTTGCATAAATATTACCCACAACTATAACATTATATCAAATCCACACCATAATATTCAAAAAAATATTTCGAGAAATTTAAATCTTTATTCATAAAATTTGGGGTCTCACAATCTCCCCTCCTTATGAAATTTCGCCCTCGAAATTTACGTGCGTACCTGGTATGCCGAAAAGGTGAGGATACCTTGACTTCATTTCAGATTCTAACTCTTGAGGTATAACCTTTAAGTGTTGAATACGATCCTTCTTCTCTAAGATTTTAACACGTATCTCCTCATATGTTAAATCTTTTGTTATCTTGTCTAGTTCTAATTTAATAACGTGGTTCGGGTCATCCACATATTTATGTAACATCGATACGTGAAAAACGTTATGAACACGCGACATACTTGGTGCTAAAACGAGTCTGTAGGCCACAGTTCCTACTCGATCGAGGATTTCAAATGGGGCAATTAAATCGAGGGTTGAGATTTCCTCTATTCATCGATTCTTGCTTCTAGAATAACGCCATCTTGAACATTCTTCTTCACATTCATCAGCTCTGAGTATGTAGCTTGAGCGACTTTAACTTTATCGATTAAAGTCGATTCTACTCGTATATTCGCTATCTTCACGTGGGTCTCTAGAGTCTTTAACTCTATCTTCATCATTTATAAGTTATACGAAATGGGTTTTTGTGTTAACAACATCGTACTCGTAAATGCATACGATCTTCTACTCAACGCGTCAGCTACCACGTTCACTCTTCCGCGATGATATTGAATGGTATAGTCGTAATCTTCAACAACTCGAGCCAACGTCCTTGGCGCATGATACGCTCGTTTTAGTTGAAGAAATATTTGAGGGTTTTAGAAATCGGTTTTATATTGGGGTCAATACAAAATTCGATTTCATGCTCTGGGGGTAGGCCAAGAAGTCTTCAAGAATACGTCAGGAAATTTATTAACGATAGAAATATCATTTAAAAATTGTGACTCTCATCCAAGACTTTAATAGCACATGAAATGAAGGTTTCTACTAACGAAGTTTCAACCGATAAGTCAAAGTCTAATTTCTCCGAAGTCAAATTTAAATGTTGAGCGCAAGCAAGAAAGATAAAAGAATGGGTTGAACCGGTATCTAATAAGGTATATACTTTGCAAGAATTTATAATTAACTAACTCGTGCTAACTTCATTTGGGTTACTCGCTTTTTGAGAAGTCACGAAAAACGCTCTTCTTGAAACGACCGACTTTGTTTTGTCCATATCCGCCTTTGGTGCCACCGTCCCAGCTGAACTTGACTTTGGTGCACGATAAAATTGGGCTAGGTGACCTTCTTTTCCACAATTGTAACATGCTTTGGACTGCATCACATAGTTTGGACTGATATGTCCCTCCCCTCTGCATTTGAAGCATACAATTGGTGGTCGTTCTCCTTCCTTGAAAACAGGTGTTGATGCTGTTGTCTTTCCATCGTTGTTGAACCTTCTCTTCTTGAAATTTATACTCCTATTATCTTGGTCATGATTACCACCGAAGTGGTTACCATTCTTGGCATGATAATTTCCCCCATGATGGTTATCATTGTTCTGATGGTCGTTGCCACCGGTACAATTATTATAGTGTTGTTGGTCGTTGCCTTTTGGTTATGCTGACTCATTATCGCGTTCCAATAACTGAGCCCTATTCAAAACATCTGAATATAAACAAAGTTTGTGAGAAATGAGGTATTGACGTATATCGGGTTTCAAACCTCTTAGAAACATTCGCGTCATTCGTTCCTCATTATCGACCAAATGGGATGCAAACCGGGATAACTCCGCAAATTTAGCCTCGTATTGCGACACGGTCATAGTGTTTTGCTCCAGCTTGATGAACTCTACCTCCTTCATGTGACGAATACTTTCGGGAAAGTACTTGTCATTGAACAGTTCTTGGAACTTCTCCCAAGACATCTTGAGTGCGTCAGGCTGGGAACGTTTTACAGATTCCCACCAGTAATCTGCCTCTTCACGCAACATAAAGGTGGCGAAGGGAACCTTTTGATCCTCGGAGCATCCCAAGACATCAAATATCTTTGTGATCTGCTTTAACCACGTCTTTGCCTTAAGTGGTTCTAGCTTTCCCAAAAACTCCGGCTGTCCCAGCTCCTTGAACTGCTTAGCAGTGACCAGCCATGGGTTGCCATTGTTTCCAACTTCATTTTAAACAGGAGTCTCTCTCGCTTGATGTTGCATGAATTGCATAAAGCCTCAGAACATCGCATCGTTCATCATCTGATCGGTATTGTTATTTACCTGAGGATTATTGTCTTCCTGTTGCACATTATCCTGGGTATTGATCGTTAGTGACTCAACGGTCTCATGTGCTTCATTGCTGATCTCAATATTTTCAGATGCCATTTTCAAACACTGTCACAAAACCAGGGTTAATTGACATAACACATATTATCCATATACTCTGACCGACCAATTAAATACCAAATAAACTTAGGTAGGTCATACTAGCGAAGGAATTCCCCATCTCTCCCTCCTAGTTCTTGTCTCACATCTCGACCAAGGACCATATCCTAAGCTTTGATACTAATCGTGGCGCGCCCCAAAATAGGTATACATCACCTATTCTGAATCGCCAAATACATGGTATAGAATACAAATACAATCTTAAATATACAACATGAGTTATGAGTTTTAATACAAATATTGTCTTCTAGACAGTATTCAAACTCAAAATAAGTCCTCAATACATTTATTATCACACTATTTCATAGAATAGTGAGGACTACTAATGCTATCATCTGGACCGTCACTCCATTCCTCGACTAGTCCTCGCCACGTTCTCTTTTCTCAAGAGAACAATGAAAGCAAAAGGGTGAGCTCAACTAGCCCAAGAAGAAATATTATGGCTAAGATAATGCGAATAAATTATCGTTAGCCTTCAATGATGTTAAACCGATACAATATAACAAACATCAAGTTTAAGCTGCAATGAACAAGCAATCCATTAGAAGAGTCAAGTAGAGAATAAAATCTACTATCTTCTATAATTTAAAAGGTTTTTCATCACTTTTATCATTTGAGACTCGACTTATTAAATAAACCACGTCATCCCTGCACTACGGCCAAGGATATTCATTAGTATCACGACCACAAATTATCCATGCACTACGAGCCAAGGATATTCGTGTTTTCATCAATGGTCATGATCATGCCAACAACAGTCCATCAATGCACTACGGGCCAATGAGGACTTTTACCACATCATTTGTAACATTATGGTCATGACTATACCGAATAATCCCTGGTCATAATCATACCAAGTCCATCTATGCACTACAGGCCACAGATGACTTTTAACATAATATAAACATGAGGATGATGACAATGACATAATAATTCAATAAAACAAGTTCAAGAATTAAATTTTAAAGATTTATAAGTTAATTTATCCTGAACTCGAAAATGTCCAAATTGTCAACATGTTACTGCTTTATGGAGTAAAATTCAAGAATGCTCAGAAGAATATTTCCATGAAAAGATACTGGATGAAGCGCAAATATCCAGAATATTCTACTAATTTCATGGATTATAGAAGCCAAAACTTTAACCAACTGAGTATAATAGAATATATGAACCTGCAAATGGATTTTCGCCCGCTATGCGATAATCCACGTAGACAGATCATTTCCACAATTTAATAAGGAATGAATACAAAGGATCATTCACCAAGCATGTGGTAATCCACATAGGCAAAAGTTATTCCAACGAATAATAAAGAATAGAATAATGAAGAATTCACCATGCATGCGATAGGCCAAATGCAGACGGAGTTATTCCCAATGAATAATAAAGAATGGAACGGTCATGCGAAATCCAAGATGCATGAGGATATTCCAGCAGAATAATAAAGAATGGAATAACAACAAAATTCACCAAGCATGCGATAGATCAGACAGCAAAAGTTATTCCAATGAATAATAAATAATGGAACAGGTCATGAATACGCATGCATGACGAGGATATTCCAATGAATAATAAAGAATGGAATAATGAAGAATTTCACCATGTATGCAGATTTGATGTATATGCAGTTATTCCAACATAATAATAAAGAATGGAATAACAATAGCTCTATTCATGAAAATGAAAAAATAATACCCCTTACCTTAGAATAAAGCTGGATACTGGAATAGAGAGGTAGCAGACTTCTCTTCTTCTTTCTCTCTATAATTTCTCTCTATAATAATTGCTCTATAGCTTTAGTTTGGTGAGAAATGAAGGAAGAATGAGCTTCTATTTATAGAAAAATATAGTTTTGATAATTGCACGTTTTGGGGCTCAAAAAATTATAGTACAATACCTCCAACTTTTCTATCATTTTTAATTTAGCCCTGCAAGTATTATCAAACTTGCACCACCTCCCCTAATACTAAATAATGTGAATCAATAGTTCAATCATGTGATTCAATAGTTATAATCATGTGAAAATACGAATAACAGTATAGTACCTCTATCTATACCTCCATCTTTAACTTAGTCATGCAAGTATTATCAATCTTTCACCAACTTCCCTAATTGTACATGAATGTGAATCAATAGTACACACATGTGAACAAATAGTTATAATCTTGTGAATCAATAGCAATTAATTCCTCATTTATCCGATTAATTACCCGATAACTTTCAGACATCAATTATTATCGAAATAAATGTCGATTTTCACTAACACTAATAATTCCAACACAATGGAACTATAATTTTATCTTTAATCAACACAAACTTATTCATCATTAGTATTATAACTCACAATATTTAACAACCAGGTCGTTTCCAGGAAAGAGGGAGCTTTCCGATAAGGATTTCTCCTTATTGGCGAGCAATTATGTGACCAAACCTCTCCTTGACAGAACTTCTAGACATTGTCAATATTGCAAATAATAATATGAATAACTTTGTCGTCTCAATTATTGATTTAATAATATAACATATTATACCGTTTCACAGTGTCTGAGTTGATGAGCTATGGAAATTCATTGCCATCCATTTCCTATAATCTTAAAGCACCTCCTGTCAATACCTCCTTGACAATAAATAGGCCTTCCCAGTTTGGGGCAAATTTTCCCTTAGATTGATCTTGGTTGTCAATGATCTTCTTCAAAACCAAGTCATATTATTTAAACTGCCGTAGCCGGACTTTTCTGTTGTAAGATCGGGTGATCCTTTGTTGGTATAATTGACCATGGAAGATAGCATAACTTCGCTTTTGGTCTATTAGAGACAATTTGTGATACCTATCTTGTAACCATTGGTCTTCATCCAGCTGAGCGTCTATCAACACTCTGAGGGATTCCATTTCCACCTCTATGGGGAGTACTGCTTCCATCCCATAGGTTAATGAGTAGGGGGTTGCCCCAGTGGAAGTGCACATTGATGTTCTGTAGGCTAATAAAGTCAGAGGCAACAAGTCAGGCCATCCTTTATGATTGGCGGACATCTTTTGCATGATCTTCTTGATGTTTTTATTAGTTGCTTCAACAGTACCATTCATCTTCGAATGGTAGATGACGAAGTTTTGATGTTTGATGTGGAATTTACTGCATAACTCCTCCATCATTTTATTGTTGAGTTTCTTAGCGTTGTCTAACACAATCACCTCTGGTTGTCCATATCGATAAATGACATTGTTTCTGATGAAACCAATGATAACTTCTCTAGTAACCCTGGGGAAAGAGGCTGCTTCTACCCACTTGGTGAAGTAGTCGATTATGGTGAAGATAAATTGATGCCCATTACTGGCTTTGGGCTCGATGGGCCCGATCACATCCATTCTTCACATTGAAAAGAGCCAGGGCAAACTCATATTGTGGAGCTCCCTTGGAGGGGCATGGATAGAATTCCCATGAATTTGGCATTGGTAGCACCTCTTGACGTGATCATCACAGTCAGCCTTGAGAGAGGGCCAGTAATGCGCTGTTCTAAGGATCTTTTTGATAAGTAGAGGGCCGCTCATGTGTGGGCCACATACTCCATGGATTTCATCCATGAGCCTCTGAGCTTGGTCTTTTTCCAGACATCTTATAAGACCTAGTCCTACATCTCTTTTGTAGAGTGCATCTCCGCTCAGGTAAAATTTTATAGCCAGTCGATGGATCCGCCTTCTTTCAGTCGAGCTCGCCACAGCGGGTGTAGATCCATCTTGCAAGTATTCCCTGATATGGTGATACCAAGGGTGTTAGATGGGAGGTAACTCATCTTATACTTCGCCAATGTAGTTCCTATAGGCTGGAGCCTTTTGCTGGGCAAGGGTAATGCTTGGCATGTTTTCCTTGTCAGGTATGTTGATCAAGGAGGCCAAAGTTGCTAGCGCATCTGCAAAATCATTCCTATTCCAAGGAATGTGGAGGAAGGATATTTCTTCAAACTCCGCATCCATCTATAAAACTTGCCGATGGTAAGGCAGCAAATGTAGCTCTTTGGTGTGATAGATTCATGTGGTTTCTCTGATTACCAATTTAGAATCTCCAAAGACAGTTAACCGCCTGATGCCCCTTGATTGGGCAAGTTTTAGCCCCATGATACAGCATTCATACTCAACTGTGTTGTTGGTGCTGACAAACTGCAATTTGGCGATGACAGGATACTGCTCCCCCGTATCGGATACTAGAACTACTCTAGCCCCAGAACTTTCCATGTTCACAGCTCCATCAAAATACATATTCCACATCTGGTATGCATCGTACTGATGGTGTTGCTGAATGATCATTACCCCTTCATCGGGGAAGTATGTTTCTAAGGGTTTGAAATCCCCTGAAGGTGCGGCAGCTAGTTGATCCGAAATTCCTTGACCTTTGATAGACTATTACGTCACATAGACGATGTCAAATTACTGTAGGATCAACTGCCATCTGGACAGTCGAAAATTTAAAATGGATTTACTGAACACATACTTGAGAGGATCCACACGGGATATGAGATAGGTTATGTGACCATAGAGGTAATGTTGTAACCTCATGGAAGCCCATGCTAAAGCACAATAAGTCTTCTCAATCAGAGTGTACTTGTGTTCATTACTGCTGAATCTTTTGTTGAGGTAGTAGATAGCTCGCTCTTAGCCTCTATCGTCTTTTCGTCCCAAAGACGCATCAATTTATGGCATTGTCATTGGTTATCGACGGTACATGAATAGGGGAACACCATCCCTGGGAGGTTATAAAATAGGAGCTTTAACTAGCTGCTCTTTGATTGTAAGGAAGGCTTTCTGACACTCATCATTCCATTTCTGGAGGAGTTCTTCCTTAACAGCTTAAAGATAGGCTCACAGGTTGCTGTGAGTTGGGAAATGAATCAGCTGATGAAGTTGATCTTTCCCAAAAATCCCCGTATTTCCTTCTCTGCTTGAGGAATGGGCATTTCTGTAATGGCCTGGATTTTGGTGGGATCCATCTCAATCCCTTTCTGGCTGACTAGGAACCCTAGCAACTTGTCTGATTTAATGCCAAAGGCGCACTTGGCTGGATTCAACTTCAAGTTATACTTATACAACCTGTTGAAGAGCTTTCTAAGATGGTCTAGGTGGTCTTCCTCTCTTCGGGACTTGAAAATGATGTCATCCACGTAGATCTCTATCTCTTTGTGCATTAAGTCATAAAAAAGAGCCATCATAGCTCGCTAATAGGTAGCTCCGGCATTGATGAGGCCGAAGGACAACTGTCTATAGAAAAAAGGTTCCCCAAGGCATGATGAATACAGTTTTCTCATGATCCTCTTCAGTAACCATTATTTGATGATACCCCGCAAAATAATCAGGAAAGGAGTACATGTCGTATTGAGTAGTGTTGTAAATAAGAATATGGATAAATGGCACGGGAAAGCTATCTTTAAGGCAAGCTTTGTTCATATCCCGATAATCCATGCAAACTCGTACCTTTCCTCCTGGTTTAGGTACGGGGACTATGTTGGATAGCCATTCAGGGTATGTTGACACCATGATGATGTCTGCTTGAAATTGTTTCATAATTTCTTCTTTAACCTTTAAACTCCACTCAGGTTTTAATCGCTGAGCTTACACCGACCGGCTTGAATCCTCTTTAATGGGAAGGCGATGGATGACGATATCAGTGGATAAACCGACCATGTCTTCGTGAGACCATGCAAACACATCCTGGAATTGGGTCAATAGAGTAACCATGTCATTCCTTTGGTTTGGAGTGAGGTCCGTACCAATCTGGTTTAGTTTGGGGTTTTCTAAGGTTTCGAGATTGAATGAGGTGGTTTTATCAAGATTTGTCTTGGGCTTGTCTTTGACCCATTCTTTGATCTCCTGAGGTATCTCATAGTCCTCTTGTATTTCCATCAAATTTGAGTCCAACTTTTCATCAAAGTTATAGTCCTTGTGGAGAAAAGGCACCTCATCAGCAATTATAGGCACATCTAACTTTAGAGTCCTGAAACAAAATATGCTTTCATTTAATATATGAAATTGTTCAATCATACAAAGTGTTAGCATGTAATGACAAAACAACTGCTAATAATGTATGTAGAAAGTAGCGATTATGGCTATCTCTGAGGCGGAGGAGTTTCGCCCTTTTACCCTTGTCCACAAATGCAAGGAATGCTGCTCCAATTGCCAAGGGTGAAATCAAGTTGGACGGCAGTGATGAAGGGGTTGTTATCGTCCTCCCTCTCCCGAATGATGACCATGATGTATGGACAATCATCGTCTGGGATGTCTCTATTCATACCCTCAGTATGAACAATGATGCATATGTTTGACAACCGCCTAACGATGTCTTGTTTAAGTCTCCGTTCCCTTTCTTCCACTTCGGGATCTCGAATTAGGATCTCTTTTCCTTTGACCGGTATTGGTTTAGGAAACAACATAGCCGAGATCTGGGCGGGCATCTTTCTGGGAGGCCGTCTGAGTTCAAGATCTCAGAGGTTGAGATAATCGTATGGTCAAGTGAAGGAATCTTCTTATGCTTATGAGGATTCCTGTGACTGGGACACCGTCATGTTGTTTTGTTCCAATCTAATAAACTCTACCTCCTTCATATGACGAATACTTTCAGGAAAGTACTTCATTGAACGATTCTGAAATCTTTCCCAAGACATGTTGAGTGCATGGGTCGGGTACTCTTCACAGATTCCCACCAATAATCTGCCTCACCACGGAACATAAAGGTGGTGAATGGAACCTTTTTTTTCTTTCGTGCATCCCAAGACATCGAATATCTTGGTAATTTGCTTAACCCATGTTTCCGCCTTAATCGGATCCGGCTTTCCCCAGAAATCTGGTGGTCCCAACTCCTTGAACTGCTTAGCCATGACAAACCGCGCGTGGCTATCATTTCTACCCGTATTTTGTACACGAGTCTCCCTCATCTGATTTTGCATGAACTGCAAAAAGCTTCTAAACATTCCATCATTCATCGTTTGCTCCATAGTGTTGTTTATAGGAGGAATATTGCCTTCCTGTTGCACGTTCTCTTGGTTGGTGATTGAAGGTTGTTACACAGTCTCATACACTCCATTGTTAACGTTCTCAGCTGTCATTCTTAAAAAATGCCATAAAATAAGGGTTAATTAAATAAATTAACATGTCACATAATATCCCTATATTATGACCGACCAACAAATAAGCTTAGGTAGGACACACTAGTGAAGGATTTACTCGTCTCTCCCCTCCTAGTTCTATTCCCCGATCTCCGCCAGAGACCATATCCCTAAGCTCTGATACCAACTGTGACGCCCCTAAAATAGGTATACATCACCCATTCTGAGTCGCCAAATACATGGTACAGAAAACAACTACAACTTTATTATTACAATTGTCATGTAAAATACGACAACACATACTGTGAGTTTAAATACAATATTGTCTTCTAGACAATATCCACACCCAAATAAAGTCCTCATTATAATTATTGATGCGCTATTTTACAAAAATAGTAAGAACTGCTAAAATAACTGTCTAGGACCATCACTCTATACCCCGACTGGTTCCTGCTATGTTCTCACTTCCTAAGAAGAAAAATGGAACAAAAGGGAAAAGGATGAGCTCAACTAGCCCAGTAAAAAATATTATGACTAAGATAATATACAACAAATTATCCTTAGTCTTCAACAGGGAAAAATCTGATAGAATATAATAGACAACAAGTTTTAGATCAACAACTGCAGCGGAAATAATAATTCATTAGAAGAATTAAGTAGAGAATGAAATCTACTATCATCTATGAATTTAAAAGTCCATCATTAATATTTTATCCCTGTAACATCAATCAATAAACATCTTGCATCAAATATTCATCTTTGCACTATGGGCCAAAGATATTCATTTGTATCACAAGTTGGTCATGTTCATCTCAACACCTGTTCATCCTTGCACTACGGGCCAAAGATATTCATCAGGTAATCATTCATCTTGCACTCACAAAGCCAAAGATATTCATCAAGTATCACCATTAAGGACTGAGGTTGATGAAAAACATTTTTAGACAAAACGAATCCAATGAGACAGAAGGACAAATATTAGGGATTCGTATTTCGGTTTATCCAAATTCAATAATACTCCATAATAACTAATTGTGAAGTAGAATTCAAAAATAAAGATCAAAATATGGATACAATCAAAGATAGTAACAATAAAAGACATCTGGGACGAAAAAGAGAAAATTTTATTTTTCGATGAATAGTGTCATATTCGTGAATAGTGACGTATACATGAATAGTGTCGTATACATGAATAGTAACCCCGACACAAAAAGGTAGAAATTCCACAATAAAATTTATATCAATATTTCAGCATAATGATATTGAAAAAAATAATATCATTTACAAAGAAAATAACATCCCTTACTTCAAAATAATAGTATTTCTGATCGGAATATCGGATGTAAAGCCGAAGGAAACTTGCATTGAATAGCAACTCTCAAAGTATCTAAATACTCACAAAAATACGCTCGACAATATAGAGAGATAAAACTTATGTTTCTGGTGTGATTTTTAATTCTAACTTAAGCGCCTATTTATAGGAAAATGCTAGAACGCAAAAGGAGACTAAATTAATAAAATATTAATTTTTAAAAACTAATTCTACGCATGCTTCAAAGACCAAGACCAGCACCTCAATTCTAAAAAAAAATAGCAGCCCTTTTCAAAAAAATAAAAGTGGGTCCCACCCAATTTTAATAAAAAAATATTTTATTTTTCAAAACTTCGGTAATTCATAATAAATCGTCCTTTTATGAAAAAAAAATTACGAATTTTATGTCCATTCCACACTAAATTGAATTCTCTACAACTTTGTAGCTTTAAGTTTTTCCAAATTTCAGACAGAAAATATCCGAAATCCACAAACGGATGATTTTCAACACCTCTTAAAATTCATAACAAATTATACGTTAATTTTTAACGGTTCAAAATTTGTGGACATATACCCAACTTATATATGTATAACATATCCAAAAATCACAACGATCCAAAGGTCGGATTAAAATTATAACTCACGCAATAGAGCTTTAAGAACACTGATTTGATTTTTAATACCTCCATTCCGATAAAAATACTGATAAAATACCTCAACATTAATTCCTTCAATTATATCTATATAAAAATAAATATTTCCTTATTATATAAATCAATAAATAATTATTCACAAATAATACTACAGAATCACAATAATGACAACCAGGCCGTTCCCAAGAAAGAGGGGGCTTTTCGATAAGGATTTCTCCTTATTGGCGCGCAATTAGGTGACCAAATCTCTCCTTGACAGAACTTTCTAGACATTGCCAATAATGTTATCTAATAATATTATTCAAATAATATGAATTATTGATCTGATAATAGGAAATATTATGCAGTGACAATTATTGAAACAACAATAATATAAAATATCAACGCAACAATTATTGAATCAATAAAATAAAATATTGAGCAAAGAATTATCGTAACAATTATTGAGTAGTGCCTTCTTACATAAGAATCAATAATTCAAAAATATCATGTAATACAGGTAGTGCTGCTACTATGCAACCACGCCATTCATCGTATTTTAACCACGGGTATTCCAACAATTGTTAATCAGAATAGCGATTACGTCGTTATTTATAAAAACTCAAACTTGTCATTTTCTTCATCCAAGCAGCTTATTCTATTATGGGCCTTACAAATGGTCGCTACTGCGTTGCATTTAATATTCCCCGACAACAAGAATATTCCATGACCAAACGAATATTCCCCAACAACAATGAATATTTTATAACCACTTGCTTATTTTGTAAAATTTGCACATTTCACCCATAACTAAAGTATTATATCAAATTATCACCTTATTATTTTAAGATAATAAATAGAGGAAATTCAATTTTATTTATTATAAGTTGGGGTCTTACAACCTCCCCTCCTTATGAAATTTTGTCCTCGAAATTGACGTACGTACCTGGTGTTTCGAAAAGGTGAGGGTACCTCGCTTTCATTTCTGATTCCAACTCCCAGGTCATTTCTTCAATAGCATGGTTCCTCCACAAAACCTTGACTTATGGTATAACCTTTGTTCGTAAGACATGCTCTTTCCTATCCAATATCTTGACAAGTACCTCCTCGTACGTTAAATCTTCGGCTATCTCTTCTGGTTCTAACGCAATGATGTGGTTTGGGTCTTTCACATATTTACGAAGCATAGATATATGAAAAACATTATGAACACGAGACATGCTTGGAGGTAATGTGAGTCTATAGGCCACATTTCCTATTCGGTCAAGAATCTCAAATGGACCAACAAATCGTGGATTGAGCTTTCCTCTCTTCCCAAATCTTGTAACTCCTTTCCATGGAGCAATACGTAACAGTACATGATCTCCAATATTAAACTCCACGTCCTTTCGATGAACATCAGCATAACTCTTTTGTCGATCTTGTGAGGTCTTTATATGTTGCCGAATCATTTGAATCTTTTCTGTAGTCATGCGTACTAATTCTGGTCCCAACAACGTTGCTTCTCCCACCTTGTCCCAGCATACTGGAGAATGACACTTCCGTCCATACAACGCCTCGAATGGAGCCATGCCTATACTTGCTTGATAACTGTTGTTGTAGGAGAATTCCACCAGTGGCAAGTACTTATCCCAACTTCCTTTGAAATCTAGGACACAGAGTCTTAATAGATCTTCAAGGGTTTGAATAGTCCTTTTCGATTGCCCATCCATTTGAGGATGGTATGCCGAACTGAATCATAAATCTGTGCCCATAGCTTTCTGCAAGCTAACCCAAAATTGTGAAGTGAATCTTGGGTCACGATCCAAAACTATGGATACTGGCATGCCATACAATCTCACAATCTCATTCACATACATACGAGCAAGATGTTCTAGGGAATAAGTCTCATGTATAGGCAAGAAATGAGCAGACTTGGTTAATCTATCAACAATAACCCAAAACGCATCTATGCCTTGAGAAACTTTGGGAAGACCTGTAACGAAATCCATGGTAATGTGTTCCCAATTCCATTTCAAAATCTCAAGTGGTTGCAATGGACCCTTTGGCACTTGATGCTCTGCCTTTACACATTGACAGGTTAAACACCTCGAGATAAACTCCGCGATCTCTCTCTTCATATTGCTCCACCAAAATATATGTCGAAGATCGTGATACATTTTTGTACTCCTAGGATGGATTGCAAATGGTGTGTTGTGTGCCTCCATCATGATTCTATGCTTCAAGTCAGAATCGTTAGGAACGTAAAGTCTGGAGTTGACTAAAAGTATTTCTTCTTCATCGATTCTTGCTTCCAGAATAACACCTTCTTGTACTTTCTTCTTCATATGTATCATCTTTGGGTCCGTGGCTTGAGTAGCTTTAACTTTATCGATTAAAGTCGGTTCTACTCGTATATTTACCATCATCACGTGGGTCCCTAGAGTCTTTAACTCTATCTCCATCCTTTGTAAGTCGTACAAAATGCGTCTTTGTGTTAACAACATCGCACTCGCGTGCAGATATCGATCTTCTACTCAATCGTCACCACTACGCGTTTGCTTTTCCAAGATGATATTGAATGTTATGGTCATAATCTTTCAACAACTCGAGCCAACGTCGTTGCCGCATGTTGAGTTCCTTTTGGGTGAAGAAATATTTGAGGCTTTTATGATCTATATAAATCTCCACTTTCTCCCCATACAAGTAGTGTCTCCAGATTTTCAATGCAAAAATGACTGTTGCCAACTCTAAATCATGAGTAGGATAATTCTTCTCATATTTTTTGAGTTGTCGCGAGGCATAGGCTGTGACTTTCCCATATTGCATGAGAACACATCCTAACCCTTTGCCTGAAGCATCGATGTAGATAACAAATCCATCCGAACCAGATGGTATTTGTGACGCCCCCAAAACAGGTATACATCACCCATCTTGAGTCGCCAGATACATGGTACAGAACTCAACTACTAACTGAATTATACAACTATCGTGCAAAATACGACAAAACATAGCTGAGAGTTTAAATAAGAATATTGTCTTCTAGACAATATCCACACTCAATGGAGTCCTTATTACAATTATTATCTCACTATTTTATAAAAATAGTGAGGACTACTATAGCCACCATCTCGGACCGTCACTCCATTCCCCGACTAGTCCTAGCTATATTCTCATTTCCTGAAGAGAACAATGAAAGAAAAAGGTGAGCTGAACTAGCCCAGTAAGAAATATTATGACTAAGATAATGCAGAATAAATTATCCTTAGCCTTCAATAGTATAACAACTGATAGAATACAATAGACAACAATTTTTAGATCAACAATTGCAGCGGAATAAGCAATCCATTAGAAGAGTCAACTAGAACATAATGTCTACTATCTCCTCTAGATTAAAAGTTCATCTTTAATATTTCATTCCTGTAATACTCATCAACAGTTCTTTGCTATACCCAAGACAAAAAGAACTATAATCACCTGTCTTCACCTAAACCACCAAAGATTATAGTTAAATCCACAATTCATATTCATAATCATGTAAATCAATAGTTTCTCCTTGCCACAAAGGCTTAATAGAACGTTTACTCAATATCCTTACCCCAAAGGCTAAAGATATTCAAATGTAATAACAATGATCATACCAATCAGTTGTCTACCTTTGCACTATGGGCCAAAGATATTCAACTATAAAACCAATGGTCATGATCATACCAATCAATTAATCTGTCGATTGCACTACTGACCAAAGACATTCAATTTGTTAACTAATGGTCATGATCACGCCAATCATATCATCGAATTATCCATGCACTACGGGCCGAGGATATTCGTTATTATCACCGATGGTTATGATCATGTCATATACACCATCCATCTTTCGCGAACGTAAGACTATAAAAAGATATACAATTATAAAACAAATAATCAATAATCAACGATCCATCTATGCACGTAAGCCAAAGATGACTTTCATCGTAACAATATAAGTATGATGATGATGACAATGATATAAGCATTAATCAAGCGAAATCAAGGATAAATATTAAAGACTTTAAATTTATCCGAGTTTAAAAATATCAAATTGTCAACATGATACTACTTTGTGGAGTAAAATTCAAGAATAATATTCATGTACCAAAAATAATTTGGATGAGGAAAAAAAATATATTTTTCGGGTAAATAGTACCCCGTGAATAGTAACTCGTGAATAATAACTCGTGAATAATAACTCATAAATAGTAACTCATGAATAGTAACTGAATAGAACTCGTAAATAGTACTGTGTATTCGTATATAATAGTATTAGTATACATAAATAATGTCATATACGCAAATAGTGTCATATACATGAATAGTGTCATATACGTGAATAGTGTCGTATACGTGAATAGAAACCCTAGCACAAAAGGATAAAGTTTCACAATAAAATCCATATCAATATTTATAACACCTTAATCCAAATGTTATAAATCACTTAATAATCTCATAATCTAATATTATTAATATTACCACAATATTTTAAATCATTTCTTAAACTTATAAACAATTTATTTTAATTATTTACACTTTCCTAATTAATGCATTTAATCATCCTGAAATGCCAAACTCATAAGATTTCATCACCAATAACCAAAACTCTCATCAAACATCTGCATATACCTTATATAGGATTCTCAAGCCATAAAATCCTATTTTTCAATTTTCTTACTTCATATAACATATTTAATTCATTTATTCATAACTAGTCTATTTACATGAAAAATATCAAATCAGTACAAAAAAAAAAAAAATTCTGGGATTTAGCATAATATAGTCTCATATTGAACATATATTTTTCTTAGAATTTTTAAAATTCATTTACTATTTTTCATATGGCTAAAACTGCTGAATATTTAGACATTTATCAAAAATTGTACTTTTGTCCAAAAATTCCGAAATTTATAAGGTATACTGCTGCTATATAGATGTACTCCCAATAACAATTTTACCAATTTTGGAGTTAACCACAAGGAGTTATAAGGGTTTACTTTTAAAATAGTCTTTTCCCATAAAATTCATAACCCCTAATCTATACATCCAAAAATCACCATTTTTGGACACAATCTAGAAAACTCATCAAATTATCATTTAAATTTTTCCAGAATTTTTGAGGGTCAGAAAAATTATGAAAGTGCCCCTGGCAGAAATCCATTACTTATAACGGTTGAACGAAAATAAAATTCCTTATAAATATTAAACGAAAATAATATTCCTTACGAATATTAAACGAATATAATGAATATTGAATGATAATAATATTCATATGAATCGAAAAATAATATCTCTGAGAATATAAAAATAATAACCCTTACCTCGGAAGAAATTTGGATCTTTGGAGTAGTGAAGTAGCACACTACTCTTCTTCTTTCTCTCTATAACTTATCTCTCTATAGCTTCTCTCTCTATAATTGCTCT
Source organism: Panax ginseng (assembly GCA_020205605.1). NCBI lineage: Eukaryota > Viridiplantae > Streptophyta > Magnoliopsida > Apiales > Araliaceae > Panax > Panax ginseng. The sequence continues at coordinate 113,706,586 of CM035132.1, forward strand.
TGTGAGACTTAGTGAATTGGTGAGAAATGAAGGAAGAATGAGCTTCTATTTATAGGAAAATATAGTTACGATAATTGCACATTTTGGGGCTCTAAATATTACAGTATAATACCTTTATCTTTTCCTTTATTTTTAATTTAGTCCTGCAAGTATTATCAAACTTGCACCACCTCCCCTAATAGTAAATCATGTGAATCAATAGTAAATCATGTGACTCAATAGTTCTAAACTTGTGAAAAAATTAATTATAGTATAGTACCTTCATCTATACCTCCATTTTTAATTTAGTCATGCAAGTATTATCAATCTTGCACCAATTCCCCTAATAGTAAATCATGTGAATCAATAGTACACACATGTGAACACATAGTTATAAGCATGAATAGCAATTAATTGCTCATTTATCCGATTAATTACCCGATTGGTCAATATAACTTCCAGACATCAATTATTATCGAAACAAATGTCGATTTCCACTAACGCCAATAATTCCCACACAATGGAACTATCAATTTCATCTTTAATCAACACGAACTTATTCATCATTAATATTATAACTCACAATATTTAACAACGAAGTCATTCCAGGAAAGAGGGGCTTTAGATAAAGATTTCTCCTTATTGGCGGCGCATGATTAGGTGACTAAACCTCTCCTTGACAGAACTTCTAGACATTGTCCATATTGCAAATAATAATATGAATAACTTTGTCATCTCAATTATTGATTTAATAATATAACATATTATGATTAATCTTGTGATAATAATTGAATCAATAATATGAGAGAGATATGATGCAATAATTCTTTGTAGCAATAATTGAGTATAAGCGAGTGACTTCTCACGTAAGGATCAATAATCAATCTGTAGTGTGCTATTATGCAATCAATCACACGTGTATTCTTTATACTTTTACCACCGATTATTTTATGACAACTTACTTACTTTGAAAAAATTTTCATATATCACCTTAACTTTAATCTTTATCAATTTAACCATTTAAATAAATAGAATAAATAGAAAAATTGAATACTTTTATTTCATAAAATTCGGGATCTCACAATCTCCCCTCCTTATTAAATTACGCCCTCAAAATTGATGTTCCTGGTAGTTCGAAGAGATGAGAATACCTTGCTTTCTTTTCGAATTGTACCTTCCTGGTTATTTCCTCTCTATCATGATTTTCCCATTTCTCATCTCCTGTATTTCAGATATCATTCTAGAATATAGTTTCAAAATAAGGGTTAATTGACATGTCACATATTATCCCTATACTCTGACCGACCAATTAAATACCAAATAAACTTAGGTAGGTCATACTAGCAAAGGAATTAACTCGTCTCTCCCCTCCTAGTTATAGTCTCACATCTCAGTCAGGGATCATATCCCTAAGCTTTGATACCAATTGTGACGCCCCCAAAACAGGTATACATCACCCATCTTTAGTCGCCAGATACATGGTACAGAACTCAACTACAAACTTAATTATACAATTGTCGTGCAAAATACGACAAAACATAGCTGAGAGTTTAAACAAGAATATTGTCTTCTAGACAATATCCACACTCAATGGAGTCCTTATTACAATTATTATCACACTATTTTATAAAAATAGTGAGGACTACTATAGCCACCATCTCGGACCATCACTCCATTCCCCGACTAGTCCCAACTATATTTTCATTTCCTGAAGAGAACAGTGAAAGAAAAGGGTGAGCTCAACTAGCCCAGTAAGAAATATTATGACTAAGATAATGAAGAATAAATTATCCTTAGCCTTCAACAGTATAACAACTGATATAATACAATAGACAACAATTTTTAGATCAACAATTGCAGCGGAATAAGCAATCCATTAGAAGAGTCAAGTAGAACATAATGTCTACTATCTTCTCTAGATTAAAAGTTCATCTTTAATATTTCATTCCTGTAATACTCATCAACAGTTCTTTGTTATACCCAAGACAAAAAGAACTATAATCACCTGTCTTCACCTAAACCACCAAAGATTATAGTTAAATCCATAATTCATATTTATAATCATGTAAATCAACAGTTTCTCCTTGCCACAAAGGCTTAATAGAACGTTTACTCAATATCCTTACCCCAAAGGCTAAAGATATTCAAATGTAATAACAATGATCATACCAATCAGTTGTCTACCTTTGCACTATGGGCCAAAGATATTCAACTATAAAACCAATGGTCATGATCATACCAATCAATTGTCTGTCAGTGCACTACGGCCAAAGACATTCAATTTGTTAACTAATGGTCATGATCACGCCAATTATATTATCGAATTATCCATGCACTATGGGCCAAGGATATTCGTTATTATCACCGATGGTTATGATGATCATGTCATCTTTACAAGATATCCATCTTTGCACGTAATCAGCGTCCAATATACGTAAGCCGTAAAATATCAATTATAAAACCAATAATCAACGGTCCATCTATGCACGTAAGCAAAGATGACTTTCATCACAATATAAGCATGATGATGATGACAATGATATAAGCACTAATCAAGCGAAATCAAGGATAAATATTAAAGACTTTAAATTTATCCGAGTTTAAAAAAATCAAATTGTCAACATGAATCTTGCTTTGTGGAGTAAAATTCAAGAATAATATTCATGTACCAAAAATAATTTGGATGAGAAAAGAAATATATTTTTGGGTAAATAGTACCCAAGTGAATAGTAACTTCGTGAATAGTAACTCATGAATAACTAACTACATGAATCCATATTAGTACATATAGTATTGTATACATAAATAATATCATAATATATCATAAATAGTGCCATATACATGAATAGTGTCGTATACGTGAATAGTGTCGTATACATGAATAGTAACGTTAGCACAAAAAGATAAAGTTTCACAATAAAATCCATATCAATATTTATAACACCTTAATCCAAATGTTATAAATCACTTAATAATCTCATAATCTAATATTATTAATATTACCACAATATTTTAAATCATTTCTTAAACTTATAAACAATTTATTTTAATTATTTACACTTTCCTAATTAATGCATTTAATCATCCTGAAATGCCAAACTCATAAGATTTCATCACCAATAACCAAAACTCTCATCAAACATCTGCATATACCTTATATAGGATTCTCAAGCCATAAAATCCTATTTTTCAATTTTCTTACTTCACATAACATATTTAATTCATTTATTCATAACTAGTCTATTTACATGAAAAATATCAAATCAGTACAAAAAAAATTTCTTTTCTGGGATTTAGCATAATATAGTCTCATATTGAACATATATTTTTCTTAGAATTTTTAAAATTCATTTACTATTTTTCATATGGCTAAAACTGCCGAATATTTAGACATTTATCAAAAATTGTACTTCTATCCAAAAATTCCGAAATTTATAGGGTATACTGCTGCTATATAGATGTACTCCCAATAATAATTTCACCAATTTTGGAGTTAACCACAAGGAGTTATAAGGGTTTACTTTTAAAATAGTCTTTTTCCATAAAATTCATAACCCCTAATCTATATATCCAAAAATCACCATTTTTGGACACAATCTAGAAAACTCATCAAATTATCATTTTAAATTTTTCCAGAATTTTTGAGGGTCAGAAAAATTATGAAACTGCCCCTGGCAGAAATCCATTACTTACAACGGTTGAACGAAAATAAAATTCCTTATAAATATTAAACGAAAATAATATTCCTTACGAATATTAAACGAATATAATGAATATTGAATGATAATAATATTCATACGAATACGAAAAATAATATCTCTTCAGAATATAAAAATAACAACCCTTACCTCAGAAGAAGACTGGATACTGGAGTAGTGAAGTAGCACACTACTCTTCTTCTTTCTCTCTATAACTTCTCTCTCTATAGCTTCTCTCTCTATAATTGCTCTTGTGAGACTTAGTGAATTGGTGAGAAATGAAGAAAGAATGAGCTTCTATTTATAGAAAAATATAGTTAAGATAATTACACATTTTGGGGCTCTAAATATTACAGTATAATACCTTTATCTTTTCCTTTATTTTTAATTTAGTCCTGCAAGTATTATCAAACTTGCACCACCTCCCCTAATAGTAAATCATGTGAATCAATAGTAAATCATGTGACTCAATAGTTCTAAACTTGTGAAAAAATTAATTATAGTATAGTACCTTCATCTATACCTCCATTTTTAATTTAGTCATGCAAGTATTATCAATCTTGCACCAACTCCCCTAATAGTAAATCATGTGAATCAATAGTACACACATGTGAACACATAGTTATAAGCATGTGAATCAATAGCAATTAATTGCTCATTTATCTGATTAATTACCTGATTGGTCAATATAACTTCCAGACATCAAATATTATCAAAACAAATGTCGATTTCTACTAACGCCAATAATTCCCACACAATGGAACTATCAGTTTCATCTTTAATCAACACGAACTTATTCATCATTAATATTATAACTCATAATATTTAACAACCAGGTCATTCCCAAGAAAGATGGGGCTTTCCGATAAGGATTTCTCCTTATTGGCGCGCAATTAGGTGACCAAACCTCTCCTTGACAGAACTTCTAGACATTGTCAATATTGTAAATAATAATATGAATAATTTTGTCGTCTCAATTATTGATTTAATTATATAAAATATTATGCAGATAATACTGTGATAATAATTGAATCAATAATATGAGAGATATGATGCAGTAATTAATGTAGCAATAATTGAGTATAACTGAGTGATTTCTCACGTAAGCATCAATAATCAATACCGTGTGCTACTATGCAACCACGCATATTACTGTACTTTTACCACCGATTATTTTATGACAACTTACTTTGAAAAATTTTAACATATCACCCTTAACTTTAATTACCAAAATAGAAAAATTGAATACTTTTATTTCATAAAATTCGGGATCTCACAGTATTGTTAGAACAGGTGCCGAAATGAGTCTCCTCTTAAGTTCTTGGATATTCTTCTTACATTCCTCGCTCCATACGAATTTTGTATCTTTTCGAGTCAGCTGAGTTAACAGAGTAGCGATTCGAGAAAATCCTTCCACGAATCTTCGATAATAACCAGCTAAGCCCAAAAAGCTACGCACTTTGGTCACCGACTTCGGTTGTTCCCAACTTTGAATTGCTTCAATCTTTGTCGGATCAACAGATACTCCATGTTTTGACACCACGTGCCCAAGGAATGCTACTTCCTTAAGCCAGAACTCGCATTTCTTCAGCTTGGCATATAGCTTGTTGTCACGAAGTCGTTGAAGTACCAGCTTTAAATGGTGCTCATGATCTTCACGGCTTTTGGAATAGATGAGGATGTCATCAATAAAGACAACAACAAACTGATCCAAATATTCCATGAATACACGGTTCATCATATCCATGAAAGCAGGAGGAGCATTAGTCAATCCAAAAGACATGACTAAGAATTCATAATGCATGTACCAAGTTCTGAAGGCAGTCTTTGGAATATCCTCAGTTTTAATCTTTAGCTGATGATATCCAGAACGAAGATCGATCTTTGAAAAGAATTGTTTTCCTTGTAACTAGTCGAACAGGTCATCAATACGAGGTAGGGGATATCTATTCTTGATGGTGACATGGTTTAATTCTCGGTAGTTAATACAAAGTCGCATACTCCCATCTTTCTTCTTTACAAATAAAATAGGAGCACCCCAAGGAGATGTACTAGGATGAATGAAACCGATGTCTAACAATTCCTGTAGTTGGACTTTAACTCCTGAAGTTTAATAGGAGCCATTCGATATGGGGTTTTAGAAATGGGTTTGGTACCCGGTTCAAGATCAATAAAGAATTCAACTTCACGTTCTGGGGTTAGACCAGGAAGTTCTTCAGGAAATATGTCAGGAAATTCACTAACAACAGAAATATTATTCAAATCTGATGTGTTTTTGTTCAAGTCCATAATATGGGCTAAGAAAGCTTGACATCCATTTTTCAATAAACGAATAGCTTTATGGCTTGATATGACAGTGACTGATTTTAGTGATTTAGTTGCTTGAATTCGTATAACAGGTTGGTTAGGAATATGAAAACTAATAACCTTACGAAAATAATCAATTTTGGCATGATGAGTGGTTAACCAATCAATCCCTAAAATCACATCAAATGCAAGTATCTTTAAAGAGAAAAGATCAACAGGTAATGTGATTGTGCCAACTTGGATCAAGCAAGATTTATACACAGTGGATGTAATAAAAGTTTCTCCTAACGGAGTCTCCACAGATAAGTCCAAGTCTAATTTCTCTGGAGTCAAGTTTAAACGTTGAGCACAAGCAGGAGAGATAAAGGAATGGGTAGAACCGATATCTAGTAAGGTATAAACTTCACAAGAGTTCAAGATTAGCTTACCCGTGATCACCTCGTTCAGGTTTCTCACGTTTTAGCCAGTCACGACAAACGCCCTCTGTGAGACCCCAAATTTTATGAATAAAGATTTAATTTTCTCGAAATATTTTTTTATATTATGGTGTGGATTTAAAATAATGTAATAGTTGTGGGTAATATTTATAAATTTTGAAAAGTAAGCAAGTGGTTATAAAATATTCGATTGGTCGGGGAATATTCTTTTTGTCGGAGAATATCCGCACGACGGCACAATCATTAGTGGACCCCACAACAGAATTATTTTCGGAATGAGAAAATGACAGAAATATCTTTTTATGAAAATAACGACGAAAGTTTTACCGTTAACTATTCAACTACCCGGTAGTAAAAGTACAGTAATACGTGTGATTGCATAGTAGCACACGGTATTGATTATTGGTGCTTACGTGAGAAGTCACTCAGTTTTGCTCAATAATTATTACAGTAATTATTGTTCAATATTTTATTTTATTGATTCAATAATTGCTGCGTTAATATTTTATATTATTATTGTTTCAATAATTGTCACTGCACAGTAATTCCCAATATCAAATAAATAATTCATATTATTTTAATATTATTAGATAACATTATTGGCAATGTCTAGAAAGTTCTGTCAAGGAGAGGTTTGGTCACCTAATTGCGCGCCAGTAAGGAGAAATCCTTATCGAAAAGCCCCCTCTTTCCTGGGAATGGCCTAGTTGTCATTATTGTGATTGTGTAATATTATTTGTGAATAATTAATTATTGATTTATATGATAAGGAAATATTTATTTTATGTGGACATAAATGATGGTTAGGAAAATATTTATGTGGTTATAAATTAAGGAATTAATGTTGAGGTATTTATTCAGTATTTTGTCGGATTGGAGGTATTAAAAACTCAAATCAGTGTTCTTAAAGCTCTATTGTGTGAGTTATAATTTTGATCCGACCGTTGGATCGTTGTGATTTTTGGATATGTTATACATATATAAGTTGAGTATATGTCCACAAATTTTGAACCGTTAAAAGCGTATGATTTGTTATGAATTTTAAGAGGTGTTAAAAATCATCCGTTTGTGGATTTCGAATATTTTTTGTTTAGAATTTGGAAAAACTTTCTTCTGTAAAGTTGTATAGAATTCGATTTCATGTGGAATGGACATAAAATTCGTATTTTTCTGATAAAAGGGCTATTTTCTATGAATTACTAAAATTTCAAAAAATAAAATGATTTTTATTAAAATTGGGTGGCACCCACTTTTGTTTTGTTGAAAACATGTGGGCTTCTAAATTTTTTAGAAATGGCATGTTAGATTGATTCAATGGTTGGTGCGTAGAAAAGAAAAGAAATAATATTATTTTATTATTTTAGTCTCCTATGGCGTTCTAGCATTTTTCTATAAATAAGTGCTTAAGTTAGAATTGAAAATCACACCAGAAACAAGTTTTCTTTAACTCTATATTATCGAGCGTATTTTTGTGAGTATTTAGATACTTTGAGAGTTGCTATTCGATTGTAAGTTTTCTTGACTTTACATCCAGATATTAGATCGTAACTACTATTATTTTGAGGTAAGGATGCTTTATTTTCTTCATAAATGATATTATTTTCTTCAATATCATTATGTCGAAATATTGATATGAATTTTATTGTAGAATTTCTACCTTTTTGTGTCTGGGGTTACTATTCACGATACTCTGACTATTCACGAATCTGACACTATTCAATTTAGAAAATGAAATTTTCTCTTTTTCGTCCCAGATGTCTATTATGGTTACTATCATTGATTGTATCCATGTTTTGATCTTCATTCTATACTCATTTGGTTAAAGTTTTGGCTTCTATATTCCATGAAATTAGTAGAATATCCTTGATATTTGCGCTTCATCCAGTATCTTTTCATGGAAATATTATTCTGAGCATTCTTGATAAAGTTTAACTTATTCATGTTGGAGTACTATTCACGGGTTACTATTCACGAAGTACTATTTACGAGGTACTATTCACTCGAGTACTATTCACCCGGGGTACTATTCATGATAAAAAATTGATTCGTTTTCGGTCTAAATCAGTTTTGGTACAATATTATTCTTGAATTTTACTCCACAAAGCAGTATCATGTTGACAATTTGAACGTTATTGAATTCTGAATAAATTAAATTATAAACCTTTAAAATTTATCCTTGAACTTGTTTTATTGAATTATTATGTCATTGGCATCATCCTCATGCTTATACTATTATGAAAGTCATCTTTGGCCCGTAGTGCATAGATGGACTTGGTATGATTATGACCAGGGATTATTCGGTATAATCATGACCGTAATGTTATAAATGATATAATAAAAGTCCTCATTGGCCCGTAGTGCATTGATGGACAGTTTTTGGTATGATTATGGTCATGGATTCTCTTCGGCCAAGGGTGCAAAGATGAATTATTTTATGGCATGATTATGACCGTTGATGAAAACACGATTATCTTTGGCCGTAGTGCAAGGATAATTCGTGGTCGTGATACTAAAAAATATCCTTGGCCCATAGTGCAGGGATGATTCGATGATGTGGATTATTTATTAAGCTGAGTCTCAGCAATAAAATTGATGATAAATCTTTTAAATCATAGAAGATAGTAGATTTTACGCTCTACTTGACTCTTCTAATGGATTGCTTATTCCGCAATAGTTGTTGATCTAAAACTTGTTGTCTATTATATTCTATCAGTTGTTATACTATTGAAGGCTACGGATAATTTATTCTGCATTATCTTAGTCATAATATTTCTTACTGGGCTAGTTGAGCTCACCCTTTTACTTTCATTGTTCTCTTCAGGAAATGAGAACGTAACCAGGACTAGTCGGGGAACGGAGTGACGGTCCAGATGATAGCATTAGTAGTCCTCACTATTCAATGAAATAATGTGATAATAAATGTATTGAGGACTCCTTTTGAGTTGAATACTGTCTAGAAGACAATATTCGTTTTAAAACTTTAAGTTTATGTTTTGTCGTATGTCACACGACAGTTGTATTATTAAGTTGTATTTGAATTTTGTGCCATGTATTTAGCGACTCAAGATGGGTGATGTATACCTATTTTGGGGGTGTCACAGTTGGTATCAAAGCTTAGGGATATGATCTCTGGCGGAGATCGGGGAATAGAACTAGGAGGGGAGAGACGAGTAAATCCTTCGCTAGTGTGTCCTACCTAATCTTATTTGTTGGTCAGTCAGAGTATAGGGATAATATGTGGCATGTCAATTAACCGTTGTTTTTTGACAGTAAAATGGCATCTGAAAATGTTGAGGTAAGCAATGGAGCACATGAGACCATTGAGTCACCGCTGATCAATAGCCAGGATAATGTGCATCAGGAAGACAATAATCCTCCTATAAATAACGACACCGACCAAATGACGAATGATGGTACGTTTAGGAGTTTTTTAGAATTTATACAATACCAAATGAGAGAGACTCTTGTTCATAATGCAGGTAGAATGAATGGCAACCCACGGTTGGTCACCGCTAAGCAGTTCAAGGAGCTGGGACCATCGGAGTTTTTGAGAAATCCAGAACCACTTAAGGTAGAGACGTGGATAAAGTAGATCACCAAGATATTGGATGTCTTGGAATGCTTAGAGGAACAAAAGGTTCCATTCGCCACCTTTATGTTACGTGAAGAAGCAGATCATTGGTGGGAATCTGTAAAACGTACCCAGCCTGACGCACTCAAGATGTCTTGGGAGAAGTTCCAAGAATTGTTCAACGACAAGTACTTTCCCAAAAGTATTCGTCACATGAAGGAGGTGGAATTCATCAAGCTGGAGCAAAACAATATGACCATGTCGTAGTACGAGGCTAAGTTTTCTGAGTTGTCCCGATTTGCATCGCATTTAGTCGATAATGAGGAGCGAATGACGCGAATGTTTCTAAGAGGTTTGAAACCCGAAATACGTCAATACCTCATTTCTCACAAACTTTGTTTATATTCAGATGTTGTGAATAGGGCTCAGTTAGTGGAGCGTGATAATGAGTCAGCACAACCAAAAGGTAACGACCAACAACACGATAATAATCATACCGGTGGCAACGGGCATCAGAACAATGATAACCATCGTGGAGGAAATTATCATGCCAAGAATGGTAACCACTTCGGTGGTAATCATGGCCAAGATAATAGAAGTGGAAATTTCAAGAAGAGAAGGTTCAATAATGATGGAAAGACAACAGCACTAGCACCCATTGTTAAGGAAGAAGAACGACCATCGGTCGTATGTTTCAAATGAGGACAGGAAGGACACATCCGTCCAAACTATACGCAGCAACCCAAAGCGTGTTTTAATTGCAGAAGAGAATGTCACCTAGCTCGATTTTGTCGTGTAGTGAAGTCAAGTCCAGCTGGGATAGTGACGCCAAAGGATGTCCCAGACAAGTCAAAGTTGGTAGTTTAAGTGAGAGCGTTTGTCGATGAACCCGAAGGAAGTTGTCATGGGTAAGTTAATCATAAACTCTTTCATAGTCTATACCTTATTCGATACCGGTTCTACCCACTCTTTTATTTCTCTTATTTGTGCTCAACGTTTAAATTTAACTCCGGGGAAATTAAAATTTGACTTATCTGTTAAAACTCCGTTAGGAGAAACCTTCGTTTTATGTGTTATCCAAGTCTTGGATGAGAGTCACAGTTTTTAAATGATATTTCTAGCGTTAATAAATTTCCTGACGTATTCCCTGAAGACTTCTTGACCTACCCCAGAGTGTGAAAGGTAATTTTGTATTGACCCCAATACAAAACCCATTTCTAAAACCCTCAAATATTTCTTCACCCAAAACAAACGTAACATGCGCTGAAGACGTTGGCTCGAGCTGTTGAAGATTATGATTGTACCATTCAATACCATCGTGGGATAAGCAAACGTGGTAGCCAACGTGTTGAGTAGAAGATCGTATGCGTTTACGAGTGCGAATATACGAACCTACATGAAGATAACAAATATACGATTAGAACCGACTTTAAACAATAATGTTAAGGCTACAGACCCGGAGCTGATGAATGTGAAGAAGAAGGTTCAAGAAGGCGTATTTTCTAGAACAAGAATCGATGAAAAGAGTTTAAATCCTCGATTGAGTAGGAACTGTGGCCTATAGATTCACTTTACCGCCAAGTATGTCGCGTGTTCATAACGTTTTTCACATATCGATATTACATAAATATGTGGACGACCCGAACCACATTATTAATTTAGAACCGGACGAGATAGCGGAAGATTAAACGTATGAAGAGGTACCTGTTAAAATCTTGGATAAGAAGGAATATATTCTATGCTCAAAGGTTATACCTCAAGAGTTAGAATCTGACGAAGTGTCCTCATCTATTCGGCATACCAGGTACGTACATAAATTTCGAGGGCGAAATTTCATAAGGAGGGGAGATTGTGAGACCCCAAATTTTATGAATAAAGATTTAATTTTCTCGAAATATTTTCTTTTATATTATGGTGTGGATTTGAAATAATGTTATAGTTGTGGGTAATATTTATAAATTTTGAAAAGTAAGCAAGTGGTTATAAAATATTCGATTGGTCGGGGAATATTCTTTTTGTCGGGGAATATCCGCACGACGGCACAATCATTGGTGGACCCCAAAACAGAATTATTTTCGGAATGAGAAAAGCGAAATATCTTTTTATGAAAATAACGACGGAAGTTTTACGATTAAGCATTCAACTACCCGATAGTAAAAGTAAATGATGTCTGGCGTGATTGCATAGTAGCACACGGTATTGATTATTGGTGCTTACGTGAGAAGTCACTCAGTTTTGCTCAATAATTGTTACAGTAATTATTGTTCAATATTTTATTTTATTGATTCAATAATTGCTGCGTTAATATTTTATATTATTGTTGTTTCAATAATTGTCACTGCACAGTATTTTCCAATATCAAATCAATAATTCATATTATTTTAATATTATTAGATAACATTATTGGCAATGTCTAGAAAGTTCTGTCAAGGAGAGGTTTGGTCACCTAATTACGCGCCAGTAAGGAGAAATCCTTATCGGAAAGCCCCCTCTTTCCTGGGAACGGCCTAGTTGTCATTATTGTGATTGTGTAATATTATTTGTGAATAATTAATTATTGATTTATATGATAAGGAAATCTTTATTTTATGTGGACATAAATGATGGTTAGGAAAATATTTATGTGGTTATAAATTAAGGAATTAATGTTGAGGTATTTATTCAGTATTTTGTCGGATTGGAGGTATTAAAAACTCAAATCGGTGTTGTTAAAGCTCTATTGTGTGAGTTATAATTTTGATCCGATTGTTGGATCGTTGTGATTTGTGGATATATTATACATATATAAGTTGAGTATATGTCCACAAATACGACACTATTCATCGAAAAATAAAATTTTCTCTTTTCCGTCCCAGATGTCTATTATGGTTACTATCATTGATTATATCCATGTTTTGATCTTCATTCTATACTCATTTGGTTAAAGTTTTGGCTTCTATATTCCATGAAATTAGTAGAATATCCTTGATATTTGCCCTTCATCCAGTATCTTTTCATGGAAATATTATTCTGAGCATTCTTGATAAAGTTTAACTTATTCATGTTGGAGTACTATTCACGGGTTACTATTCACGAAGTACTATTTATGGGGTACTATTCACTCGAGTACTATTCACCCGGGGTACTATTTATGATAAAAAAAAAATTTGATTCGTTTCCGGTCCAAATCATTTTTGGTACAATATTATTCTTGAATTTTACTCCACAAAGCAGTATCATGTTGACAATTTGAACGTTATTGAATTTTGGATAAATTAAATTATAAACCTTTAAAATTTATCCTTAAACTTGTTCTATTGAATTATTATGTCATTGTCATCATCCTCATGCTTATATTGTTATGAAAGTCATCTTTGGCCCGTAGTGCATAGATGGACTTGGTATGATTATGACCAGGGATTATTCAGTATAATCATGATCGTAATGTTACAAATGATGTGATAAAAGTCCTCATTGGCCCGTAGTGCATTGATGGACAGTTTTTGGTATGATTATGGTCATGGATTCTCTTCGGCCAAGGGTGCAAAGATGAATTATTTTATGGCATGATTATGACCGTTGATGAAAACACGATTATCTTTGGCCCGTAGTGCAAGGATAATTCGTGGTCGTGATCTCAAAAAATATCCTTGGCCCAGTAGTGCGGGGATGATTCGATGATGTGGATTATTTATTAAGCTGAGTCTCAGCGATAAAATTGATGATAAATCTTTTAAATCATAGAAGATAGTAGATTTTACACTCTACTTGACTCTTCTAATGGATTGTTTATTCCACTGTAGTTGTTAATCTAAAACTTGTTGTCTATTATATTCTATCAGTTGTTATACTGTTGAAGGCTAAGGATAATTTATTCTACATTATCTTAGTCATAATATTTCTTACTGGGCTAGTTGAGCTCACCCTTTTGCTTTCATTGTTCTCTTCAGGAAATGAGAACATAACCGGGACTAGTCGGGGAATGGAGTGACGGTCCAGATGATAGCATTAGTAGTCCTCACTATTCTATGAAATAATGTGATAATAAATGTATTGAGGACTCCTTTTGAGTTGAATACTGTCTAGAAGACAATATTCGTTTTAAAACTCTCAGTTTATGTTTTGTCGTATGTTACACGACAGTTGTATTATTAAGTTGTATTTGAATTTTTTACCATGTATTTGGCAACTCAAGATGGGTGATGTATACCTATTTTGGGGGCGTCACACCCTCCCTTTGATCTTCGGAAGAGAAAACCAAGTCCAGTATAGAGATTTATTTTGGAGCTTCTCTCAAGCTTAGAACCACTTTGGCTTCATTATGGCCCATAGTACGGAGGAACTTTTCAATCTTCTCCATGGAAACTTTTCCCCTTGATCTGATGGTAGGCTTCATCACCCGTTGGGGAAGATACAGTGGATTCTCCTTCAACACTGTAGCAGTTATCTGTGATGTAGATCCTTCAGCCTCTCCATAATTCCATGACACTTTTTATAGGCTGACAATAGGATATTGTGGTCTGTATGGCAAGAGAATTGGCTTTGGTGCAACCACTTTCAAAGGATTGTCAACACCTTTGAGTTGAATTACTTGTATTGTGAGTGGTCTGGCAGCCAAATCATCCTCAGCGGATATAACTGCTACGACTTCCTTCCACTTTATAGGAAATGTGTTCCCACTCTCAAGTAACAAAGTGTCGTCATCTGCCATCTGCAGGACACCGCTATCAATTAAATTCTAAATAAGATGGCGGAGTGCCCAACATTCTTTTGTCCTGTGACCGCGAGAATGGGAGTGATACTGACATACTCCATTAGAATTGAACCGTCTTGAACGGGGATTGATTGGAGGTAGCAGAGCTATGATTCTTCATTCATTAATCAGCATCTAAAATATCTCCTCCATCGGTTGGCCCAGATAGGTGAATTCCCTCTTATTGTCAAAATCCCGACGGGATTTGGCACTTGCTCTTTTTCCAATTTTATCCTCCAATGTTTCACTTTCTGGAGGCAATGATGCAGTATTCATAACAAAAGAAAGGAGACTAGCATGCTCCTGGCTGACTAATTGGCATGTGACTTGGTACTGATGAATCACCAGTTCTGCCAATTGGTTGACTTGCTTATAAAGAGCTTTCATCTTTCGTTCCATCATAAACTAGAACTGTATATAATCCCATTTATCAGTCCCATCCTTGCTGGTTTGGGAGGATTCACCACCGTAATTGGAACTTTGTCCACTGCTCCAATTAATCATATTAACCTCCTCTTCTTTGTGTTGAGGAAGAGGGTTGTCTTGCACATGAGGTTGGTCGGGTTTAGTTACCACAATCTCACAATTATTAATTAAATCCTGGATCTTATGTTTCAAGGCCCATCAATCCTGAGTATCATGTCCTAGAGCTCTAGCATGATAGGCACACTTCCTATTAGCATTGAAACCCTTCCCATTCAGGTTGGATGGTGGAAGGAGATGGGTAATTTTCTTCTAAGTTGTCAGAAGATTGAGAATGTTCTTGAGTGAGTCCCCTAAGGGTGTGAACACTTGAGTGCATCTAACTTCTCCACTATTGGGTAATGGAGGGTTTGAAGACTGTACTTGAAAGGGGGAGTAGCTTTTCCTCTGAATAGGCATGTTCTGACTGCCTTTCTGTCCTTCTAGTATCAAGGAAAAATCCTCCTCTTTCTTCTTATGGACCCTCCGGGGGTTGTTTCCATAACTTCTGGATTAGATGTGCTCAGCAACAGCTTTTAAAGTGGTAAGGCCTTGAATCTTTCCTGACTTCAATCCCATCTCAGCCATCTCTTCATGTTTAATCATTTCAGAAAATGGCTTGCCTATGCCGGCTAACACTCTCTTATAGAAAGGAGCTTCTTGTATGTCTATGAAGGTAATCACCATCTCAGACTCAGTCATAGAGGGAATAACTTGAGCAGCAAAGCGCCTCCACCTCTGAGCATATTCTCTAAAAGACTCATTGGCTTGTTTCTTGACTTTGGTAATTTGGTACCGGTCTGGAGCCATCTGAGACTGGAAACTGTACTAACTGAGGAAGGCGTAAGCTAGCTCCTCCCAAATTTGGATCTTAGAGTTGTCTAATCTGGTATACCATGACCTAGCTTCTCCAGTTAAACTTTTCTGAAACAGCTGCATTCTAAGCTTTTCATCTTCTGTATAAGATCTGAGTTCTCCAATAAATAATTTCAAATGTGTGTAAGGATCTCCCAATCCATCATACTTTTCAAAGTCAAGAGTCTTGAACTTCTCTGGATAATGAACACCAGGGAATATACAAAGGTCAGCATATGAAACACTCCCGTGTGTTCCAATCCCTTTGATCGATTGAATGGTCTCTTCCATTTAAAGGACTTTCTTCCTGATATCACCGGTGTCTGGATCTTCTTTGAGACGAGTGATTTTAGGGATTTTATTAGTTTTGTCTAACTGAGACTCAGGTATGTGAGCTTCTTTGTCTAGACCTTGGGTTCCTCCCTGTGCAGAGGATTCTGTATGTATGGGCATTTTTGGACCCTGAGTAGACTGGTGTAGTTCTTTGAGCAGAACAGCCAAATCTATGATTTATTTACTTAATCCTTCAAACTCCTCGCGAGAGACAAGAGTAGGACTAGACTAACTAGATGAAGCCATGCTTGGTTGTAGGCTTGTTGCCTTTTTGGATTTTGAACGGGTAACAGGCACAATTGTTTCGCTACAAAAACTTATGTAGTTTAGTCTTAGGGAATGTATAAATGTTTACATGCTATGTGATGTGTCCATTTTAGGAGTATTATCCTGCAAAACGGATGTTAGCTATTTATAGCATGTCAGGTTTTAATATGTATGTACACATATTCCTTCATATTTTCCATTACAATGAGATGGCATGAAATGAAATTACAAGTAATTGAAAATGGAAAGCATGAAGAGACTTCCCTCCACATTTGGTTTATCAGAGGCTGACCTATCTTAGATTACTCTCGCAGCTTTTTGGCATGAAGGTTCCCAGATCATCGCAATTTACTCGATGGTAAGTTAATCCGGTCTTTCAACTGGAGCGAATCTAGGTGGTGCCTTTCCGGAGCCTTGTTGGAATTAGTCTCCCTATGAGTCCAGTAATCAAACACCAACAGGATAGCCTCCTGATGGAGGGATTACACAACATACATTCACATACAACGTGTCTCACCATTATGGAAATGATGATATGTGTGAAGCACTAAGTGCAGTAAGTAAATTCATTCGTACACATTTATTTAAATGTAAATACAACATCCACACACAAGGATATAAAAGTTTTTAAAAGTTTTGTAATAGCGGATTAAGCCCTCTTACTGGTAAGTGTCCCCAGCAGAGTCACCACCTGTCGACATCGGGATTTTATTTGTCCCTTTTCTATTCTTGTCTTTTGGTGTTCTCATGTTAGGTGAGATTTATTTGAAAAAACAAGTTGTGAAAAGGTCCGACATGTATATGTCGACGATTGAACTATAAGAGTCGCCAGTTAGTATTTTTAAATGGTTGCACCAACTCAACCAAGAAAAGGTTTGCACATTGACCACGTGATGTAACACTGCTAAACTAGTCTGTGAAACCGAGATTCGTTAGGGTCCTAGGGCTTGATTATGTGGAAGGAAGGTGTTAGACACCCCCCAACATCTGTGTTACCACGATGACCGTCATTTTTTAATTTAAACTATTATATGAATATGTGTGGGGGGTCAATGTGCAATTATCTGGAAGTAGTGTTATGCATCATTCGCACCTATATACAAAGGGTTTGAATTTTGCATAAAAGTTCAATTTTAACAAGATACAACAGTGATGTTTTGTAAAAGAGGTTTTTTCAAACCCTTATGCTCAATAGTAATTGAGGCCTTTGATACTTCCATTTTATTATGCATTCGGCTTGATTGCTTTGATTTTTGAGATACGAAGCATCTTCGAGAAAATAATGTACAGAGCAGTGCCGAACTCCTCATGGGCATGAAAGCCATATAAGGAAATTCAAACACTGTGAATAATTTACAAGCTTATTACAGCTGAAAATGTCCATCACAGGAATCGAATCTAGATTCAGGAGACTGACCTGTGATCACATGATTCCTAGGCTCACATGATGTCGCAGTTTGTATGAAAGCTATAAACAGTTATATATAAAAGTTGTAAATATATATATACAAACGATCGACCACCACGAAGTAAACTTCATGGGGGATTAGAAATTTAAATATATAAAAGCGGTAAATATATATATAGAAACGATCAACCACCACGAAGTAACTCCATGGGGGATTGTAAATGTAAATAAAGCAGTAAAAATGATCAACCGCCACGAAGTAAACTCTAGGCGGGACTGAATATAAAGAAAGTAGTAAAAGGCCACGAAGTAAACTCCAGGCCCGACAAAAATGTAAATATATATATATAAGCAGTAAACGCAACGGATATTATATCCAGGCTCAATCAAATAGAGTTTGATGGTAATAATATATATATATATAAGTATTTATATATATATATATAAGCAATAAACGCACCAGATACAAATCCAGGCTCATCGAACAGAGTTCGATAACAGTTTATATATAAGTATATATATATATATAAAGGCAATAAACGCTCCGGATGTGAATCCAGGCTCAATCGATGCATAACTTGATAATGTTAGTCCATATATATATATATATATATATATATATATATATATATATATATACAAAAGAAATAAAAAGCCACGGACCGAAGTCCGGGCATACATACGCAACACGACTCTCAACGTGAAGAATGGTGTGTGCACAGTAGTGGAGAAAGGCTTTAAGAAATGTAAGAGAGCTTACAGTGGACAGTCAAAGAAGACTTCAATAGCTTTAGATGGATGAACACTCGGTTCCCACCAGTAAAATATAGTAAAGTATAAGCTTACAAGTGTTTGAAATTAGAAAGCACTCAGTTTGTAGTGTGTACAGAGCAAATTGGACAAGGCTTCCTCACTTTTTCTCTATGCAAAATGGCCACCCAAGCCCTTTATTTATAGAGGGGCTAGCCGCAAGTGTACCTACAACAACCGTAGGTGTACTGCGCGATAGCAGCATATGTACTGTGGTGCCGGGGTGCCCGGGCTCCGTGGAATCCCGCAAGTCTCTCAAAGTACGTGCACGCATGCAATGCGATGTCCGCTCGAACTTTTAGAACTTCAATCTGGGCATCCGATCGAGGTATATAAACCTTTCTCGGAGTGCTTTTGTCGAGAGCTACACAAATGACATGGGATTAGAGATTGTACGAAGTCAGGAAGATGGGACCATGCCCAGGTCTTCAAGCTTCAAATTTATCCAATGTGTTATCTTGTATAGTAGTCACTCGGGATTGGAGCTATGATTCTTGTAGGACACTGTTGTGTAGAATGTATGTTGAAATGTTGTTGAGACGGTGCGAATGTGTGATCGAGGTGGAAAAATGACGATTTTTTCCCTCACCGGGGTTATCTCCGATTTGGGTTGATTTAGCAATCATTGCTTAGGGTTATCTCTGAGATTGGGCTGCTGCAAGTGCTAAATGTCTTCAATGTTGTCTCTGAGGTGTGCCTGACCTCCCGGGGTTATCTCAGGGTTCGGAACTGAGTGCCTCGGGGTTATCTCCGAGGTTGAAGCTGATTGCTGGGTAGAAAAAAGCATTTTCGGGGTTATCTCTGGAACTGCAACTGCATTCCTCGGGGTTGTCTCCGAGGTTGAAACTAAAACTCCCGGAGTTATCTCCGAGATAGAAATGACTTAGTATCTCGGGGTTGTCTCCGAGATAGAAATGACTTAGTATCCTGGGGTTGTCTCCGGGATTGAGCTGATTTAACCTCCAGGGTTATCTCTGGAAGACGGTTTTGCTCTCCTGCAAGATTAGTAACACGAATGCAAAATTTCGAGTGTCTACACATAGAATAGTATTGAACTCAAAAGAAGGTACAAATAAGCTTGAGGAGGGAGCTGAGAGCTTGCTGTCCAAGATAGATAGATGTATATAGTTGGAAGTTTGTCTATAAAGCTTTGTAAAGGTTTCTCCACTTGTTGAAAGAGTATTTATTACTGATAGTAATAGGATCTCAAGTCCTAGAGAGGAGATTGAGACTATACGTAGCAACATACCCGGGATATTTATTGTGAACTAGACAAATCTTTTGTGCATTATGTGATTGAATTTTTACTGTTTTGCATATTAATTTCTAACACTGTAAATTAATTATCTAAAAATTCAAAAAGACCTAAGATGGAGGTATAGATGGAGGTACTATGCTGTTATTCGTATTTTCACATGATTATAACTATTGAATCACATGATTGAACTATTAATTCACATTATTTAGTATTAGGGGAGGTGGTGCAAGTTTG
This sequence comes from Panax ginseng, assembly GCA_020205605.1. NCBI lineage: Eukaryota > Viridiplantae > Streptophyta > Magnoliopsida > Apiales > Araliaceae > Panax > Panax ginseng. Next base: position 113,726,937 of record CM035132.1, read on the forward strand.
ATAATACTTGCGAGGCTAAATTAAAAATGAAAGAAAAGTTGGAGGTATCAGATTATAATTTTTCGAGCCCCCAAAACGTGCAATTATCAAAACTATATTTTTCTATAAATAGAAGCTCATTCTTCCTTCATTTCTCACCAAACTAAAGCTATAGAGCAATTATTATAGAGAGAAATTATAGAGAGAAAGAAGAAGAGAAGTACATTACCTCTCTATTCCAAAGATCCACTTTATTCTAAGGTAAGGGTATTATTTTTCATTTTCATGAATAGAGCTATTGTTATTCCATTCTTTATTATTATGTTGAATAACTTGTCATCCAAGTACCGCATACATGGTGAAATTATTCTGTTATTCCATTCTTTATTATTACATTGGAATAACACATGCTGGTGGTCTATCGCATGCCTAGTGAATTCTGTTGTTATTCCATTCTTTATTATTCTGTTGGAATATCCTGTCTGTGCGGATTACGCATAACCTGGTGAATTCTGTTGGAATATCCTGTCTGTGCGGATTACGTATGACCTGGTTCCATTCTTTATTATTCTGTTGGGAATAACCTGTATGTGTGGTCTATCGCATGCATGGTGAATTCTTCTATTATTCCATTCTTTATTATTATGTTGGAATAACCTGTCTATGTGGATTACCGCATGCATGGTGAATGATCCTTTGTATTCATTATTTATTAAATTATGGAAACGATCTGTCTACCTGGATTATCGCGTGGCGGGTGAAAATCCATTTGCAGTTTCATATATTCTATTATACTCATCTGGGATATCATTTCTTTTGTACTCGTCATGAAATATCGTTTTCTTTGGTATTTTTTTGTTACGAGTTACTATTCACGGGTTACTATTCACTCAATTACTATTTACTATAGTATTATTCAGTCGGGTATTCGGGGCACTTTTCGTGTCGGAGTACTATTCACGAGTTACTATTCACGGGGTACTATTCACCTAATTACTATTCACTCTAGTATCATTCACTCGGGTATTCGAGACACTTTTCGTGTTGGGATACTATTCACGGGGTACTATTCCCGAAGTACTATTTAGGGGGTACTATTCACCCAAAAAATATATTTCTTTTCTGTCCAAATTATTTTTGGTGCATGAATATTATTCTTGAATTTTACTCCACAAAGCAGTATCATGTTGACAATTTGGAAGTTATTGATTCCTGGATAAATTAAATTATAAATTTTTAAAATTTATCCTTGAACTTGTTTTATTAAATTATTATGTCATTGCCATCATCCTCATGCTTATATTGTGATGAAAGTCATCTGTGGCTTACGTGCATAGATGGACTTGGTATGATTATGACCAGAGATTATTCGGTATAATTATGACCATAATGTGACGAATGATGTTGTAAAAGTCCTCATTGGCCTGTAGTGCATTGATGGATAGTTTTTGGTATGATTATGACCAGGGATTATTCGGTATAGTCATGATCATTGATGATTTAATGAATATCCTTGGCCGTGGTGCATGGATGATTCGATGATGTGGTTTATTTTTTTAAGCTGAGTCTCAGCGATAAAGTTAATAAAAAACTTTTTAAATCATAGAAGATAGTAGATTTTATGCTCTACTTGACTCTTCTAATGGATTGCTTATTTTCATTGCGATTGTTGATCTAAAACTTGTTGTCTATTGTATTCTATCGGTTGTTATCTTTGTTGAAGGCTAAGGATAATTTATTTTGCATTATCTTAGTCATAATATTTCTTACTGGGCTAGTTGAGCTCACCCTTTCTTTCATTATTCTCTTCAGGAAATGAGAATATAGCTGGGATGAGTCGGGGAATGGAGTGATGGTCCAGGATAAATGGCTTTAGTAGTCCTCACTATTCTACGGAATAATGTGATAATAATGGTAATGAGGACACCAGTGAGTGTGGATATTGTCTAGATGACAATATTCTTGTTTAAACTCTTAGATTATGTTATGTCGTATTTTACACGACTGTTGTATAATTAAGTTGTATTTGAATTTTGTACCATGCATCTGGCGACTCAAGATGGGTGATGTATACCTGTTTTGGGGGCGTCACAAAGTAGCTAATATTTAATCTAAGGATTTGAAGAGGCGAGTAAGAGCAAAGGATTAGAAGTTGAAGATTAAATCAAGGAGTTGATTCATCTACGTAAATGTATATCTTTTATCATTTCTCGATTAATAATATCACATCAATAGGATTCTGAGATTGTGGTAAAATTTTAAATATGATTTATATCATTCTTTCACTTTACATCAATGTTGATTGTATGTATATTCTTAAATCTGCAAACCAATTACATCATTAGCAAAGTCAACGATTCGAACAAAAAATCATATAACTAAGAATAGTATTTTGGTAACCAAAAAATGGATACTAAATATAGATGCCAAATAATGTGATTGATTGTAATTGATTATTATTACTAAGTCTACCTATAAATGGTGGTAGATCATAAACTAATTATAATTTGTCACATCATTTTATAATTTACTTTTTTTTTAAAATTCTTTTGAATATTCTATAATTGGATACGATTTAGGGGCTATTTGATAAAAATTGAATGAAATGATTCTAAATCTGAATGAGCTGAATGAAAATGAATAAAAAAATTATTTGATAGCTGACATGTCTTAAACTTCTGAATAACAACTTTTTATTATTTTACCTATCTAAAAAAATTCAAAATTGTTGTAAATTTATTTAATATTACTTAATATTATAAAAAAAAATATTTCATTCAGCCCATTTAGTAAAAAAAATGACACTAAGGGCCTGTTTGTTTGGAAAATATGAACATTTTAGTATGCTACCAATTTGTTTTTCACTAATAATTACAGATAAAGAATACGGGTCAAGGTCAAGTTGAACTATTAAAGAATTTTCTTTTATTATGTATGTATGTGCACACACAAATATATATATTATATTGTGTCATTTTATATTACCATAAAAAATGAGATCATTTGGAATATTTTTTTTAAATTTTACAAACGAAATTCTTTATGTATGGATAGAGTATTATTTAATTAGTAACATATATGTTTAATTTTATATAAAAACGTTGTTCAAAAGTCTATTTAGCAAAGTTTAGAGGGGTACAATAGTAAAAAAGTGTTATTCAGATGTTTCAGACATGTCAATTATCAAATAATTTTTTTCATTCAGTATTCAGTATTTAGTATTCAATTTATTCTGCTCATTTAGATTCAAAACCATTTCATTCAATTTTATTCAGTTTTTATCAAATAACCCCTAAACCATTCAGTGCTTTTTTTTTCAAAACAAAAGCACTGAATGATTGATAGATAAGACTGTAAACGAGCCAACACAGTTCGGGCTCGATTCGGGCTCGACTCGAAAAAATACGAGCGAGACTCGGATTCGTTAATAATATGATCCAAATCTGAGCATTAAAAAAATAGTTCGAATAAAAATATGAGTAGAATCTGAGCAAGATTATACTCGACTCGTTTAAGATTCAAACTACTTGAATTTTTTATTGTGATTCGATACATACTCGGTTAATACATATTCGATTAGATGTTCGATACATTCTCTTATAATATATACAAATTTAAATCAAATTAGGATAATTAGTTATTATTTTGTTTTGTTTTTAATTTTAATTGTGATTTTATATTTGTGAAGTGTAATAATAAATATATTTTCTCATTTTTAAGTAAAATAACAAATTCAATTTATAATTATATTTATCATAAAACTAGTTATTATGTGGAGACTCGAATTCGAGCTTGAATTTGAAGCTTGCAAGTAGTTTGAATAAATATTCGAGTCGAGTCGGATCGAATTCGAGTAATAAATATTCGAGTCGAATGAAATGAATTTGAGTAGCATTTTTCAAATATAATTCAATTCTTGTTTAATTTGAGACGAATTTATTGTTTGAAGTCGAATTGAGTAGAATTTCTACTGCTCATTTCCTGGTTCGATTTCGTTTTACACCTTACCGATAGATTCATCATTTAAGACGTAATAAAATGGGCCCTTAGTCTGGTTCAGTATGATTTTGTCAAATAGTTACCCAACAATTTACTAATTTTATTAGCCCATGGTTATTAAGTACAGCCCATTCATGCCACTGGCCGACCAGAAGCAAAATGAAAGGTGAAACTACGTTTAGTGCCTTGTTTGGGTCTTAAGTTTTAAACCAAAACCTGAGTTTCTGCAACAGGCATTCCTTTCACGAATTAACAGGCTTTGTACAATATACAATACACAAACATACCACAGAGACACAAACATATACTTTATACAATATATGCAAACTAGTGTATGAGGGTATTTGTTAATTGAATTGATTTCTTCCAGTTCCTCATTCGATGAATCAAGTATTACCCAGATGGCGAAACGTATTGCTGTTCAAGAATTCCACCCATTTGGCCTCATTTCATTCCATTCCCACTTCTTTCGAGAAACGGAAGAAGAAATGGGATCCTGTAAGTTCATTCCCTTTTATTTTATTCCAAACTTTGTTTAGGTGATTTGGTCTTCTATTTTAATTGCCAATTAAGGAAAATTTGTTGCTATCAATTTATTGTTATTTGAGAGCTGAATTAGTATTTTCTGAAATGCCATGTATTACTTTTTATTATCAAATTTTGATCTTTATTCTAATTTTAATTAGTTGCTCTCTGGGATTTCTTTGCATAGCTCAATTTCTGTTCAAGAATTGTTAGTTAATTTTAATTGTTCATTTTGTTATGTATTTTTGTCCACTAGTGTGAAAAATGTTGGTTTTTTAATACATGGGGTTGTCCATTTAGACATACCAGTGAACTTAATGAGGGTAAATTAGAGTATTGGTCTTTTTGGTTGTAGAGGTGGACATTCAGATATCAAACATTAAAAATGGTACTGGCATTTCCTTTTCAGCAGAATTTTATTTAATAAAATTAATTATTGACTGTGTTTAGAATACTGAATATATAATTCTTTCAATCTGATGAGTTCAAGCAGATTTTGCCTACCAAATTATTTATTTTAGATTTGTTTTTTATGTATTCACGGACCAAATTTACCCATGAGGGCCATTCCTTAAGTTTGCAGATTCAGGCCATTATATCTGAAACAATAGACGAGTCTAGAACACACAGTGGCATAGAACAACTAGACTCACAGTGACATAGAACAAAGCTCGTATGTTTACCATAAAGTGAAACAGAAAGTCATAGTACCTTGTTTATAATTCAGCTTGTTGCTTACATAATGTTAATTCTTTAATGAAATTTTGCCCGATACCCTTGTTCGTTCTCTTTCTTGTCCCTTTTTTAGAACATGGTTGCATTAATCAAATCAGTGTCAGCAGGGTTTGATGGCTTTTTTCTCTAGGTTACACAAATCATTGGCCTATTCATCAATTTAATTTAACATTTGAAGAAAATTTGAAAATCTGGGGTTTTGACTCTTTACATCCATCTCGTCAATAAGATTTTAATAGAAAAACTTGTGTCTTTTGGCCAACCATATATAACTTATAATTACAGTGGGCATGCGAGATTTATGATGTAGTACTGCTGGAAGCTTAAATTTGACCGTTAATTTAGCCTTTTGCATGTTACTAAATTATTGGTGAAGTTCTTGAATTTTCTTTCATTTTTAAGTGGGTCTATAGATATGTTCGTGATCAATCTTGCCATTTTAATTATATTTGTCGAAGATAGCAGACTAGATATGAGGATAGTTTTACAGTTTAGGCCCCATGAAACTATCATCAGAATTATGGCCATTTAAATCTGAATGAAAGGTATCTATAAGGCAGTTTGGAATAGAATATCAATCACATCTCAAGATTAAAAGCTAATAAGTGTTCTTTTTGTTTGTGTGTGTTAAATCTTGGGGAAGGACTAGGGGAGAAGCTATTCATCAAGAGAGTCCGAATTATAATTATAATAGTTATGAGGAGGAACCTCCTCTATCCAAGATGGAAATCCGTCAAAAGAAAAAGCCAATTTGCCAAGGGCATGAGCTACACAATTTCCTTCCCTTCGAACATGGGAGAAAGAAAGCGAGTCAAAGTTCAAAGACAATCCTATATAATATGACCCGCTTCAAAGATATCACCAATACCAAAATTCAAAAGATTGATAATGTTTAGCGAGTCAGATTCGAAAATAACATCAGTATGGATGCCAAGATCGTCAAGCGTAATATTACCTTTAAGGATCCCAACTATCCCAAAGAAGAGAAGACATAGTTGTCGAGATTTAGTCAGATTTCAGAGTGTAATCGTCGAGAATGCCTAGACGAGTCATTAACAATGAACAATTTATATATTTATAATTATGAAGTTATTCTCATATATATTAAGACTATTAAATATTATTAAAAGCAAAATATATTTTAATTATTTAATACAAAAGTATATGTGTATGAATTAGTATATTTAATTATTAAAAACAAACAAGAGAATAAAAGAAAAAAAAATAAAGATGTCAACAAAGATAGATATTGATACTCTCAATGCTCAAAAAAGTTAAAAGCGGTACGATGCGTTTTTCTCCGAACGATGCGAGGCGTAAGCCTCGATTTGAAAACCTAAAAGTCCCCAAAAAATTATAAAAAAATGCTAATAAAAGCATAAAATAATCCATCATTATAATCAAGGTCATAAAAGACATAAATAACCAACGTCACCTTAATGTATCATTACAAAACATCAAAACAACATAATATCATCAACTACTTATATAGTGATCATCCATCACTATATAAATAGTATATCATTTGTATCCAGCGGCCTGAAAAATGGATCAAATCCTAGATCATCATCCCCACCATCATCTCCATCATCATCCCTATCATCACTAAGAGGATCCTCCATGGAATCATCATCGTATCTAATAGCTCTGTCATCCTCCTCATCGTCACTGCTAAGATCCTCAAACTCCGGTTCTTCATCTACCAATTGCAATCACTTCCCTTTATTTATAAATAAACAAGTGAATATATATAATGACTAATGAGTATGTTTTTTTAAAGAACATTTTAAAGTTTAAAGACAACTTAAGTAATGACACTAACCTTTTGTTTTAGTTTTTGACTGCAAAGTCTTTCTCTTTCTCTTTTAACTTCCTTGTTTACTTCTTGTTCTCCGAGTCCCTTTCCCTCCAAGTGTAATCTCTCTCACATTAGTGTCTTCTCCTCCAATTGTCCTTTCATTCCCATGAGTCCCTTCACCCTCCTCCTCCATATCATTAAGCTCATAAGTCACTCTCGAGATATTTTTATTATTTTCCCCCGCAACCCAATCATTATCAGATAGCACACTATCAACAACCAATGGATACTCTTTTTCCGTTGGTGCCTTTTTCTTGATGTGCCGATCTTTCAATTTTTTATTGTACATAATGTAAGCTTAAATGAAAGTTAAGCCGGATGCGACGAATGATTCCTTCTCTTTGTATATATCTATATTACAAGTAATTGAGCATTAGTGGGATCTCATAAAATCTTAATAATTAGATTTGAGAATATAAATGATTTATATCTAACAAATACCTGATTGAAAGTACTCCAATTACGCTCACACGCCGAAGATGAACAAGTTAAACTCAAAATCTTCACTGCAAAGTTTCTTAATTCCGGAGCTTCATCTCCAAATACGATCCACCAATCAGCTGGATCAATATTAAAACATATATCAATCTTACCGGTACAACGTTACTTAACGGTAGCACATTTAATTTAAATAAAAGCATAGCCATACATTAATCAACAGTACTTACCGGGAGCACGTTTCTTACATGTGTTTTTGGCATTTGTGTAGCCAAATAACCTTTGCCTCAATCTGAATGCATCTAATTGCAAATCAGCTTTCTCTCTTTCCTCGGAGTTGGGAATAAGCTTGTCCATACAAGCGTACAATCCCACCTTAACTTCCACATTGACACAAAAATTGTCATCATATTAAAAATAAGGATTCAAAAAATATGCACCAGCGTGCAAATGCTGATACAACTGATTGTCCCACTTAGCATCTATTATGCTCTATATCTCTTTATAAGCCACCTCCTCATTATCCAAAATTTTTGCAATCTCTTCTTTTGCATTGTCTATGACACCATATAAAAATTCCAGTCCCGACAACTTCTCTGAATCTGCCATCCTCAATACACTTACTAGAGGTTTTGTGGTCTTAATTGCATATCCCACACTACTCCAAAAATTCCTATCACTTAGAATAATTTTTTTCGCCTCTCTACTTTGAGGTTTTTTTGCCCAAGTACAATTTGCCCACTTCCTAGATGTAAACATAGCATCCAAAGATTGTCTCAAACTATACATACTCTGTAAAGTTAAATAAGCAGTGGCAAATCTTGTGGCGGTTGACCGATCAAAGTCTTTATTAGTGTTGACCCTCATCAATGCTGTAACGATCGAGAATTTTATATTTAACTTAAAATATTTATTGAATTAAATAAATATTTTAGTTAATTTATTTATTGGGGTAAATAAATAATTGATGGAATTTGTTATGGAGTAATTTAATTGTGTTATATTAATTAAATTAATGTTTAATAATTTTATAGCTTGAAGATTTAATTTAATGAGACAATTAAATTAAATGAATTGTTAAGTAAGTATGTTTTAGTGTAATGATGATATTTATATTCTAGTTTAATTTAATAGTTGAATTGGAAAATTAATAATGATTTAATGGAAAATTTTAATTATATGTCAAATGATTAATCTGATGTAAGAGTTAAATGAATTTGATTAATTAAAGTGTGACAAATAAACTATATGATTAGTGAATTATTAAAATAAATTAAAAGGAGCCTTTTTAGAGCTAGCCAAAAAAGGCCTATGGAACATGGTAACAGTTGAAGCCATGATGCGCTTAAATGATACCCACATCAAGCAGTACGTATGTAATACCTGGTAAAAATAAAAATAAAAATAAAATAAATAAAATAAATAAATAATATTTAAATCCATATTTTAATTGGGCTTTTCTTATGTTTGGGTCAAATTATATTTAATTTGTGTGACTTATAATAAGTATGTGATTACATTAATTTGTGCTTTTATACTAATTGGGTCTATTTTGTATTTGGGTAATATTAAAATCCTATTAAAATTAGGAGACAATAAAATATATAAATAATAAGTAAAACCTAATTGCATGGCACTACATCTCATTCGAACTGAAGGAAAAGGATTGAGCAGCGCTGGTAGGGAAAAAAAAAAACGAAGAGGAGGATGTTCTATCATTAAGGTAATATTATTATTATAATAGTCAATATCCTTTTGTATGCAAATATCCGTTTGAGAATTTCATGATGCATGCCAGTTAAAAGATTGATAGTTCATGCTATTGATCATATCTCTTGATGAAGGAATCATACATATATATATACATGTTATTAAATTACTTAAACTATATACATAAAATGATTAGATGCAAATTTCTTTTCTTAGTAAATTTTGGTTTTGCAACGGATGATGCTAGATTTGATTAGTTTTGTAATTAAAGAGTTGCTTCAGGATTTAAGTTTTTCGCACATTTATTTTTAGAACAGAAGTATGGTAATTATACATATATGATCAATGCGTATAATATTATGAAAAATCTTTAGAATATAATAATAATAAAAAAATGAGTTTATTAGTGAGAAAAATAAAATAAAATAAATTTTTTTTTTTTACAAGTTTACTTATATTGATTATTATTTTGTTTAATTAGATTGAACGGAAAGAATTTAAAGAGTTATTTTTTTGGAATAAAATTTTTGGAGTATTAATAATTGATAACATGCGATGATTAAAGGCATATTAAATAGATTATGAATTATTTTAGAATTATTAGTTTGGATTGTTTTTAATTTGAGGTGAATATGTTTAGGTTGCGAATAACGTTTTGTATTTGATATCGTTGACATTTGAGGGTAAGATTTTGTGGAGTGTGCTATAAATGGTTTGGAAGTATCAGTCATTTAATTAGTACTTTTTCAAATGATACTCTTGTTAAATTTGATTTGTTCGTTTTGTCGCTTGTTCGAATTTCGTTATTATTTCACATAATTGTTCCTGTGAAATAAATATATTAGTTTCATTTTGGAGTTGATACATATGACTCATATTTGTACTCTTTGAATTAGGTTATCATGTTTAGTACTTTATTTATTTTGATAATTGTAGAGAGCAGTACATATTCGCTACTTTCTTTTGAAACCTTGTGACTATATTTTGATTTGGTTCAACATGTACATATAGAACCCTTTTGTTGGGATTATGTCGCATGTGTTGTGACATGATATCTTTGTTAGAAAATATATACCGTAGGGTATACCTGAGCTATAACCACCTGTGGGGGTACCACAGGCATGTCGTCTTGGCACGAGAGGCATGACACTCTCCGTGGTGGTGTGATTAGTCCACGGCGTCTCCGTTTTGGGCTCCGGAGGAAGTGGGCCATTTGGTGTTTTGTTGTGGGAGGCGTATGCAGTAGGGTGAGGGATGCCATGATGTCTGCCAGTAGTCCTTGTCCAGCTGGGCTGGCGTCTGGAAGCTGCGAGGGCTCGGCCTCTGCTGTAGTAGGTGGCATGGTAGGTGGCCCGTATCCCTCGCCTCTGACATGAGACTCTGCCTCGTCCCACTCATAGTAGTGTTTGATGGTCAGATGGTCTATAACTGTCATAGGTGGCAAGGCTATCTCCTCGGGCCTCCACTGAATGCTTGCTTGCTTGCACAGCCGGGTGATCAACGATGGATGTGGGAGTCCTGCAGCGATGTTGCTCTTGATTGCCTTCAGAATGGAGTCGTGAATAAGCACTCCAATATCCACATTCAGACCCGTGACAATGGCGAATAGCAGAATCGCCCTATCCTTCGTCACGCCGCTCTGATGCCGGGTCGGGATCATGTTGGCACATATGAAGCTGAACCACGCCTTCTCGTAGCGACTGAGTGCTAAAGCCGGAAATTGGTCTTTTCACCCGTGTAGTCATTTTTCTTCCACGTAGTCCTGGGCTTGCAGAGCTGCCTAATGATATCCTCTAGATCATAGCTGCGGAGTCCCGGCTCCAGATAGTCCCTGCCCTCATAGTTGGGTGTGGCGAACAAGGCATTGATGGCCTGACTACTAAACTCCACTAACTTCCCCCGAACTTGGACAACAGCAGGGCCTTCAGGATTGGCGTTGGTGTAAAACTCCCGAACCACTGATACGATAGTTGACCCAGGTGGTTTGGTGAAGTGGATCCAATTGCGCTCAAGTATCATGGTGGTTAGTTCACCATCTTTCTTGTCCGGCCTGAACCCCCGCTCAGGAATCAGATTTCGTGCGCCAAATGAGCTTTTGTACCTTTTCCAGGCCTCCTCATTGATAAACTTGGTGTTGTCCCAAGCCGTTGGTGGTGCTGCGGACGACGATCCTCCCATACTAAGGCGCTGCCTCTTTTGTGCCATGTCGGAATTTCAGTTGGTTGGGTTCTAAAACAGTCCTTAAACAGTGCCACTCTTTGTAGAAACGACCCTTGAAGCAATGCACAACAAATCCCCAATGAACTCCACTAAGTCTTTACCAAAACAGTCAAGTTTCTCTCTTAGGCAAATTAACAAACACCTTGTGTGCGTTCTGAAAACCAAACTAGACAAACCTATGTTTGCTGAAGCTCTAACCAGATATCCTCCAGTGGAAATTACACAAACAGATAACAAAAATACCACAATAAAACCAAAAATATGTCTGCTTGAATGAAATCCAACAAAAATACCTTGAGTTGCAAACCCTAGTTTGATTCTGCCCCTGTTGTCTGTGCACTGGCTTGGGGCTTTTGGGAAGGATGCAAGAATTGCTTTCTTGTGGGTAGAATTGATCAAAGGCTAGAGGTTTGTGGGAGTGGGAGTGAGGCAACTGATGGGTTGCTTGCGTTTAGGCTGCCGAGATCAGTTGAGAGAAAAGGGGCGTTTGGTTTTGGTAGCTGCCGAGAGAGAGGATGGAATGTGGGCTGATCTGTTTGGCTAAATCGCTTTTTTTTTAAAAAGCTGAAACTTCATTGCATGTGTGCATGAGATGTTCTTCGTTGGGTGGTACTACTGGCCACTTAATAAAAGAGGTTTGTGGTTTTTTTTGGTATTTACTTGCGCTGACAGAACCTTAGTTAAAGTAGCCATGCATGATGACATAGCAAGGCAAGGCTCAGTCCTGAAAGTTGCATGGCGCCAAGTTATAAGCATATCGTCTGAGTGCACACAAGACTATTTCTTGAGTTTTTCTGTACAAAAGCCATGTATTAGCTCACATATCTTACACACACATATATATATATATATATATGTCTATATTAAACACATAATAACTAGCTTAACTATACTACTATGTATAAAATAACAACATAACAGGAAAACATGCTACTGTCACAAAAACATACTCAATACAACATGGCAGTACGATATCTAGCAGCAATGTTTGCAAAGTAAAAATAACAGACATAAAATATAACTAGACATAAGTAAGGAAAAACAGATAAAAATGATACTGAGATGGGGGTGCATCCCCACCAAGCGCTTGTTTTAAAGTCGTCGGCTTGACTGTACCGATGCCGCTCAATTCAGCTCATAAGCGAAAATGACCATTTCATACCGCCTATTCGTCAATTCCTTTAAAGTTTTGGCTGACATAGATGATTGGCCATTCTCCTTTCCTTCGTCCATCCAATCATCCTTCGGCACAAAGAATCTTTCGCCACTGGAATTATCCACTAATTCGCCTATTTCATTGAATTGAAAGCGTTCTTCATGCTCTAGTGGGCCCTCCAGGGTTTCCACAGTCGGGAGCGTGGTTTCTGATTGTAGATCAGTATTGACTATACAACCACTGTTATCCTTTTGTCTCCAACTTCAGACTCCACCGGTTGGCTAGTTTGCACTATGACGTCTCCCTCAACAACTGTGCAAGACTTATCGCATTTTCCTTGCGTATCCATTGTGCAATGCTCTACTGCTTCATCGTCGAGATCAATTATGACCGGTAGATTGACTTGCGGTGGATTTGTGATGGCACTGACGAGTTGGCCCAATTGATTTTCAAGGCTGTGCAATGCGGCTTCCATCCGAACCTCATTTCTCTCAATAAAGTTGGTGAGAATCTCCCCAAGCCTGTTCTCTTCTTCCCGTGTTGAGGACTCAGACAAGTTCTCATTGGGTCGAGACGTAACCTCATATTGCGGCGGAGATTGGTTGGCAAACTGATTTGGATAGGAGTAATTCGGATCTTGATATTGCTCTTGACTGTAGTCCCAAGAGTTTGGATAACCCTGACAGTTTGGATGATAGGAGATCGGTTCAATGTCAGCTCGTTCCTGACAGTAGGCATTCTGAGTGGACTGACACTCAAGATTGTCAGAAAACCTCAAGACATTTGCAATTTGAAATTGCAATTGCTCGAGTCCTTCTGAGCTTGGTTGTGTCATCCTCTCATCAGGCCATTGATAATAATGATAGTCCATTACTTGTAAACTTAAAAACAAAAAGGAAGATCAAACAAATAAAAGAAATATATATATATATATATACGTTCAAATTAAGACTAAATTGATTTAAATCAATATTGGCCAATATTAGAATAACAGTTCCCCGGCAACGGCGCCAAAAACTTGTTGGTCGAAAAACCGATCACTAAACACGCGCAAGTATACGCGGTCTAACAAGTAATACAGTGATAAGGAAAGTGTCGAACCCACGAGGAACTATTACTAATATTTACCAAGTACCGACTTTGTATCGCTAAAGTCTTATTCGAACAGCAGTAAATGAAAGTGTGATTAATCTAAGCATAACTAATTATCAAAGCAAGTAAATGGATAACGAATGGTAATCGAAGGAATTACAAGCTAAGGTTACAACTTCACCCCACTCAGGCATTCTGTCGAACACCTGGCGTGCTATTTTTCATCAAACTACCTACCCTTCTCTCTCTGGTCTTAATGGTCACGACAATTTGTCGACTGAGAACACACAAGTGCTCATGCACCTCTGTCGAGGTATGCACAAACATATCCTTTCCAAATCCACCCGTTAGGGAATAGAACAGAAAAGAACGTCCAAGCTAGATACAATCCTACATGTCTATGCGAATTAATCATAACAAGGATTTAGGCATAAGTTCTCAAATAGGTCGCACGTGGCGCACAGATATATGTTTATTCTACGCACAACTTATGCGGTCGAAACCCATAATCACATGCCAGTATATTACGGTGTAAATCTACAATCCTTCTGTCGATATCATGTAAATTACAAAAATCATCACTAATGTCTTAGCGAGAATCATTAAGCATAAATATATCGAACCAAATCATATGGTGCCAACCAAAGAGATAAGACAGTCAATTTAAATAACAAAGGGTTCCATTATAACCTTAGAGCAAATACTCAGTTCATAGCTATTGAACAAAATATAAGTAGCAATAAAGACAACATTTATGAATTACAAAATCAGAGACAATAAATAGATAAGAAGAAACTCTGTCAAAGCCTTCAATCTCTAAGCATTCCGCTCAAATCAAGCTTTCCAATCCGTGTCGCTCACTACTCGTGTTGCTCCAAGGAAAACCCAAACTTCTCCCTAATCTATATTTACAGAAATTAACTACGAACTAGAAAGAGAAAATACAGAAGAAGAAAACTAAACTAAGCTATCCTATATTATTCTCTGATCTCTGTTTGTCTCAGATTTGATGCAGAGGCTCCCCCTTTCCTTTTATATATGTCTCCTTCCTTTAGCTAGGTCAAACACAAGACCTCTCTGCCTGGGCACCGGAGGTGGCGCTGCGGGCAGTAACTCTATGAGTGGCGCTGCGACGCCACATTAGTATGGAAAATCGGAGCTCGTCATGCTGCAGTCATGAGCCTAGAAAGAAGGGTCAGATGTGCATGCACACGGTGACGAAAGTGGACTAGGGGTAGCCATGCCATGAGATATAGTCTTCGCATCAAGGCCATGGCACCATTGTGTGTAGAATTTGACCGTTTTGCCCCTTTAAAGCTAGAAGAGTACTGTAAAGCCCTGCAATACATCAGTTAAGCGCAATAATACTATAATCATATAAATCTATATAAAATCTACGAATTCAGGCAATTATTTAAGTCATAAAGTATCCGATTCGCGGGTATAAATCCCACTCATCAAAGCCTCAACCAAATGAGGCGCAAGCCTCTGTATTTCCTATTGTGGCGTAAGCCTCGCCATAGCAAACTGGCGCCTCGCTCTGAGGTGCACCTCGAGTCGTGTGCCTCGAATGCAATTTCGAACCATGAGTGCTCTTTTAAGTTATTAAAGGTCATTGCCAAACAGCCAAACAGCCCCTAAGATAAGTGGTAGCTAGGTCCATTGGAAGTGATTTGCTAAAGTAACCAAGCCTAACTAACATACAAGTCACCACAATCCACAAATTTCATCACCCACATATAATATTACTGTTACTCCCCACTAACCAGACGCCCAAGTACAAAGTTAAACAAAACAATTCACAACTCTATTTCTATCACACACATTAACACATAAGTAGTTGATTCACCAGGCGAACATAAAATGAACATCTAAATACTTTACCTTAGAAACAAAAACCTAGCTAGCCGCTAAACGAATATGCTACAAGGATCGTCTTCACTAGGCGAGCTTGGTGGTTGGTTCGTCGAATTGGAAGAACCACCCACGCGCTGACGTGAAACATCATAAAGGCCGTCGGTGATGTCACGCGCCTTCTCACGTTGACACGTGAGATCTTCGATCGTCACTGGACTTCTATTGCACTTGGATTTCTTGGATCTATCCATTTATGGTTTCCGTGAGTATTGTTGACTTTGTTTGGTGATGTTTTTGGATAATTCTCATGTGTTGAGCTAACTGTCACCAAGACATGATTTCGCCTTGCAACCTGTCGAGTGCCTTGACGATGCCTTGATAATCAATATGTAAGATTTTTTCTTGTTTTATGCAGTATTATAAGTTTATAGCGTTGTCCTTTAAATCCTTTCACTGATCTTTCTTGGGTTGCAACTTTTATTACATATGGTGGTGTGAGCCCTTAAATATGAAAGGGGCGTGTCTGACAAAAAGATGGACGCATGCTCAATGAGTGGATCCTAATGACCCAATTGAATCAAATTGCCCGAACAAGACAATTCAGAATGAAAAAGTCGAAAAAAGGATAAGTATGGGAGGACCCCTTAAGGGTTCCCCCCAGATTCGCCCCCCTAGGGTTTGGCCCCTAGGGGTTTAACCTTCTATCTGGTCAACCAATGATGCTTTCTTGGCCTGATTGGATTATTAAAAGATTTTCGATCAAAGCTTGGACAAGATTGAAAAAAATGAGCAAAAGAAGAAGAGGAGCTCGAGGGTGCCCCCCATGGTTCGGCTTCTAGGGTTCGGCCAAATGAAAAGGCATAATGGATCATGATTACTACCAAGAAAGTGTTGAGGTCAAATCTAGGGCCCAAAGACTTCACAACGACCGCATACCCAGAAGAGAACAACTGAATACCTAGATGAATATGAGTATGAAAAAAATCAACTTAGTTGTGTACTCCTAAACAACCAATTGATTCGAAAGACCTAAGATGGGATGCTAGCTTTGAAAAGATGGCGACTGTCCGGAAAGAATGGAGATCCTATCAAGACATTTGACCCACTCAAATGACTGCCATCGAAAGGAGGACAACCCATTCTTCCTCACTTGTTCAGACCATAAGCTCGATCATTCAAGAGCTATGTTGCGCGAAGAATGAGAGACAACTCTCATTTTCTCCTTACCTATTCTTGTTTGTACCTATATACATGTGTTCATATCTAAATGCCCATATGATTAACAAATTTGGTTATGTTAAAGGTTACCGAACAATATTTATGGAGAAATATTTTCGACAAAACATTCTCCAGAGTTGGCAAACGAGTTTGATGGACCCTTTTCAAATGGTCTCCCATTGGGAGGATGATTTATGTGAAGGGGTTCACATAATCAAGATTGAGAGTGGCCAAGATTTAATTCCACAAAAGAGCCTAAAGTATGCTTGAGCTCAGAAGAGAATACGTGGACCTCGAATGAAGCATGACAAAAACATTTTCAACATAGATCTGAAAGGACATAAAAAACTTGCCTTAAAAACATGATGCAAAGAACTCAAAAGTTTATATGTCAAATACTACACTCGGGAGCTTAATCACGAAGGAGGTGGAGATATCTAGACAATCTCACTTACAGAAACATGTTAATATTAAGCTATCTGATGATTGCTGCAAGCAAAATAACATCTACTCTACATATATGACTCATTAAGAGAAGAAATATATGAAAAGAGTACATGGATCAAGGAATATCTTCAAAGTCGGGAAGCACATAGCCAGACTCATTCTAAAGACGTCCACAAAGAAATGCACCGAGGGGTAGAGATGAATTCACCCATCAATAAAATTGAGAGTCTAAGCCGAATAAACGTGACTATTCCCGACCTTGCTTACCTCCTCCATGACTATTCTACTATGACAATATAGACAAGAGTACATTTAATGTGGGTATGGTTGATGCTCTACCAAAGCCGCAAGAAGCAAACGAAAACGTGTGTAACTTCACCTTCTCCCTACTCGATCCATGATTTGATAGATAAACATGTGAAAGGGCAAGAGGGATGGAGGAAAGAGGAGCTAGCCCCGAACTAAAAGCATAATACAATTTGAGCAAGATTATTTTCACGAAGGGAAAACTCGATGTGATGGCTACGAAGTTGCATGTACCGAGCACCTTCATAGCCAAGGGCATGACACCAAAAGTTCTCATTGGATCTCACTCTGAATGATCCCATAGAGGAAATTGGGGGCAAAGAAAGTTGTCTATGCAACCTACTCTACCACTGATATGGACGAGTTAGTACACAACTACTGTGGCTATGGCTAATGCTCTGCCAAAGCCGCAAGGGGGCAAGAAGGATGAGGGCTTGAACTAGATTTCAAGAAACATGATCAAGGGAAACAATAGCCTTTTCAAGACAACATACTTTAATAACATGCAATAAGCAAGCCTCAAGAATCAATAATTGATGCTTATGACGAAACTATGAGAGGTTTTGTTACGTAAACTTCATCAACACAAGATGATAGACAACCCAAGTACTGGCTCCATTATCGAAAGATTTCTGAACTATAGAGATGAAAATATCAAAAATCCACTCAAGATGGTGATCCACGAAAAATGGTGGTTTAAGTTATCATCAAGCAATTGTATGACCACGGGAGGAGCCATTAGAATTGATGAAAATTGAAAATAGTGGTTTAAGTCCTCAAGAGTATTTTTGTCATGAAATTGGATGATCATGGGAGGAGGCATTAGAATTGATGTATCAAAAATCCACCCAAGATGGTGGTCCATCGAAAATGGTGCTTCAAGTCCTCAGAAGTATCCCTTGCCAAGAAATTGGATGACCACGGGAGGAGGCATTAGAATCGATGAATTAAAAATTCACCCAAGAAGGTGGTCCACTCTAGATGGTGGTCAAGTCCTCGTAGATTACACTTGCCAATAAATTAGATGACCCAACTGACGAGACACTTAATTTCAAGTCGTCGTAGATTACATTTGCGAAGAAATTGGACGACCCAAGTGACGAGGCACTCGATTTCAAGTCCTCGCATGTAGAAAGAAAGTAGAAAGAGAGAAACTGATGTAGGAAGACTTCTCATCTACATTTCTGTGTTGTAATTTTCATATAACAAGTAGCTATATTTATACACAAATGCTAGCCTAACTCTAGGAGGAAAAACATGAAAAGGTTAACAGGGAAAGAAGGTTAACAGGTAAATGTCTTAATTCTAGGAGGAAGGCAGGGAAGGGAAAACAGGTAAATGGGAAACCTGTTTTCCCCTGACACATTCTAACACTCCTCCTCAAGTTGGTGTATAGATTTCAAACATACCCAACTTGAAACAGAATGGATGAAACAATATAGCAAAGCAGAACAGAAGCATAGTAAAGAAGTGCAACATGGCGTCGATAGCAGGGTTGCACAGCAGAAGCAATAAACAGAGCAGCCAAAGGCACAAACAAAACATCACCCCAGCCGCTGCAGAAGAGCACCAGCTGCAACAGCAGCAGAGCACGAGCAGCAGCACCAGGAAAGAGACAAAGAACAGCAAGATGCCAAGAAGCAGCACGCCCAGTCAACAACCGATGCAAACCAGCATTCAGAAATCCGACAAATCCCCAGGCACAATGTAACCTAGAAGGGACAAAGAGATCACAGCGGATGCACAGTAGCCCAAAAAACTAAACCAAGAGCCCAAAACAGCCCATGTGCAGGCCCCATACGTAGAAAATGAACCCCACTAGCTGCAAAAGTTGAATCCACTAATTACAAAGTGCTGGAAAGCAAAGCATGCAGGAAATGAATCCCACTTGCTGTAAATAGAGGTGAATGTGAGAATGCAAATAAAACCAGCCTTGAAACTTGCATAAATGGAGCAATAAAGTGGGTGGTGGTGGCAACTGTAGCTCGTGAGTAAAACAGCCCATGTGGCGTGGACTGAGCAACAAAGTAGCTGATATTTACTGGGAAACAGCAAATGAGTTGCTAACTAAAGTCCAACAATCAGCCACAAGGAAGTGGGGAGATGTGCAGAAATCAGCATCAATTAGCCCATGTGCAACCTAAGAGGCCAAGGCCAGACCATGTGCAGCTCATGAAACCCAGCTGGACAACATGGGGACTCTCAATGGAGCAGAAAAACAGTAGCAGCTATTGGCCAGCACATGAGAAACAGCAGGGCACGTGAAGAGGGTGGAACACATGGGAAGCCGAAAAACCAGCCAAGACCCGCCGGAACAACATAACGGCAGAAAGCCGAGCCATCCCTCATGAGACGAATCCAACAACATAGTTACATCCAACTAAAGCCATAGAACCGACCATAAGAGTAACCCATACCAGCAAAACAGAGCAGCAGCTCCAAACAAGGAAGACTACTGGAAACACAAGGAATCAATCACGAGAGAGTGGAGCTAAAGAGTATTTGGAAGAGTGCAAACTAGCGTGACGGGAAATCCCATGTTGGAAGAAACATCAACAATGAGTGTTGGAAGGACATCAACAAGGGATATAACCTGAGAGCATAAAACTCCCCCTCAAATGCAACTTTAGCTAAAGGGCATTAAAGTGCATTTGGAAGAGACTCCCTCAAAGAGCGTCGGAAAGCATGTTACCATGTTGGGAGAAACATCAACAATGGATATCATGTTGAGTAACCACTAACCAACTCTTCTAAATACTCTATCAATCATCTCCCCCTCACGTATAACCCGGTGTATTGAGGGTTGGACGTGAACCTGATGAATAAGATCCACACCATACAAGCAAGCCCATAATTATTCTAGTAAACCACGGGCAACTATTGGCTCAATTGATAAGCGGTACTAGTTAAGAGTTGGATAACTTTGACCCTTAAGAAATGGACTGCAAGTGGGTAGGAATAAAGGCTTAGAAGAATTTATTAGGCCCTAAGTGGGCAGAGTCAAAGCAGCAATAATCGTGGCTGCCAAAACAGCTTAACAATGGCAGCCCCACACCAATAGCATTAGCATGGGCCAAAGAAGAGCACCCATGTGCAGCCACCCATACACAACAGCGTGCAAGACAAATAGCACTAACAACAGATTATGGAGAAGGCTGCGAGTGGCGTTGGCAGCCGGTAAGTGGGACGGCGCATGGGGGACCGTGTGACGGTGGGTGGAAGATCTGACACTTCAGTCACGATCGTCTGGCACTGTAGAACGCTAATATGGCCTCAATTTCTCCAAACAAATTGATCTTGTAAGGTTTCTACTATAGTTTATGATTGGCAATTGGAACAGAGAAGGAAAAAATAAGAACATGCCTGTTATGAATTTAGGCTCTGATACCATGTAGAAAGAAAGTAGAAAGAGAGAAACTGAAGTAGGAAGACTTCTCACATTGAATATCTATATTTTTGTGTTGTACTTTTCATATAACAAGTAGCTATATTTATACACATACTAGCCTAACTCTAGGAGGAAAAACATGAAAAGGTTAACAGAGAAAGAAGGTTAACAGGTAAATGTCCTAATTCTAGGAGGAAGGCAGGGAAAGGAAAACAGGTAAATGGGAAACCTATTTTCCTCCAACACATTCTAACATCGCATACTGCACTTTCCAATAAATTGGATGACCAAGTGACAAGACACTCGACCTAAGTCCTTGTGAATCCTTTTATGCCAAAATTTGCACGACTAAGGGATAAGGCACAAGTGTTATGCTTTACCACTAAAAGTAAATTGAGGTACCTGATCATAAGTCCTCAACTGAGTGTTGCGTTTTATCATCAAAAAGTGAATGAGACACCTGACTCTAAGTTCTCAAGCAAGTGTTATATTTTATCACTAAAAGTAAAGACAGTCCTTGGACGACCACCCACTTAACCGGATGACAAGGCCCTTGGATATCCATTACTAGATCAATAAGTAGGAGCTTTAAACAGTACGGACAATAAGTGTTAATCGTTTGGTGCTTTGAACGACAAAAGTAACCTTTTTGTTTAGTGCTATGAATGATATATGAATGATAAACACAACTACTTGATCTCTAAACTGAGGCACTTCACTCGAAATCCTCGTCAAAAAAAGGATTTTCCTTGAAACAATGATAAAGTCCATCGCCAAGAAACAAGCATTGTCTTAAGTCTTTGAGAATACCTTGACCTAAGGGATGAAGCAAAAATCTATGACCAGGTGGTGATGAAACTAAGGAAAGAGACAAGAAATCCATGAGGATTTAGGAATGATCTACCTTGAATCCTTCATGACAAGTAAAGTTGATTACAGTGCCAAGAATCACGAGAAAAGGATGAAAATCAAGCAAGAAAGGAAAAGACAAGCGAAAGAGATCAAAGGAGTTACAAACCTAGGGCTTGGCCACCTAGGGTTCGCTCCCATGGCCACCCTTTGGTCGTGTCGAGGTCCTCCGAAGCTTTCCGAAGGTGAATTTAGGCGCCGTGATATCTGAATAAAGAAAGAAGAAAAGGAAAGTACGAGTTTAGTAATGAGACCTTGTATGTGAAGACTTGAGAGGGGCCTCCATGAGTTCGTAGGTAGAAGACTTATGAAGTGGGAAATGGTTGAGGGATTTGGATTGGTGGCTAGAAGGACAGGACGATTTAGGCCTCACTTTAGACAATTAAGGGTATTTCTGGAATTTCACCTGAGGTCACATGTTAGGCAGATGACTCAGACATGTGTCAGACACATGATCACTTACCAGGAGACCCTATATTTCAATAGAAGGGACTTTTGATTCTCTGATATTCCAAGATACACAAGAATGCTCTCTAGAGTTCTGTTACGTGTTGCCTGGTGATCGCTTGCCCGTTATTCTTCCCTCTACAAACCCTCGATCATTTCCCGCACTCTTTGGGGATTTCTCTCCTCCTCAGTCAATTCGAAACTCTAATCGAGCGAGATACGATTTCCTCACCTATAGGTAGTATCCAAGTCCTTATCTTACCCTGCTAAATTTCTTTCTAGTGCATGTCAAAAAATAAGATTTGAACTTAATCGAAGTGGTATTCTTTGAATTAGATTCATCTTCTTCAGAAGAAGAAGTATACCGAGAATTGCAACAAATGTTTGATGACTATACAGGTAATGGTTTGGTTATTCATGAGAAACAGTTTTCTTTATCTACGATTTTCATTGAAAAGAAAAGAAGGAATTGATTGAGCTTATGATTAGTGATACAAAACTTATAAGTAGAGATATTTGAGATGCAAACAATTACAAGAAGTTGGGAGCAATGTTACTAAGATCGGGAACGGAAAACATTACTTTTTGTGGTAAAGAGTACGATAGGGCAAGGTTCTTTGAAATGTTAGTTGGTACAAAATTAGTTTATTTGGAACGTGGGTACTTGGGAATAGCTTTCTAAAAAGATATAGTTAAAACTAGTTGAGATATAGTTAATACCAACAGAGTTGTTTCTAAGCATAGTGTCACAAGACTCGCACTAAGAGCATTTTCAATGAGATTATGCCATATCATTGCTTATTTGACACTCACAAGGTGATCAATTGGCTACAATAGTTGGCATTCCCTAGAATCTTCTTTTATATATCAGGATTTCTAGTGGAGTGGTGATTATTATATTTTGTATATATATTTGATATTTAGAGGATGATTTTGATCACTTGATCCTAGCCTTCCATTAGTTTTAATCTTAGTCATTGGTTGTATGGCTTAAAGACCATATAAGAGGATGCTCCTCATTTGTAAATCATATATCCAAGTTAATCATATTTGTGCAATACAAGTTTATGTAAATAGGGAGGAAAACTTTGGATCACTATTTTATGTTCCTGAACGAAAGTGTACCATGTTTTGGAACGTTCGTAGCAAAACGCAATTCACCTAGGGGAAAGTGTGGAACAACTGATAGAGATCAGTGGCAGCAGCCCAAAGTGTACAAAAGAAGGCTCAAAGGCTAAGATTCAAAGGCCCAAATTATGGTTTGACACTGGACCATCATGTGAAATGTTTTAGTGATTGTGGGCAGCTAGCTAGTTCATTTAGAAATTCAAAAATTACAGCAACCTTCCTAATTCAGATGGTCAGAAATCACGGCAATATGCCAAGTCAGAAATTACAGCTACCCTCAGTCAAATTCAAAATGTTTTGCTTAGTTAGACCAAGTCTTATCCTACTTAGAGCTTTGATGTATCAGCCTTGGATGACATTGAAGGAAATAAGAAAATTAGTTATATTCACTTGATGTGTGATGCATCTTGTTTGGGTGTGATGCCCTAACCCTTAGGTGATATTGCCCAAGTTTCTCTTCTAGTTCTTTGTTATTCTAGTTCTGCAGTTTTACCCTTTTACAAAGCCAAATAGCCTTTTTTTTTCTATTGTTAAAGCCATCCATATAATTTCCTGAACCTAGTTCTTTGGCCAGTTTACCTAAGGAGTATATCTGAACATTAATTCATCAAAACTAAAATACACACAGATAATATTAGTGCTGAATATAGTAAGATCCTGCATCAACAATGAATGCAAAAATATAAAGAACTGAAAATACAATCTCCTGGTCTCGGTCAAACATTAATTTCCTTTGTGCATAGGTTCCTTTGTTGAGTTGAGATTTCTATTGGAAATTGTTTCTAAATATTTAATTAAATATATGGAGTATATTTGGTTCAGCTGTTAAGTAAAATTATAGTTAGTGGTAGTAGGAAATCAAGTGTTGTATTGACCAATTATACAGTGTCATGTGTTTGGTGTTTGTTTATTTGCTAATTTTCTGAAAGTTTTCATGATTTTTTATGGTGGTGTTTGGTGTTTGCTATTTGGGGTATTTGGATAAAGAGGAATCAGGAATGCAAGCTTCTCAGATTTTTATGTCTGTAGCATTGATTTGGGATATGGTGTTTATTTGTGGCCTATATCGGATATCTGTAGGAATTGGGGGGCTGTCCTAGTTAAAGGACATGTAGTGTCTACTTATTGTTACTTTTGGTGGACTGCTTGTCCATTTCTAATGTTTAACTCTTCTTACAAATAAAAATTATTTTTTTCTAAAAAAAATAAAATTTTGAGCCTCTAATTAGTCTATTATTGTGCTTAAAAAATATTCAACCATGAATTCTGGACAAAGTTATTTGTTGACCCTTTGAGATATCGACTGACACCATCTCTTGAACCAGGTTAGGAATATGCTCTGAGATCATGCCCATTTGTACATCTTTTCTCCAGACCCTTTGATCAAGAGCTTGGTCCTGCTTTGAAACAATTCAAAATAGAGAGCTCTGGGATTTCATAACATTTTTATTTTAAACTAAAACAATATACACTTGTTTCTAATGCAAACATTAGAAAATGTATTAGATGAATAGTTTGCATGGTCAGTGTGATACACTGGAAGTGGGTAACAAGCTCATATTCAAAGGAACGGTACATGCAACAGGCACATTTTATGATTCTGTATAGTAAAAGAAGTTTGAGATGGGAAGTTATTTTCTGTGGAACAGTGTACATGCATCCACAGACAACAATAGCTGAACCTGTAGTGTCAATGTAAGCAACTGAAAAGAGGGGTCCTAATGGTGATTGGGAATGAAAGTATAAAAAGCAACGATTTTAGACACATGTAAAGCAGGTAAAGGCATATGCTACAAGTTAAGTAAGAAAACAACCATACAAATTCAGTAGAGAGTTGGAACAAACCCCATAGGTACATTGACCCTGACTCATTAGTGCGCCATATTAGACCAACAAAGAGAAGATAACATTTGGGTGGATCAAAAACTGATGGGAAGACTGAAACGGGGCAAAGAAAATGTAAACTAAGTTTGAATACCAGAAGTTGTACACTAGAGAAGAAGGAAAAGAGACGCCTTTGCAAGGTTAGGTAAAGCCACACTGCTCAACCGTGTTTCCTAAGATTAATATAATCGTTGGTGATTTCTCCAGCCAATTTTATACTCAAAGGAGGTAATGAGCATCTATCTATGGTGTAGGTTACAACATTCAGCTAAGTTTGGTTTTAGTTGAAGTAGCGACTTTGTTGTGGCTATTTAAATTGCATCTATAAGATCAATCTATATCAGAAGTTCTTGTTTCTCATCTTGTTTATTTGGTTTAATAGGAATCATGTGATTTTCTCATTAATAAGTTTTAATGAGAAAAAGAAGTCCACTTATACATGCAGAACTGTTCTTGTACTCAAGCTTTCCTTTATGTAGTTTCCCTGTTCATAATCCATGTGAGACTGAATTTCTTTGTTGTTACTTCAGAAATTATAGACTTATAATGTCAGACTTTGTAATTTGGATTAAATGTATTTGCAGGATGTAAATGGTGGTCATCCATCTAAGGTACATCTTAACTTTGTATATTCACATGTAAAATTTTTGTATCATAGTTCATAAGGTAAGATATCCAGTTTTATGTTGCATATATGTATATACTTGTCGGAAAATGTTAATGTGCTGTGTTTATTTGTAGTATCAATGTTTTTGTTGGGTGGATTGAGAAGTAGAGGGTTAGTTCAGCAAACAGAGAAATTGTCTTTCACAGCTTGAGTTGTTGTCCACCATTCAGATCAATAAATGGTCAATAAATTGCAACTAGAAAATTCTACTGCACATTTTGCGTGTTTGGGTTTCTGTTATTGATGTTATGAAGTGTATTCTTTAATATCAATTACTTCAATCCATACGTACGTACATATATATATATATATATATATATATATATATATATATATATATATATATATATATATATATATATATATATATATATATATGTATGCTTAGATTTTCAAAATGGCATACCTTGATATTAGTACAAAACTGTATCTAGTTTATTATGTTTATACATATTTGCATATATCTATAAGAATAATAAGATTATTGATTAATTAAAACGGTCGATCTGACAAAAAAGTCAATCTAGGACTTTTATCCTGAGACGAAAGGATTGTTTGACATTGAACACGAGTCTTATTATGCTTCTGTACATATATAAAGAGTATGATTTATGGTGAGTTTGCATGTTTTGGTGTTTTTTTACTAGTATCAGGTATTTGGTTGTTTGCCAAATTAATAATTATGTAGTGTAGGTTACACTTTTTTTTGAATAATTTATGATTTTCATTGAATCATTTTCTGCAACTAAAAACTGGAAGGTTTTTTTCCCTCTGTTCTCATTTTCATTTATCGAACCAAGCAACTAAAAATGTCACCGTCACTAAACCAGATTTCTCAGAAATGGTTTTCCGTAGAACAAACATAGCCGTAGTTACAAACTAGCATCCTAACCCTTAGGAGAAGCTTTACAGGTAAGAAACAAAATGAAATTGAGAAACTTTGCTATTGAACTTTTTCACATTCATATCATTTAAAAATTATAGTTAAGCTACAGTGTAGACCTTAACTTGGAAATTTAAATCTTTAGTTATGGTTTACCCCATTCATTAAAAGTCATGCCACTTTGTTATTGTAACATTCTGGCCTCCCGACACATTGTTACTAATGCCTTAAACACACTGTTTTAATGCTTTCTTTTACGTATGGTTGGTCGCTCTTCTTCCAACCAAGAAAGTGCAAGAGAAAGGCCTCAATATATACTTGTATCATTCTATGGATATAGCTTTCGGTTCTCTTAAACTTATGAAGGGAACTTACAGCAGTAAAACTGGGATAACTGAAGTTCCTTTTTTGCTTGTGTAACGTCCCGAAATCCTGTCATCTTCACACCTGGATTCCGTATGTCACGATCCCATCTTCATCCAAACATACATCATTATATACTGAAATATAATAATATACATTCTAAATTCCCAGGTTCTAAAACCTTATAACTCCTTTCATTACAAATAATGATAATTACATTATCCTTTACATCTTACACGAGTGACTTTCATCCGCCACTAAGGATACATAACAGTTCATTAAACTAATCTAAAGTTCATTTAACTTATTTTATATTACAAGTCTTCATTTGATCTTCTCGCTCATTCCCATTCTGAATGGCATTTCATCTGGATACCATCAACTTGATCTTTACGGGATTCTTAAGTTCTTCTAACATCGTTCGCTGAAAATACTTTTCATTTAAAGCAAGCGTGAGCACTCAATTGCCCAGCAAGTCATAACAGTTGAACAAACATCTTCAAGAATTCAAACATTCTTTTAAGACTTCAATAACCGAACAAAGGTTATGAAGCAGCTTGAATAATAGGAATAATCTCGATTCCTATCATTTTAAAACAATATTCACTTTTATTTTAAAATACTTTCATTCTTCTACCTTTTTCATACACATTACATGTCTGCTAGAATCATTAATACAGACTTAACAATAACGGATCATGTATAAACATAGCATTCACTAATTGAGCAGCTTAAATCACGTAGCAGTTCATCTCATGAAACACCAAGTGTTCACATTGTGGCTCAAGGCCTCATAACGCTCTACCACCTCGCACAAATATCGCACATTAGCACATGGCGGAACTTCTCAAGTTCAACATCCGAGAAGTTTAAGAAACTAGCATTCATTTGAAATATGAATGAAGTTAGAAACTTGCCTTTATGCATGCCATACGACTTTATACCGAATCGCTTCATTCCAGCTTCCTATGAAGCACATAAGAAAAACAACACATACCCTAATTAGTCATGTATATTCGACTTATGCATTAGTTTGCTTAACTTTACTTCTTAGGGTTCGCGTTCTTGTAACCTAAGTTTACGCGACCACTTTCATTACCGTTTCTCTTTACTTTCATGACATACGATGATGTCTTAGTTTTCGTTCATCATCTTTGATGTTTTACATCTTATCTTCTTCTTATAACTTTCTAGACTCAAGACACATCGCTTCTCTCGCTAGTAGTCCATATGGTACTTTGAGTGGTTTCCCACAAACAACCAACAAACAAATTCCGTCTAAATCTACACCGCCCATAACAAATGAAGTTAGATCGGTTGCCGCTTTTGTATATACCTTCACTCTCTCAAGGAATTGTTTAGCCCAGCTTCCATATGTCAACCATCAAAGGTTACGATTGTACTACAACTTAACTTATCTTAACTTATCCGAACTTTTTAAACTATAATCTTCGTTAAGTTAATTTCTCATTCCTTATGGCTTCCTGGCAACTAAATGCCATCCCTCAGGATTCATTCTTATACGACTCACCTTCGGCTTTCATTACTCTTATTATCGTTCATTACGGCTTTCTTGATAATTCATGTCTTACTTATTACCTTTGTCAACGTCTAGGTCATACAATCAGGGTATACTTAGAACGTTCGTCCGACGAGAATACGATTCATGAGGATCGTTTACGTATTCAACGTTCATGTTGCTCGTCTTTTAATCTCTCATTCAACCTTTACTCAAGGTTTTAATCGCTTTCGATCGTTATTCATCCCATGAACCCCATGTTCATTATTCTTTCTTAATGTCAAAGCCATACTGTTCGTCAGATGCTAAGATCGCTTGCAGAATCGCGTTACGCTTATGTTTACGTTTATTCTCTTATCGATCTTTTAATCTCTTTCGACCATTTCGTTTCTACTGCATACTAAAGGTTTAATTCACTTGTTTAAGTGTTATATTAGTTGAACATTATGTTCTTTATCTTCCCGTGACGCTTTCTCCCAAGAGTTGAAAGCGCTTAAAAGCTCTTTCCTTTTTTCTTCATAATCAGCCGCTGGCCCTCTCTTCTTTTATCTCTCGCATTGTGCGGCCATGAGTTTGCGAGACTCGGCTTCATTGAAATAATAAATACTACCTTCATAAGGTATGGTTGGCCGCATGCAGCCAAGCCCTAACCCTAGAAATTTTTTTTAGTGTTAAATCCAATTTGAGACGCTTACTTCCCACTTCCATAACTTATTCGTTATAACTCGGAACGAGGTCGTTTCAAAGCCATTCTCTTCCTTATCTTACGTACTTCAATACCCCCCGGACAGAACTTCGTTCTGAATTCGTTAACGTGCCATTCGATTGGCTTGATCTTCACCCTTTATTCGTTTTACGTTTTTAAGGCTCTTCGTTTGTTCGTCCGTAATTCGGTCATCCGAACTCGGAATTCGTTCGTTCTTGAGTTCACGACTTACGTTTTCTATGTTCTCTTACATTCTTATGAAACCCTACATGTTTGGGTTCATTTACTAACTTTCTAATTCTCGTTTGTCTTTTACGAAATTTTCGCCATAACTTCGTTATAGCTAAGTTTTAATCCGTTCTTCATGAACATTTCTACGGTTCCTAACCAAGCAATATGCATCTAACTTATACGCGATGGTTTTAAACTTGTCCATCAACAACAAATATCCTACGATGGTTTTAAATTTGTCCATCAACAACGTACTTCGTGTTCTTTGCATATTCTTCGTGTTCTTCGTTCGTTCTTCATTTTAATCGATATTTTGGATTATGATTTCACTTTTTATTGGAATCTGATGTTATAGATCATCATTCCTTACTTATTACACCTACTTATTGATATAATCCACTCGGATCGTTCTAATTCATTAAGAAATTTATAAACTAAACTTTTAATTCTTA
This sequence comes from Panax ginseng, assembly GCA_020205605.1. Lineage (NCBI taxonomy): Eukaryota > Viridiplantae > Streptophyta > Magnoliopsida > Apiales > Araliaceae > Panax > Panax ginseng. The sequence goes on from CM035132.1 coordinate 113,757,054, forward strand.
CTTCTTCATTTTCTTACGATTTCAACCATATGAAATCATTCCTAACATCATTTATTTCTTATTCTCATTAAGTTATGTTTTTAAACATAAAAACTTAAAGAAAATTTATAAAAGACTAGGTTTCGGATTACCGTTCTCATTTAATCTGTTTCCGTCAGACAAAGGTTGCTCCCGAGCAAACTTTTCTGCTTCCTTCTCCTTCCCATCCTCCCATCCGAACTCCCTCTCTCTCTCTCTTTCAAAGTGTAGGATTCTCAAAATCTCATTTTAAAGAAAGTTAGCTTCCTATTTATAGAAAATCTAAAGCTAGGGCAAAATAGTCATTTCGCCCCCCCTTAACCTCCTTACTATTCATGGCTTAAGGACTATGTTAATTTACTTCTTAAGTTTACTTAACACTTAAGTCTACTTAGCCTTTAAGTTTGCTTAACTCTTAAGTTTACTTAACACTTGAGTCTACTTAACACTTAAGTTTACTTAACCTTTAAGTTTACTATTTCCACCTCCTTAGTTAACCTCCTTACTATTCACGAAACTTAGCCTGTAAGTTTCGTGGTTTCGTCTTTCGGGTTTTGTCCGACAGTTTTAAAAACTGCGATTCTCGGAATCCAAATATTTTTGGATATTTCGTCTTTCCTTTACCGATTAACTTTTACGTATTGTTCGGATTTCCGAAAAACTGAACACTTTTTGGTATTAAGCGTTTTCCTTCACGTTTTTCCCTAACGTAGCTAAACGAATGAAAAGTACATAACAGTACTTTTTGTCATTTTTATTTCGTCCGATTTCTGCACGTTTTTCGAGAAAAACTTTTATCGGCTTACTTAACTTTTCAAGATATATTATCGTCAAATCTTTCGACGGAATGTCATTTCGACATACCGAACTCTCGAAAAGGCTTAGGTTATTCAAATCCTAACCCTTAGGTTTCGTCGGGTGAATAGTGCCTATTTCGTCTTTTTCCCCGGAAATATTTTTGTTCTCGGAAAATTTTCATTTTCGTCTTGAAAATTCTTAATCGCTTAGTCTAGCTCGTAGCCAGAATCCTCCCGACTTATAATCATCATAGGTTCTAGAACGATTAATAAACACATAGCACATAATATTATTAATAAAAATTTATTTTATTAATAACTTATTCTTTAAACTTAAATTCTGGACGATCTGAATTTCCGGGTCGTTACAGCTTGCACTAGTATGGCTATGCTCTTTTTCTTGTACTTCCAGAATTGTTGCCATATTACTGATTTTGATTTTTCTATGTGTGGTCAAGACCTTACATTTAGAGAAACAGAGAGGAGCTTCACTTTAAGAGAGCCTTTTTCCTTTGGCCTTTGAACTTTATGAATTATAATTTTACATTCTAGCATCCTATGGAAATTGTTTGATCCACTGTGGTTTGTGTCCCAAAACTATTATGCACAATATCTTTCTCATAATTGGTATCAGTCAATTATAAAGAGAAATATAGCCACTTTACAGCTTGATACTATGTCTTAACAAATATGCTTTTCATGAATTCGTAGATCTGATTACATACCACAGCTATATTAAGTTGCTTCATTCTCTTCGAATCATTGATTCATATGCAGTAGTTCTTATACGTTGCTTGTCCCTTGTGAATCATGGATATATTATATTTGGTACCAAAGACTTGTACTGTAATCTAGCAACAAAGCTGTACTTTTGTGTTTCTTTTTGTAATTATCCCTTGTATATTTGTTCATATATTTACTACATTGCTAACTTCTCTTTGACGTTGTAAATAATAAATCAGAGTTATATCAAGTATGAAACACGTCAGAAGCGGGCTGATGCAAAGATAGCTCTTAAGAATCTCCACTTCGATGGCAGGTCCTCCAAAATTTTTGAGGTTGACATTTCTATTCCGATCTGATCAAAATCCTTGGTGATATTTTGCTTTTACATTTCATCCCTTTTTTTTTTTTTGTAGTAAAACTGTGCTATGTATTCATACATTTAGTGTTACAGTTGTAGTACAAATCACTTTACTTTGAAATTAAGTATATAATAAACACTTGGAGATGATTTTGTCTCATACATTAACTTGACAGACGACACTAATTATGTGGCACGGCGTAGTATATTAATATTCTAGGAAGACATTGAATATTGTACTCTTATTTAGGTATCTATATAGTTATTTTTATACATCAATAACTTGTTCATAATTATTATGGTTTTTGTTTAGAAGTCCTATTTATGATGATTTTTGGTTTATACGTCATATTTATGATATTTTTGTTTATAAGTCATATTTATGATATTTTTGTTTAGAAGTCATATTTATATATTTATGGTGATTTTTGTTTAGAAGTCTATTTATGATGATTTTTGGTTTATACGTCATATTTATGATATTTTTGATTATAAGTCATATCTATGATGATTTTTGTTTGTAAGCCATATCTTATGATGATATATCTCCCTCTTCTTTGATATTTCTTCTTCTTTAAAGGTCTGCCTTTCTGTTACTTTTGTTATGATGTTAGTTAATTTTTTTTTAATATTTGTATTTTGTTGTTTTGATTATTTTAATAATCACATATTTTGAATATAGCAAAGTTTTATCTCAACCTCCAAGTTCTTTTTGTCATATTTTAATAAGTATCCAGAAAGTGTTGAGCATGAGTCTAAAAAGAGGCATAATTATACTGTAATTATGAACACATTGAAGAAGTGTTGAACACATTCAAAAGTGTGTATAAATTAATTACCCTTATATTTTACTGAAACCTAAGCTGTAGAAATCTATTGAATTATCCTTGAGTCTCATCATTATTCTAGAGTAATTTATCTTTGATTAGTTTCTCTTTTTCTATTCTTTAATCCCCCTAAACTCACATAATATGAATTTGAGAGGCCTACAAAGTCTGCAATGTTTAGTGATTTCAATTTCTTTGGAGTTTTTTTGAGCAAGTTTGATAATGTATATATCGGGCCATATGAAGTCTTTGTTTAAATTTTTTTCTCAAAGTTACAACTGCTTAGGCAAGCAACACTGTTTGTGCATGTCCATAGTCAATCCGGCGCATGTTTCAATGCATATTTACTTTTATTTGGTCATTGACAGATGCTGGCATGCTGCTTTAACGTATCTTTTTATTTAGGAATTGGAAAAAACAGAAGATATGAAGAGAAGATGGGATCACGGGCAGGGAGATCAGTCAGACAGTTCAAACAAGAAAGGTCCCTCCGAATCTTCTGCTCGTCGTGCTAGTAAAGCTCGTCACAAAAATAAGAAATGTGAGATTTTCTTTTCATAAACATTTTTTTTCTTTTTGTTCTATTTTTATTAGTGTAAGCTTTTTAAATTTACTCTAAAAAAGAAAAAGAAAAAAAAGATTCTGTTAAAATTAGGGCCAAGATTTGGCTTTTGGATCCTATTACTTCGCTTCAACACTCTATATAGTGGTGCACTGCCAGTTACATTAGGGCTGAAGATGAGTTATGGCTTATGATGGTGTGTATTAGAAATTGAAATGCATATAAACTTGGTCAGAGTTTAGAAGCACTACTCTTCTGTGATTTGATTTCTTTATATGGTATTTGCTCTAGCATTTTAAGGTTCTGTTTATTGTATTTTAACTTCTCTATATGTTTACATGGATATTTAGTGCATTCTTTTTAGATTTGTAAAGTCTACTATAACATTCCTGATACTACTACTACTACTATATAACATTCCTGACCTGATACTTTATGCCATTGTAAAAGTCTTCTTGTATTATGATGTAAAATGACTCGTACTGATTTTTCACTTTGCCATCATGAAATGGCAAAATGGTCGATAAGCACTTTTAACAAAATAAAATAAAATTTACTGTCACACGAGTGCATTTGATGCTTAGTTTGTTATGAGGAAATGGAATAATTACCAATAAAAAATTGCAACTTAGTAATGTTGAAGAAATAAGTTATCCACTAGTGATTAGTATTTTAATATTTATTAAGGGTAGTTTAGTCGTTTAGTTATTCTATTGTTCCCCAAGTAGTATATGATTTTGAGTCTCAACAAATATTTGATGTAATCCCATTGTACTATAGAATATTATTGATTATTGATGTGAGCTATGAGTTATTCTCTTTTTTTGGCGGTTGAGAAACCCTTGTGGTAGTGTTGTTCCAAGTAATTTTTCATTGTTTTATCATTTATTTTCAACAATTGTTCTTCAAAAATTGTCCTATGTCAGCTGAGATGGTCAAATACATTGTACTTTATTGTTTGAAATTTAAAGATGTTGGAATTTTGTTTACTATATCATGATAAGACTTATGTTACTTGGATCTATATGGTGCGCGGAACATAAAACGTTACTTTTCGTAATATGGAGTATGATAAGGTAGGTTTCTTTAGATCATTTAGTTGATATGAAATATGTTTTATTAGGAATATGGTAAGTTGGTAAAGTGTTTTTAATGATATTGTTAAATTTGGTTGAATTATTTCTAAGCGTAATCTTAAGTTATATGGACTCGGATGGAGTGTCCTGTAGATCACAAACACTACTTGATTTAACCAATTTTTTACATTAAAATAAAGTGACCAACACCCATACCCTTGTCAAAGTGTTGAGCGTCAAACACGTGTACTTCAAAACAAGTGAAGAGAACATGTAACATCACAACATGCGCATTTTCAAGAAGGTTGTGTCATGTCTCACTTATTGGATGCCCATTGGGTTGCTTGAAGTCAGTGGCGAACCCAAAAATTTTATGGAGTGGGGTCACCAAAAGTCCGATAAATTAAATTTCAAATGTAACCCAACTTTAATTTTATTCCAAAGAAACTGTATTTGGCAATTGAAAAAATAATACAAGTGGGTAGAAGAGCCTCTATTACTACGTACTTACTCTGTTTCAAAACTTTTGATGAGTTATTAAAATGACATTTTTAAAGGTATTTTTTAATTTATTTTCTAAACATATTCCTCACATCAGCCAAAATATAGTACTTTTGACATAATAATACCCTCTATTCAAAAGATAAATTATGACATGTTAAGAATTTTTATTACTTTATAATTCAAAAAATATAAAATATATCATTAATTTAGAATATATGTAAAAGTATATCTTTAATTATAAATGTGATGGAATATAAATTAACCAACATGACTGCTAATATGGCAATACATCTTATTCCTTAATTGATTAAAAAAATGAAAGAAATGTTTTGAGAAATAGGTGTTACATAAATAAGAGAGAGGGAGATTGAGACAAGTAAAGAGAAATTAGGAAGTGGGAAGTAGAAAGTAGGAAGTGGGATTGGGTTGGGTCCAGGGACGGATGCAGCCCGAAAGTTCATTGGGGTCAAATTTGAAAAAAAAATTCCTTAAGAATAAAATTTAATAAAATGAATAACTAATTAATCCTTAAATATTGTTTACAATAATATTTTTTGAGGTTTCATTGCTTGAAAATGTTGCATGATAACCTCATTTTTAATAGTTACAAAAATATTTAAAAACTATAAACAATTACGAATGTCCATGCATGACAATCAATAAATATTTAAAAACTAATTCAACATAAAAAATAGATCAATATATATTATCATTATGAATAATCAAGTGTAATTAGCACCAACAATAAACAATCTCAATTAAACCACTAACAAGTAACATTACAAAATAAATTATAAAATTTAAAGAAATTAAAAATAGAATAGAACACATACTTGAAAGAACTTTTATTTGATGGAGTTCTCTTCATTGTTGGAGTGTTGCTCTAAAAAGTAAAAAGCCCTAAATTTACAAAAGTACAAAAAAGTAGAATTCATAAACAATTACAAAAATTCCTAAAGCAATTGTTAAATTTGTGAAATTAAAAAACTAAAATTAAAATATACTTTTTGAAATTGTTTCAATTGCAAATCGTGATAGCCTATTTACCATTTTACCTGATTGGAATTTGGAGACTTTGCGAACTTGCGATGTGCCGTGTGCGAATTTATAGACTTTGAGAAATACTAAAAAAATCCACTTGGAATTTTCACTGTAGTCACTCGTTGATTACTAAATACTAAAGTTGATTAATTTAAAGCTCGTGGGTTAGGTTGTTTGCTTGTTGTTCTCTTTTGCTGAGTGGAAGATGAAAGTGGGAAACAAGGAATATGGGATTGGTCCTTTAGGATTTTTAGGTCTAAATCATGAAATTTCATTTAACACCCCCTATTATTTTTTTTAATATGTCCCCCTTATTTCTTGAAAATCCAGTGTCCACCCCTGGTTGGGTCCCACCTAAAATAGTCTGTGTAAGTCTGTACTCTATAGTACTAGTATAGAAGAGATGAGAGAGGAAAAACTGGGTTTAAGCATCATGGTTTCGGTGCGTGAGAGAAGTATACAAGTAAAAAAAAATCAGCGGGGTCACTTGCTGTCACAGGAACCCACATGGGCTGCCACTATTTGTAGTCAATGATATTAATTAATCCTTATCACTAATATGTGAACTAGATTAACATTGGTTAATTATCATAAGTTCATATTAAAATGGTAATGAAGAGAAGTGACACATCCAACATAAGGTAATAGAGGTCAGATTTTAACAAAATGCTTGAACATAAGATTTCATTTCTTGATAGTAATATTTTCCTGCTTTCTGGTTATTTGTGTTCATTTTTTTGTTTACTTGTCTATAGCTAGTCATGCATATATAGTGTTGTGCTTTTTCCCGTTGATTTGGTGAACTAGATTAACATTTGGTTAATTATCCTAAGTTCAACTTAAAATGGTAATGAAGAGATGTGACACATCCAACATATTGTAATAGAGGTCAGATTTGAACAAAATGCTTGAACTTAAGATTTTATTTCTTGATAGTAATATTTTCCAGCTTTCTGGTTATCTGTGTTTTTTTGTTTACTTGTCTGTAGCTAGTTTAATATGTGCTTTTTTGCATTGATATACTTGCATTTATAAGAAATCTTGTATTTTGTGGATCCAAAAACTGAAAGTGTCCTAAAATAGTGAATTGGTATTCAAGGTTTATATATGAGGTTTGTCCCCATAGTGGTGTGTAACCGTCCGACACTAAAAAGGAAACTGGGGTAGTAGATCTTGTTAAATGCATCAAATATTCATTGGGGAGAATCAGTGAAAGAGGATGATAATATGGTGACAAGTGGAGTTAAATTTGGACACTTATCATATTTTAACTACATTGGAACTGAAGTATAGGTCTTAATAAATTATTACCATTAGTTTCAGTCATTAGTCCGTTAAACTTTTGAACTTTTGGAGACTAATCGAGTACATGATGCTTTTCTGTTACTTTCAAGTTCAAGTAAAGACAGAGACATGAAAATGTTGTGAAATACAAATGATAATGTTAATATATTTGACTTGAGCAGTTTCTAGCAAATTTCGAGACATTTGGAATTTTTTACTGAAGAAAATAGCTTGTGTGGGATTTGAGGTTCTAGAGAAAAATTTATGCTCTTAGGCAGGTATTATTTTGAGAGCAATTAGAACAAGGAACTGAACTGTTTCTGTAGGTGATTTATCAAGATCAAGAAGCTACTTTGGGTGGAGAACTTGTCAAGCTGTAGAAACATATGATCAATTTATAATTGATTTAATATATTCCTGGAAGACTTGGATTTAGGAAAGAGTTGATTTCATTACGTTTTATGTTTATTACTATAGTTACATTTGGTTGTGAAGTTAATTTGGGCTACACGAATGTGCTTGATGATTAAAATATATTGTGGTTCAATTGCTGTAATTGGTTAGGTAGTGAACAATCTTGAAGAATTAAAAGTCAGATCTGTTTATTTCTCATTCCCTTTTTTTTCATTTACTTTTATAAGAACACTGTATAATATCGGGTTGGGGAAATTAGAGTTGAAGAATCCATCTCTACCGCCTTACAAAGGAAAAATGAAACAAAGCGTCCAGCTCTACTGTGGGAATTGGCAAAGGCCCTCTGTGCTGCTACCTCAACTCACCAGATCTGTTATTTCTTTCTCAAATGCAAGACTCAGCTTGTGGTAATTATTCTTGTCTTGATAGAATATGTAGATGAAGTCTCAGCCTTGAGCTGTTCTCGTCCACCTTCTATCTGAGCTATTGGAATTCACATTGGGTGATCAGGCATACAACAAGGATTGACTATAAGATCTTTTCAAGTTCACTAGTTTCTGTAGATGAGGTTGCACACACGAGTGTCGACTAGGAGTCGGATGATGCATGTTTTTGGTGATGTCGTTTCTCTTAACCAAATACAGCATTGAGATAGTGGAGAGATTCACAGTTGATGGTTTTTAAAAATAGGAAATTATATGACTTTGAGGTATAGGCTTCTATCTAGACCTTTGGATATTTATCGCATACTTACTTCTAGACATGTTATGATAGGTGTTAATATTTTCTTTGAACTTAAATAGATAAAAGTTTACTTATTATATCGATATAAGTTTATATCTACTAAATATATAAAATTTCATCTCATTTCTTTGGTGAATATTGATGTGGGTTTGTTGATAACTTGCTGATTTCCTAATTTAATATGCCTAATATACTGATTTCTTTATAAAACAAAATCTCTACCATTAGAATTCAGTCGAATATTGGTTATATAATTAGAAGGATCAGATAGATTGTAACACCCCCTTCCCAAAAAGGAAAGAGAGGTCACGTGCAAAGCACAACAAACCTCAAAATAAGAAAACAGAGCACTAATTACCTCAAAATATTAATAATGGTGATCCATTAATAGCGTACTAAATACAATTCTCCAAATAGAGTCAAAATAATCTAAACTTAAAATTCGAAACAACCTAGATGGTCAAAGACAACTCTCTCATCACACTAGTCCTGAATCACCCTCGCAAACTCTTTGGAAGAAAAAACACAAAGATGAGCCAATTGCTCAAAGACGGATATAAAGATACAAAAGATATACAACTGAAATATGAAATCAACAAAGACAAAATATTGAATAAAGCCTCAAGTGTAAATACTGACGAAAATATAATCTCCAAATATCTGAATGAAATATATCTGAATCAACAGAATTGACGAAACCAATAGTATTTAATAAAGAAATAACGAATCAAGTAACTAACTCAATGAATTGAATTGAATGTAAACAAACAAAACTAATACAATAAAATAATAGGTCAAACAAATGGTCAAGTTATTTCATTTAAATAAAGTGAGCTCGTAAATATATTCTTGCCACACGCACAAGTCAAACTAATGCCACACGTGCACATCAAAACAATGCCACACAGCAAGTCAAAATAATGCCACACAGTAACCAAAATAATGCCACACAGTGCAAATCACACATGGACCGCTGAATCCAAATGTATGCAAATCGGATAGGTGTGTTTGGCATAACATCACAAACCGCAGTAGCGTAAACTAGGTTAACCCATACGCCCCACAAACAAAAACACCAAATGGCCCACTTCTCCGGAGCCCAAAACGGAGACGCTGTGGACTAATCACATCGCCATTTAAGAGTGTCATGCCTCTCGTGTTAAGACGACATGCTCTGTGGTACCCCACGGTGGTTATAGCTTCAGTATACCCTACGGTATATTCTAACAAAATACCATGTCACAACACATGCGACATAATACCAACAAAAAGGGTTCTATATGTACATGTTGAACCAAATCAAATTCTAGTACAAGGTTTCAAAAAGAAGGTAGCAACATGTACCGCTCTACAATTATCAAAATAAATACTATACATGATAACCTGATTCAAAGAGTACAAGTACGAGTCCAATGTGTCAACTCCAAAATGAAACAAATATATCAATTTCACAAGAAACAATTATGTGAAATAATAATAGAAATTCGAAACGAGGAACAAAACGAATAATTCAAATTTAACAAAAGTATCGCTGAAAGAGTACGGAATCCGTACCTGATACTTCCAAACCATTTATAGCACACTCCACAAAATCTTACCCTCAATTGCCAACGATATCAAATACGAAACGTTATTCGCAACCTAAACATATTCACCTCAAATTAAAAACAATCCAAACTAATAATTCCAAAGTAATTCATAATCTATTTAATATACCTTTAATCATCGCCTTTTTATCAATTACTAATACTCCAAAATTTATATTCCAAACATTAACTCTTTAAATTCCCTCCGTCCGATCTAATAAAAAGGTAATAATAATACAATTATAAGTTACCTACTAATTATAATTTATATTAATATGAAATTAATTCCTCTAATTACATTAATTTATAAAATAAATCCAAACTAAATTACGAAAGCTTCTAAATCAGATATATTTTATTTTCGTATTATAGAGAACAACTGACTTATATGCATCTTTTCATTCTGAATTCAATAATTAACAATCTACAGGAGATTAAATTTCATACAGGAACCTTTTCCCAAGTTAGTATTACGTACGAACATATATATATATATATTTTTTACCATGTTCACGAGACAATTCATCTACCCATCCAAGTCTAATCCGTTAATCAAATTTTATGGCTAACATGACATGTTAGTACCTAACTTTTATTATTATTATTATTATTATTATTATTATTATTAACTTTGAATTCCTGCACCTTGTCAATCACATCACATATATGTATGTATAACCACTCATTACCTAGCATCCATATATTAACTAAGTAAAATTTATCTACTGAACCAAATTGCTCACTTTTTTGGATACCCACATAGTGATGATTAGATTAAGAAAGAGAAACACATGTATGCATATATAACTTACTTCCATAAACAGAGAAATTGCTTCTTTACGCCCACGGTATAGTCTACTTTATATGTTTAGCCGCGACTGCACTTCTTTTCTTTTATCAGACGAAAAATGGCTTGAGTATACAATAGGGTTTGTGTTTTAGTTATTTATTATCAATATTTTATTAATTAAGGTAATATATTTATTAACTCTCCAAATTTTAATAGGATTTTAAAATTACACAATTATAAATTTGACCCACTTAATTTAAAGCCCAATTTTACCAACTTAATTTATCCATCATTTATTAATATTTATTAGCCCACACAATTTAAATAACTATTTTGACCCAAAATAATGGACAAAGTCCAATTAATATGTTTTCCAACAAAATAATTTTTATTATTTAATATTTTTTTTCCGGGTATTACATAGATATTCCAACTTCTCTAATGATATGAATATGTCTTCTTTAAATATGATTCTCTCTTAGTTTTATGTACTAATCATATTTGTTATTAGACTTGGAGATGTTTATGGTACAAGTATTCTTCAATAGTTTGCTTGATTTTATTATGCTTTATTAACAATTAAATCTTTATAAAATATTTACATTTATTAAAAATATACATAAAATCAGTGTTCTAAAAATCTTCACCCAGACACTAAGTGGGTCCTCTACCGCCTAGATTTGGTTGATCACTTAGGCCGCCGCCTAGGTGAAACAGATTTGTACGGCATCAATTTAATTAATGTTTTGAAACTACAATACTTGAAAGGAATTTGCTAAGACTTCAATTTTTTTTTGGTAATTATTCGTGTAAAATTTAAAAATTTTACATGTACTATATGCTTTGTATAGTATAACAAGTATATATAATAGAAAACTAAATAAAGGAGACCATATAAGGAAAAACCTAATCCCCCTAGAAAAACGCCTTGGCTCTCCTAGGCACCTCTTTCGTAGCGACTTTTAGAAAACTACATAAACTCTATATCTCCCCCAACGTATTGTATCTTGTCTTTTGTGAAAATATTTTTCCCTTGTTGTGAAACGTGTTGAATCCGTATTTTGTATTTGTATCCGTGTTTCATAGGATACGGGAGTTGACACTTCATTTTAGTGTAAGAAATTGGCAAAATGGAGGAGTATCCATGTCAGAAAGTACCGTTGTCTGACTGACACTCTATCTGAGTTCATGTAACTTAGAAAGAGGTTACTTGTGAGATTAGAGGGAGATGCTAAGAAGAGTAACTTTTTTGAGTGTTATGTGTCCTTGTAGTGCAAAACAAATTAAATAGAAAAGCTTAAAAGATTGGTTCAGCCTAACAAAGTCGTATGCCTCAAATCATGCGCTATCGATAGATAAGATATACATGAAATGGTCATTAGTTCTGACATGGGAATGTTTGGATGGAATAATGTAAGACTCTCCATTCCACAAAAAGATTCCATTTGTTAAATTTGCATATTTTAAGGATATAGTTTTCTCCATGTTTATCCATATATTATAAATATAATGGTGGTTTAGTTTAGTGATGGTGGTATGATAGTGAAATTGTGATATGAATCTTTAAGGATTTAAGATATTGTGTCATTTTATACTATTATCAACAACAAAAAAGGACCCTTGTTCAGTAACTATTTTTTTTTGTGCGTGTGTGAATGAGACTCCTTTCGTAGAACATATGGCGTAGGAAATATGAACTGATGCTTTATTAGGTTGTTGAAGCTGAGGACGATGAGAGGAGACGTTATTGGAAAGGAATTTTAATTAAATTGAAGATGCAAACAATGCATCATGAAGGCCAATATAATCTGAATTAAGGGGGTGAGATAAACATAATGCCTTTAAATTCATATTCACATTTACACATACGTCTTCATATCTCTTTAGGTACATGTAATCTTGGCTATAGATCACAAGAAGTTAGTATTTGGTGTTTAATTCTGATAAGTACATGAAGAGACACCGGGTACATATGGGGTCTGAATTATCTCCAAATGCAGATGGCAAAGTAATAGAAAATGTAGACTCAAAAATCACAAATGGGGGGAATTCTTTTTGCAAAAATAATATAATAAAAAAAAGGTGGAAAGTTCTTATGTTTTTCTAATATCTAAAAGAATTAGGAATACCTCTATTATGTTCTCTTCACTGATCTTTAATACAACATAATGTATAATTGTAAATACGTATATGCTGATATTATTTGTAAATACAGTATAATGATACTAATTAATTTAATGATGGATTAAATAGAGGAACATATAATCCAAGAAAGTTGAAGGGAAACAAAATGATTGGCCATGAAGCTAGACAACAAAAGAGATGTGGTCTATTTTGTCATAATTTGGTGTTTAAAGAAAAGGCAAGGGACCTTGGAGAATAGGGCACAAGGAAAAGTTAATTTATCAGTCTCTCCCTGTCATGCCCTTAAAGGATACCTGACTTGAGATTAAGATAGAAATAGAAACAGAGATAGAATCAGAGAAAATAGAGAGAAAAAGGGTGGAAGAAGGAGAACTTAGTGATTTCTCACCGAGTTCGAGAGACAGAGATAGATAGAGAGAGATTAAACAAACTCTCTTCATTTCATTCACAAAATTCATATATTCCATACTTGGAGAATACTCTTCCCATTACATCTATATATAGCTATCAAATGCTGAAAAAGAAAATTCTACTAACCTACTCCACTCTCTTATCCATCGCTAACATGCTAACAAACTATCCATGTGCTTACATGCCTGGGGTAAGTGAGTCAATTCCATCGCCCACGCAGCCAGTCGACCCGATACTTCTGGCCTATGCAGAACCTTCTTTAGTGGCTGATCTGTATACACCGCCACTAACCGACCTTGGAAATAGTGCTGAAGCTTTCTACTTGCGATGATCAAGGCGTATGCGAACTTTTCCAGGTTTGGGTACCTTGTCTCTGCATCCCGAAGAACGTGGCTGACATAGTATACCGGGAACTGTTTTCCCCCCTTGTCCCTCACCAATGCCGCCCCCACTGCCATCGAGCTTGCAGTCAAGTATAGATATAAGGGTTCCGAAGGGATCAACTTCATGAATAATGGCGCCGAAGACAAATATTTCTTAATCCCTTGGAACGCGTCTTCACAGTCTGAGGTCCACTGGAAATTCTTCTCATTCTTAGGCCCCTTGAGAGTGTCAAAAAATGGTAAACACCTTTTGGCTGATCTCGACACAAATCTCCGAAGGGCTGCTATCCAGCCCGTCAACCTTTGCACATCTTTGTATGTCTTCGGAGATTTCATGTCTAAGATTGCCTGGATCTTCTCCGGATTCGCTTCGATTCTCCTTTTGCTGATCAGATATCCCAGAAATTTTCCAGACCCCAACTCGAAAGTACACTTGGTCAGATTCAAACGCAGCTTATGTCTTTCTTACTGTTTCAAAGCAGTTTTCTAGGTCCTCCAGATGATCCCAGACTGACATGCTTTTCATAATCATGTCGTCCACATAGACTTCCTGATGCCGGGCGAGATAACGATTATCCTGCAGGCTAGTAAACAAATGAATTCACAAATAAAGGAACAAGAGGCTCACCGGAAAACACAGAGAAATCTCTCTCTAACGTGTATAATATATTTATAAAATCAAAGTCTCCCTCATTCAACCCACAAGTCGGGTATTTATATAGCTAACAAAACTTTCTCTCCAAGTCGGTCTATAATCTTCCTAGAGATATGGAAATAAGAAATAGAAATAAAATCCTCCTAGGGATGTGAAAAAGATTCTAACAAACTTTCTAGAGATACGGAAAGATATCCTAACAAAAATAACAACTTATTATAAAAGATTTACTGCCTAATAAAATATTATTACTATTAAAGAACTAAATAATAATAATAATAATAATAATAATAATAATAAAGTCCATCGACTTCTGAAGTTATGACGCCTCTTCGGAAGAAGTTCGTCACACCCGAAGTCATGACGCTATCCGAAGCCGAAGTCATGACACCATCCGAAGCCGAACCCCGACCCCGAAGACATAAACCGAACATCTGACCCCGAAGTCAACCGATACCTTGGCGCCGATCCCTTAACTTTTGGTCCTTTAGCATCGTCATAAATCTACCCGACCTTCCCGGGATCTTCTACCGAAACCATCTCGCATCGGGTCTCTCCGTGTTGGAAAAAACTCGTCCTCGAGTTCGACACAGATAGAGTGGAATCTGTACAAGAAGATACTTCGGTAACTGAAATATTGTCCTTTTGATTCGATCCTGGGACAAGATATATCTGCTGTTGAATGTCCCTCATCGCCGATAGTCCTGATGGAAGCTCTTTGGGTAATTCATGTACATCGACTGACACTTCAGTGCTTTCAGCTGTCGAACCGCTCCCACAAGAAAGTAGGACATACACCACACCGTCACGATCGGCCTCTGTTAGGAATCTAGTCATGGATAATAGGTTTGGACTCCCAACTGCTTGAGCCGAACTGTCCCCTTCTCGCCGAGGTGCTAGTACAACCTTATTTCCTTTAAAATGAAGGGAATACGTGTTCTTCCGACCATTATGAATGACTCTTCGGTCATATTTCCATGGTCGACCCAATAACAGATGACATGCGTCCATTGCCACCACATCACACAAAGCTTTATCAAAATATTTATTGCCGATGGAAAAAGACATTAAACACTTTTTATCCACTCTTACTTCAGTACCTTTTTTAAACCACGACAACTTATAAGGTTTAAGATGCCGATCCGTTTTCAACTACAATTTCTTGACAACCTCTTCGGACACTATGTTCTCACAACTGCCACCGTAAATGATTAACTTGCAGACTTTATTTGCTATAGTGCATGTTGTTTGAAAGATATTGGTTCTCAACCAATCCTCTTCGGAATCACCTTTATGATTTGGTAGACTCTTGCGAACGATCAGGGTCTCCTGGTTATCTTCATACGATCCATTCTCCTCTTCGTCGCCATCATCATCATACTAAGGTTCTCCATAAGGCTCTCCTTCATCTTCATATTCGTCATAGATTTCTTCTTCAATTTCTTCATCTGCATATTCGTCATATACAGGTTCTCCATATTCATCTACTTCTTCCTCAACCAATTGTTCATCATCAAAATCGGAATTAAAATAAAATTCCTCATCCCGATCAAGGTGCGAGAAATATTTAGGGGCTTCCTCAGCCGGAATCTGTCCATGATAGTGATCAAGGTGCGGGACTTCCTCTTTCGTAACTCCGTCCACGTCGACCGAGAAGTCGGCGCTTTAAGACGCTTTGGTTAACTCTCAAGCAACTCGCTCTCTCAGAATCCTCAATCATCGCGTCTTGAATGTTACAATCCTGGTCCGGGTCTTCCTCAGCCGAAATCTGCCCCCGATGACTACAATCACGACTATCAGCTATTAAAACCGATGAGTCTAAAATTCCCAGAAAGATGTTTGAGCTTTGATACCAACTGATGCCAGGCGGGATAACGATTATCCTGCGGGCTGGTAAACAAATGAATTCACAAATAAAGGAACAAAAGGTTCACCGGAAAACACAGAGAAATCTCTCTCTAACGTGTATAATATATTTATAAAATCAAAGTCTCCCTCATTCAACCCACAAGCCGGGTATTTATATAGCTAACAAAACTTTCTCTCCAAGTCAGTCTAGAATCTTCCTAGAGATATGGAAATAAGAAATAGAAATAAAATCCTCCTAGGGATGTGAAAAAGATTCTAACAAACTTTCTAGAGATACGGAAAGATATCCTAACAAAAATATCAACTTATTATAAAAGATTTACTACCTAATAAAATACTATTACTATAAAGAACTAAATAATAATAATAATAATAATAATAATAAAGTCCATCGACTTCTGAAGTTATGACGCCTCTTCGGAAGATGTTCATCACACCCGAAGTTATGATGTTATCCGAAACCGAAGTCATGACACCATCCGAAGCCGAACACCGACCCCGAAGACATAGACCGAACATCTGACCCCGAAGTCAACCGATACCTTGGCGCCGATCCCTTAACTTTTGGTCTTTTAGCATCGTCATCGTCCTACCTGACCTTCCAGGATCTTCGGCCTGAAACCATCCTGCATCACTTCCATGCTTCGGCCTAACTGCTTCGTGAACACGAAATTCATCATTCGTTGATATGTCGCCCCGACATTTAACAACCCAAAGGTCATCTTCCGATACGCATAGATGGCCCGATGAGTAATGAAACTGGTCTTCGGGATGTCCTCTTTACTCATCAAGATCTGATGGTATCCAGAGAAGGCATCCATGAAACTTAACATACCATACCCCGAAGTGGCATCGATCAGCTGGTCTATGTTGGGCAAATGATATAAATCTTTCTGGCACGCCTTGTTTAGGTCCGTATAATCGATGCATAACCTCCACTTCCCGTTTTGTTTCTGAACTAGTACCACATTAGCCAACCACTCGGGGTAGTCAATCTCGAAGATGAACTCTGCTTCCAGTAGTTTGGCGATTTCTTCGTCTATGATTCTCTGTCTTTTTGGAGCAAAAATCTTTCTCTTCTGTATAACCGGTTTTCTCTTCGGGTCCACATGTAATCTATGCAGGGCCACCGACTCACTTACCCCAAGCATGTCACTAGGTTCCCATGCAAAGATTTTGGCATATACCCGAAGCAGATCTATCAGTCCCGTTCGGAATGGTTCTGTCAGCCCAGTTCTAATCTTGATCAACCTCTCTGTATTCCCTGGGACTAGCTCTACATCCTTTGTCTCTTCGGCAGGGAGGGCCAACGGTTATGTGCTACTCTCAGTGAATGACTCTATTTCAATGGCCATTGTCTGCTTCTGCTTGCTGACCCCGACCCCCGAAAAAAATCAAAATGTTCCGATAGCACCTTTGGACAATATCAAGATCGCCTTTTACCTCCCCAATCCCGTTCGGTGTTGGAAACTTAATTTTGAAGTGTGGTATAGATGATACTGCTTGCAAGGCTGGCAGAGTCGGCCTTCCCAAAATTGCATTGTACGCCGAATCCACCTAGACTACAAAAAACCTGACCATTATTTCCACCTGCTGCGGTGTTGTGCCGAACTTGACAGGCAATTCGATGGTTCCTGACACATGTACCGGGTCTCCACTGAATCCGTATAATGGGCCCTCTCCTCCTAACTCCATTTTTTTTCCTTCCAAGTCCATCCTTTGATAGGCATGAGTGTACAGTATGTCGACCGAGGACCCGTTGTCTATCATCATCGTTTTCATGTCCCCAGGTCTGACCTGAGCTATTATCACCAGCGCCCCGTCGTGCGGTTCTATGAGATCGGTAGGATAATCTTCGTCAGAGAAAGAAATAGATGTCCCCAGGTAAGCCCGATCCTTTCTTGGCGAAGAACCCGCGACCGATAACACTGCTTCGAGGTGCCCACTTCTCTTCTTTCCAGTCACACGCCCTACAGAACCGCCTGAAATCACATCGATAACGTCTCGGGCTGGCTGGTTTTGTTTTGGCTGTGTGTCCCGAACCGGCCCTCTATTCTCCTCCCGTGGTGCCTCCGAATTCTCCCGACCAACCACATACTGAACTAGTTGGCCGTTCTGAACATTCTTCTCTATCAAGTCTTTCAGATCATTACACATCTCCGTTGTATGCCCGGGACTCTGATGATATTCGCAAAACTTATCCCGACCCCTCTTCCCGGGCTTCGGATGCGTCGAGCAAGGCTCGAAAAATGGCTTGTTTCGTATTTCTTCAATTATCTTCGCCCGATCTGTGTTGAGAGCGGTGTAAACTTTATTGACGTTTCGGCTTAGGAAAGGTGGTCGGCCATTGCCTGATCCCCCTCCATTATAATTTTTGCTTCCGGAATTATCCGTTTTCCCCTGATTGTTGTCGGAACGCTGATAATTCTGTTTGTCCCGATCCTTAGACTTCTCATAAGATTGGGAGTGCGGTTTAAAATTCCCATTGCCTCATCTATCGCAATAAACCCTTCGGCCCGATGAAAGGCTTCGGTCAAATCTACAGGAGGGTTGATCACCAGATCCTTCATCAGCTTCTTCGACCTCCCTATATCCAGACTAGTCGTGAAAAATCCCAAGGCTTGAGGGGAATTTAATTCTGCTACCGAGCCCACAGTCTCCCGAAACCTCTTAACATACTGGCCGAGGCTCTCGTCCGAACGCTGCCTCACCTGCATGAGGGAAGCAGTGATTTTTCCCCGTCTTCTATTACTCCCAAACCGAGCATGAAACTTCTCCCGAAGGTCGTTCCATGAATTAATCGATCCCGCTGCCAAAGTTCTCATCCATTCTCTAGCGTTCTTCTTCAAAGTTGTAGCGAACATGTGGCACTTGGCAGCGTCCAAATGTCCGTAATAGGTCATCAACCTGTCATACCCACCTGAATGATCATAGGGATCCCCCAACCCATCATACGTCTCCATCGGCTCTGACGTGGTTGATTTTTGGTGAAAAAGGTGAGCCTAGGCAGGTCGAGGGTGTTCCCATCGGACTCTTTGCCGCCAGCAGTTTCTCCAACTCTGCAACCCTTCGAGCGAGGGGGTCGAACTCCTTTTTACGAGGGGGCGATCTGTGCCTGTCCCTCTCGTATTCGGGAGACGCGATCCTCCTCCTCTACCCCGATCTACATGGGTGCTCAGACTTCCGATAACGGCTCCTGCTTCGGCTTCTTCCTTCTCGAGAGCGACTTCTGGGCCTACTCTTTTCTCTTTCCGCCTCCCCCCGTCGAGGTGACCGGGATCTTTTCTCTTCGAAGAGGCTTCCTGTTCTCCTGCCATCTTTGCCATCTGCTCTTCAAGCTCCTCCTACTGAAGACGCAAGGCCATCATGGCATCTTGATTTTGCTGCATCTTTTTCTTTAAGATGAATTTACGTTGATCTCGGCTACCTTCTCCCCGATCTCTCCCTTGCCTCTCATGTGCCCGAGACCGGTTGTCATCAGCATGACTAACGGGTATGGGTGTGTGTTGGCTGTCTGAGAAGAGCCTTCGCCGGAGAGATGTGATATGTTCAGCATGACCTCCGTGGGTTTTGGAACCCAACCTGTCTTTCACCGACCCCCTCACCTTAGTGGTTTGGAGGGTCTTTGCCTTTTCCTGGACAGAAGCACTGTTATCTCCACTCGCCATTATAACCTTCTACCGGAAAAGTTTGTTGTGATTGTAAAAAGCACTAGCCCTCCTAGCGTCAATGTTAACGCCAAGTTTCGTCGGCGCGTCCAATCACAGAATTTACGCGCTTGAACCTGCACAATAACAGATCACACACGAAGCTTGACGGCTTGTGCTGCCGGGGGTAGCTCCGGTGTGAGAATAAGTACATGTCGTTCACAAGGTTAACAACAGAGGCTTTAGTGTTTAGTGCTCAAAGATGTATTACCTGTTAATTGAAACCCAAGCCTTGTATTTATAGTATTCTCACTACCTTAGAATCCCTCTCCGAGTCGGTATAGGACTCCTAAATATGACAGTTACCATTATTTGGGTCCAACACAATCTCCTTAAAAGGTGGAAGTGGAATCCAATCCAAACACTACCTTTGGAGTTACCTTATTCAAATACGGTTAGGATTAGGATCCGTAACCATCTAGAATCCTTATTACTCCGGACTTCATACGAGGGCCAACCCACTGTACATGCCCAATCCAACCGTGGTCTGGGCTCCGGCCCAAAGGACTCGAATGCCCGACCCCAAACACCATACGCCAAATTAGGACTCCGGCCCAAAGGACTCGGATGCCCGAACCAAAACGCCATAAACCCGAATAGGACCCCGGTCCATAGGACTCGGATGCCTGAACTCCTTCACCATCCCCGATGGCTTCGGCCCAATGGGCTTAATATTCCCTTCTGGTGCCAGACCTTCAGCCCTGAGGGGGTCTGTAAAATGCTCTCGAACATACATGTTTGGTGCTTACCCTATCATTGTCTATATTTTGTGCTTTATTCTCAAATGGATAAATCAAAGAGCACAAGTTATACGATTCAATAATTTAGTTATTCTCCTCAGTTTTGTTTCATTTTGTTTATTTACTATTCTTGTAGTAACAGGTTTATATTTGTAATTGATATGTTAGCTTACTATCCTATTCTCTTAATTTTTTGAATCTGTGCAAGGATTTTTTTGGTAGAAATATTTATTAAAAAAAAAGCATAGTGATTTGACGAAGTGTTTGTTATTACTTTTTGAATTAGCTCTTGATCAGTTGGTATCATGGAAGTTACAGTATTTAGTTGGTAGGGTGTTCTCAAGCCTCTTGACGGTTAACCTCTCTTATGTGAAACGAATTTACATAGTTTATTAAAGGAGAATATATTTTTATGTACATGAATGGCCCTTAATTATGCTTTGTGTAGTCATATGTTCATAGTATAGTTTCTACCCTGCTCTAAATAGTTGGATTGCATTTCTTTGTGATGTGAAATTTGGAAAAATAATGATCTCTTACGTTTCATAAATTTTAAATTTGTGATGCCATTGTTTAATTTCTCATCATCAATTTCAATAGGTCACCAAACTGCAAAAATTTCAATTCACCAACTTCAACAGAAGCATCTCGATTTTCACCCTAAACCCTGTCTCATTACATAGGTGGTTTGATTGTGTGAATTGGGTATTTATGAGGAAATAGGAAAAAAGATGAGCTCAAGTGTTTTGGAAGGTGTAGTTCAAAGGGAGAGGAAATAGGTGTTTGTTTAAGAGAGAGAAAGTTGGTTATGGAGGAGAGAGAGAGAAAGTTGGTTATGGAGGAGAAAGAGAAGGGAAAGAGACTGGTCAATTGATTGACAAGGAGAATATTTTGTTTATTTTAGACTAAAAAGACAATGTGCACCCCAAACTTAATGTCAATGTGGAGAAGATAAAAAGGAAAAGACTTAAATACCCCTCCAGATCCAGATTACAGCATTAGCCGGTCACTTTTGACCGGTTAATTGACGAAAGTGTGCTTTCTGTTACGTTTAATTGAAGTTTGGGGTGTACTTAGACACCTTTTTCAGTTTGGGGTGCACATTGTCTTTTAGTCTTCATCTATAAGTCCACCAACAAAGTTCCCAACAAAGAAGTCCTCAGTCAAGTGAGGCAACTTCTCAAGTAGTCTCCCCTTATGCCTTTCAAACTCATCATAGTAAGCATTCACAAACCCCACTTGCTTCAACAACTTGAATTGTTCATGTTTTCCACTCCAGCCTCGGTGAACCTCACAATGAAATCACTCGCAAACTCCCTCCATGTAATTCCATCCTTCCCATTAACATAAGACTTGTAGCAATATTTTAGAGAACCATGGAGATGCATCCTAGCAATAGCAATCCTCCTTTGAGAATGAATCCCATAAATACTAAAATACTCTTCACAATCCTGTAACCAACTCTTAGCATCATCACCCTCAATAAATGATGAAAACGCCAATTTAAGATATTTCAGTTCTCTCCTCTCTTTACCATCATCATCATTTTGGTTCATCCTCCATTGAGCATCATCTTTTTCATTTCTGCTAGCTCTTTCTTGCTCAGCATGCCTAGAGTTCCTAAAGAAACCCCTATCTGTTCTTTGTCCCATATATACAGGTCTCTTGCCCTTTCCATTATCCCAAAAGGATTTTCAAACATGTCATCATTATATGGGCTCTTTTGCCTTTCATTCATATCTTCTATGAAATAGTCCATTTTCTCATTAATGAGTTGTAATTTCTCATTGGTGTACTCTTTTTAATTTATGAAATCCTGCTACAACATTTGTGAAGGACCAGCCATGCTTACAGAGAATAGAAATGAAATGAATCACAGGACAATTGTGATTCTGAGTTTGAAAATTAATTTCTAGTTTGAAAATTAATTTCTAGTAGCAATACTACTTTATTGAGAGTAAGTGAGCTTGAGTGGTTTTATATGTAAGAAATGGATATCCTCAGTGAAACAACTGAGTATCCGAAATATAGCAAGTTTAAATCCAACTAGCTATTGTTTAATGAGTAAATGAGCACTCAAAAGAAGGTATAGCACCAAGGAATCAAAATATAGCATAAACAGTTACACACTAATTACCTCTGCAGTAATAAGTGTGAACACTGAATATAACTGAAACTGTATTAATATTTGAACTGGAAAAAACTCTGGAAATTGATTTTTATATTTATGGTTTTTGAATGTTTAAACTACTACTAGATATGCTAATCAAGTTAATTTGAACCACTAAACACAAACAAAACAAATCAAACATCATTAATTTCCAGAATCTAAATTTTTTTTCCGACTGAGAAGAACAAGTAAAATATGGATTGAAATATGTTTGGTTGTTGATGTTTATGAGAAATATGTTATGAGCTACTACTATTAGACTGAAACGAGTAAGAAGGAAGTGATTATTACCTGAAACAAGTGGCTTATCACTTAATTTTGTTGAGTTGCATGTTCTGCAGAAAAACAGAGCACCAGAATTCCTTTTTCTGCTGCTTTGTGGCTGTGATCTGCAGTTGATGCCGATGGTTTTGTGTCGGTTCTAAGTAGCGTTTGAAGTGTAAAAGAAGGTAGAAGGATCAGAGTTTGGTTTGGGTTTGTAGAAGAGAAGATATTAGAGGTTGAAGATAAAGAACAACAGAGGAATTTAGAGGAAGAGGATGATGAGTTTGGATAGAACTTGAGCTTTGATACCAATTTGTCAAACCCTTAAAATGATACCTGACTTGAGATTAAGACAGAAATAGAAACAGAGAGATAGAATTAGAGAAAACATAGAGAAAAAGGGAGGAAGAAGGAGAAGAACTCAGTGATTTCTCAATGAGTTCGAGAGATAGAGATAGAGAAAGAAAGCTTAAACAAGCTCTCTTCATTTCACTCACAAAATTCATATATTCAATACTTGGGGAATATACTCTTCCCTTTACATCTATATATAGCTATCAAATGCTGAAAAAATAAATTCTACTACCCTACACCACTCTCTTATCCATCACTCACATGCTAACAAATCTTTTTCACTGTCCTAGAGTCCGTTAACCAAAAGAAGATAGTTGTAGGGGCTAAGGAGACTAGATTTTGTAGGGTTGCTTATTTTTCCACCATCTCCCAAAAGTTGCAATCGCGGTATATTGTTATGAAATTTTTATATATTTGAAATATAATATTGCATTGGTATTGTGATTCTATATAGATTTAATATCTTGCTATTTTTAGAATCTAAATAAGTAAAAGATCAGTGATAATCTCAGTTATATTTAGTAGTTCTTCCATCAGTTCATTCTGAATTTCATGTTTACCTGTACTTTTCTAAAATCTGATGTTTTTCCTTTCCTGTGCCAGCTAAATTCAGAAGAGGCAGCCCTTTGGACAATTTTGATGAACATCCTGAACCAATCTTTCATGCAACTTTTGGGAATAGATGTTATAGTTGGTCATTTAAGTCATGGGGGGAATCTTCTTTCCAAAGTTCAACATCTGGATTTGAATGGAGAGAGTATCCAAACTGGACTAACTTTAGAAATAAAGAATGGGATACTGCAAGTGAAATCGACTCTGATGGTGAATCACGTTTTCTAGATTCATGTTCTCATAGAACAATACTTGGTCTGCCCCTAAAGGGTCCTTTAAAGATTGAAGAAGTCAAAACTGCGTAAGTGATTAATTTCTTCTTTTTTTTTTTCCTTCTTATTTAAGCATCTGGCTTCTTGTTATCCAACTAGATTCCTTAATATACTCCCTCTGTTCCAAAATATAGGATCAATATTGATTTTTTGAAATGTTATTTCAAATTCAAAATTGATATAAATTAATTTTATTTTAGATGATATAATTATGAAAATTGTAAACTATCTAAATAGTACTACTAATAACAAGATTTATTGTTTAAAAGTTTAATGAATCACATCAATTTTAAATTTGAAAATATCTCAAAACTGATAGTAAAAAGTCAAACTTAATCCTATATTTTGTAACAAAAGAAGTACTATTACTTGATTATTTAGAACGGGTTTTACTTGCAGTTTTCGCTTGGCTGCTTTGAAATGGCATCCCGATAAGCATCAAGGCCCCTCGCAGGTAAGTTTTTGTAAAGCTTATGCTCTCCTCTCAAGCATTAGATATATGTTGTATCGACAGGATCAATTAGATGGATCACCCTGGGATCAATGGCTTAACTCTCGATCATGGTTATAAATATATACTTGCAATAACTTCTAGGTCATTCTGGAACTGTGTCCATGCATTTATTTCAATAGTGCTTATGCATCAAATGGATTAGAAAATTTGAAAATGTGGCCTTTAGTTCCTTCTGGAGGTAGCGTTTTAAAGCTCGCGGTCTATATTGTTAGAAAAACATTTTCAATGGTGGACAAAATATTTTTTTTTTTTTTAGTAAATATATTTGAAAGCCACGTCATTGCTCATAAATGAAATATTTTTTTGTCTAAACCTATATTGAGACTGAAAAGAATTTTGGTTTTTTTTTTGTCTTACCTTCTGGATAAAAATGGCTGAATGACACTTCTGTCCCTTCAAGTTGTCATCCACTTTCAAAGTCGTTCCTAAAGTTTATTTGACCCCAAATCGACCCATTATGACCAAAATTTTACCCCAATTTTTAATATTTTAAAATAAAATAAATATTTTTAATATTTTAAAATACTAATTATATTTAATATTTCAAAATAAATTATTACTTTTAAAATAACAATTATTTTAATATTTTAAAATAAAAATAAATATTTTAAAATTAGTAATTTTAATATTTCAAAATAAAATATTAGTTTAAAATAATTATTATATTTAATATTTTAAAATAAAATATTTTTCAAAAATAATTTGAAAATAATAAATATTTTTAATATTTTAAAATAAAATATTATTTTAAAAATAATTTTAAACTAATAATTATATTTAATATTTTAAAATAAAATATTTTATTAAAATAATTTGAAAATAATTAGTTTTAATATTTTAAAATAAAATATTATTTTTAAAATAATAATTTTTATATTTAAAATAAAATATTATTTTAAAAAGTTATAAAAACAATGATTATTTTAAAGAAAATATTAGAAATTTTATTTTTTCAAAATTAAGTAAAGTTTCATAAATATTGATTCAAAAATTTTGAATAAGAAAATAAAACTTTATTTTTTTAAAAAAGTAGATTTTTTTTCATTTATTTATGAAAAACTTTATTTTTCAAAAAAAAAAGTTAATATTTTTACCAGTATTATATGTATTCTTAATATTATAAATTTTTTAAAAAAACTAAAATAGAAATTAAAATACAAAAAAATGATAAATAAAAAAATTGATTCAATTTATTTTAAAAAAATAAATTAATAAGTTTTAAAAAGTATTATTATTTTAGGAAAAAATTTGGAAATGAGTAAAGTTTTATAAAATATATATTCAAAAATAAAATTTTATTTTTATAAAACAAAAATAATTTTTTTAAAGATGTAAATTTTCATATAAATAATTAAGATTTAAATTTTTTTTTTTTTTTTTTAATCTATTTTTTATGAAACTTTACTCATTTTTGAAAAAAATAAAAGTTTCTAATATTTTTTCCTTTAAATAATAATTATTTTTAAAGCTTTTTAAATAATATTTTATTTTAATCATAAAAAATAATAATTATTTTAAAATATTTTAAGAAGAATATTTTATTTTAAAATATTAAAAATAATTATTATTTTCAAATTATTTTAAGAAAATATTTTATTTTAAAATATTAAATTAAATTATTATTTCAATTTTTTAAACTTAATATTTACTTTTAAAATATTTAAAATAATAATTATTTTTAAATTATTTTAAAAATATTATTTTTTTGTAAAATATTAAATATAAATATTATTTAAAAATAATATTTTCTTATAAAATATTAAAACAATTATTTTTAAAATAATTATATTATTTTAAATTATTAAAAGAATTATTGTTTTAAAAATAATAATTTATTTAAAATATTAAATATAATTATTATTTTAAAATTAATATTTTATTTTAAAATATTAAAAATATTTATTTTACTTAAAAATATTAAAATTTTGGGTTGGGTCAAAATGGGATTGGAGTCAAATCGAGTAGGAAAAACCGAATCACTAAAAAATATTACTTTAAGGATTTAACTGAACTCGGACGACTTTAAAAATGGATGACAAGTTGGAGGAACAGAAGTGTTATTCAACCGGATAAAAATCTAATCAATTTGATTTTTGTGCGCCAAAAACCCTTATATGTCTGACGGGTTTTACTGGACAGCTTTTTTCTGCTTTTGCGTTTGTATTGAGATAATCCTTTATCCGTTTCACTTTAGAAGTCCTTACAATAAGTATATACATTTTTTCAGGCAATGGCAGAAGACAAATTCAAACACTGCGTTGATGCATATAAATCACTGTGCAATGCGCTGGCATCAAGTTAACCATCTATTCCCCCCCCCCCCCCCCCCCACCCCACCACAAAAAAAAAAACCACAAAAAAATAATTTTTAATTTTTTCAACCTTGTTCTCTTTGTTAGGTTGACCATCTTATAACTTTTTATTTCAATTACATATTTGAAGAATACATAAATTTGGTCAAATGTTTTGTGTAAACCGTCTAAAGCTTTGGGTAAGCACGTAAAGAATTTTTGTTTAATTTTAATACAGTTAGGCAAGCCCGAACACATAGCTACGCTAAGAATTCTTGCCTATTATACTATTATGGGTAACAGCTTCTTTAGTGCTCTGCCTCCGGTTCTTTCTCTGTCCATTATCCTATGTTCTTACCTTCGACAACCCGGTTAGATAACCGATTTTAAATTTTCTCAAAAGTTGACTATGATATCATATTTTATTTTTTTGTTTTCATTTTTATCTTTGTGGAAAATATTAAATGCAATCCACATTTTGCCATTTGTGCACTTGGATTTATTTTAAGAAATTATTAAATTTACAATACTTTTTGTTATTTTTATAACGTGTCACTGTAGATGTATAGCGACAGTTTTTACTGTTGCTATAAGATTTATAACGATATTTTTATTGTGAAAATAATATTTTTTTATTGTGGATCTAAGAACCAAGTGATTTAAAGTCAATTACATATATTATGGTCCAATTTTCAGTTGACATGTGTATGTTTGTCGAAGGATATCATGAATAACCACAAATTTAATTTACGCACATCAAACTTTGTACTTGTGAATTACACTATAATTTTTCAAAAAAAATAAAAATACAACACATCCACCGAACTTTTAGAAGGAATCAATTGTTAGTATACCTCCCCACCTAATTGTTTTAGGTATGGCTTTAAATTTTATTACATTTCTATAGGTTTTTGTTAATGTCAAAACTAGATTTATGCTATCCAAATAGTGGTGTTTGATTCTAATTTAATGCATCTTAATAACCCATTTCTTAATACATCTTAATATATTTTAATGTGATCCTCTGAATAGTTTGGTCGTTTTCACGATCAATATACGCGTGCAAGTATATACAGTCAACAAGTAATAAAATGAAAGGAGGAATTATTAATAAAAATTACCAAATACTAACTCTTAACCAAATTAATTTTATTTAAACAATTGATTTTATTGGTGCTCGGGTATCTTGAGCATACTAACATAACATCCATACAATCATTCCATTGAAATACAACAAAATGAATGTAATTACTATCTTCTTATTACAATCAAAGTATAATCCTTTCCGAGGTTCATAAGCCGGTTACATCGTTCATTGTTCATAATGTATAATACATATAAACTTACTAAACTATTACACAATGCCTAAGCATCCATCTTAGCTTTGCCCTTATCTCTCTTGGCATTCACGATCGTTCATCTTTAGCTGCGGTTATATAATTCACATGAGAAGTGAGCATGATGACTCAACAAGTTTTAACAAAGGATAACGATAATACCACATTCGTGAATTATATAACAATTCGACATAAGCGAACAATAGTTATGAAGTATTATGAATCAATAATACTTTATGATTCATAACATCAATTCCCAAAGTATAGAATAGATTAGGAATTACAGGCAAATTCGATAGACCATGAGCAATAACTTTCGGTTTTCATACTTGAAAAGGAGTCCACGACACTAAGGTCGTTCATCCAGATAACTTACGAGCACTTCTAGGTGATCGACCTATAGTACTCTATGTTGATCAACACTCATTCATTAAAACATATTTACGTTTAATATTTTTGGCAAACTTCGCGTGCCCATCGAATAATCGATGAAAAATACTTTTGTTTGTTCATAGACAAACCTTACCTTCACGTCCAAGTACCAATCACTTGGCATAGGATAAGCGTTAACATTTCTATATAGAAAGATATGAATCATAATCAATCTATATATATTACGAATAGTCTAAGTAGGAGTTAAAATCGGCATCGACCCTTTCTTTAAAACAAGTCTTGCAATTCGGTTCAATGAATCACATAAAACTTGGCTAACATGAAAGTTAGACAAGCGTTAAAAAACTTGCCTTTCAGCGTCTTCAAATAATTTACTCGACTGACCACAGCCTTTACAGAATCTACATGATATATTCACATAGCACACTGTAATTAGCTATCAAACAACTATTCACATTGTTCCTACAAGCTTCTTTCTCTTCTATGTCTTTGTTAACTTAATATCTTTATTAAAGTCAACAAGACTTATTACCCTTTCATCGGTTTATTAATCAACTAACGTTTATTAACGGACTCGAACATCGTTGATAAAGTACCCAACTTTGTTCAGCGTTCTTAACTCGTTAACATGAATTCCATTCCTAAGTTTCATACCATATACCTTAGTATAGGTAGTATAGGAATAGCTTTGATACACTTATGAAGTGTATAAACATTATCCCTTTAGGTCTCGAACAAATGAAGTTGAAAACCTAAGTCAAAATCTAAAGCCTTTATCACATTTCATGTTGTTTGGCTGACCATCATACTATACTAGGTAGGCTTGTGCTTGGTTAGCGATAGCGATGGGCTCAGATCTCGGCGTATTGCTGGCTGTGCTGAAATGATGTATTGCTTGGTGCCATTTAGCGATGCATCATAATCTTTTCTT
Organism: Panax ginseng; assembly: GCA_020205605.1. Lineage (NCBI taxonomy): Eukaryota > Viridiplantae > Streptophyta > Magnoliopsida > Apiales > Araliaceae > Panax > Panax ginseng. Next base: position 113,786,829 of record CM035132.1, read on the forward strand.
GTCTGCGCTATTTTGTGGTATGATTGAATACTATATGCGGCGGCGTATGCGGTGCGGACCTCGATACGAATTTCAACAAATTTTGAAAAACTTTGTGAAATTCCGGTAGTAACTTCTTCGTTTAAAGCGATTTGGTCAGCGTTCAAAAGCCTACCGTCACAAATAACGTAATCTCTGGCGTTCATATAAAAATTGAACACTTTTGAATCGATAACTCAAAATTCACTATTGAGTTCATTTTTTAGCGTTCGAAAGCGTTAATGGCGTTCGATGCTCGTTTTCTTCGTTTTAAGTCGAATCGGCGATTCTCGAACCCCTGACTCTTAATCACCCTATCTCACGTGTTGACATTGAAAACCAGCGTTTTCAAGTCTCACGACAACTTTTGACCTCTAATCCAAGAATTCAGCGTTTTCGGCGTTTTAACGTCTAATTTCGTAAAATTCGCCATAACCGTTACTAGGGTTCTTTAAGCCAAATCACATGAAATACTCCATGGATTTCATATCTACATCCTAACCAAGCAAGATGCATTTATTAACGTATTGATGGAACTCAATTGTTTATCAACAATCGATCTCAACAAACAATATTTTCATGGTTCAAAACTATATTAAACCTTATGATTCTTATAATCTCATGACTTATAGAGATTGAATCTATGATAAGTCATCTTTAATCTCTCATACAAGACATATACCACCCATTCTATGATTCTCTAAGATAAAAGAAAATCTAAAAGAGATGGAGATAAAAGGTAAGGATTATACCTTAAGAACTCTTATGAAACTTTCTTGAAAAACTCTTTGATCAAGCTTCCAAAGTGTAAGATTTATGAGTCTAGCTCTTTTTCTCTCTCAAATAATCTAGGTTGGAATTTAAAAACTCTCAAATGAATCAACCTAGCCTTCTATTTATAGGAAATGAGAATGGAGGTAATTTGGACAATTACACACCATCACCTCCTACTATTCACTCTTGGTCACCAAGTAAAATACTTGGTGACCAAGCCTTATCTTAGCTTCCACATAAAGTGGTTGGCCCACCACTAGCCATGGGTCATCCCATGGGTTGCCCCATGGGTTTTTACCCATTCGGTGACCCAGGTTCGATCCACAGTTCGGTTTTAAATGAATTGGGCTTAACTAAATAAACATTGGGCCTTGACTTGGGCTCAACTCACTAATCTCCTTGGGCTTGGTCATTTAATAATTGGACTAATAGAAATCAACTCAAATGACTTATTCATTAAGACTTAATCTTAATTCTATAATCTGAATCGTATTACTACACACGTCTACAATTCACGTATTATTTTCCAGTATACTACTACGTACAATAATCGTATTGTGCCGTATTTACTCAACGTATTATACATAGATACTAAATAGTATCACCCAATGTATAACACTCGCATTAACCTAACGCCATTCCTTCTACGCATATTATTTCCTTCTCGAAAATCAATATACTCAACCCTTAGGTTTTTAAGTCATGCGGTATAAAAAGCTGCGTTTGCCATAAATGAAATATTATCGGATATTCCATCTTATCTCGATATTCTATCATTCGCGTTTCTCGAATTTCAAAATAATTCTCCGACGAAATGGATGAATAGTGTTTTTTTACGGAAAATTTCTCGGAAAACAATTATTTTTCGTCTTGGAAATTCCAAACAAATATTTCTAACACGTAGCGAATACTAACCACGTTAGCACATTCTAGGTCATAGAAACGACCTTCACATAGCTTACTCACAAATAATCAATTAAATTCATTTAATTCACATAATCAAATAAAAATTTAATTATCATAAAAATTCGATTTTCTCAAAGGCGTTACATTCTCTCCCCTTATAAGGATTACATCCCCAGAATCTTAGCTTATAATTACATAAACAAATGAGGAAAATCTTCCTTCATTTTACTTTCGAGCTCCACGTTGCTTCTTGACATTGTGGTTTCTCCATCTTTACCTTCTTTGAAGGTATTACCTTATTTCTTAAAACTTGTTCCTTCTATCAATAATTTGAGCTGGAAGTTCCTCATAGGACAAGTCTTTCTCTATTTGAATAGATTCATATTCTATTACGTGTTTATAGTCCGGTTTATAAGGGCCTTGACGACGACACGTGAAACACATTATGAATCGTTCCATCTCTTGGAGGTAAAGCTACTTCATAAGCTACCTCTCTACCCTTCTTAAAATCTCAAAAGGTCCTACAAACCTTGGACTTAACTTCCTTTCTTCCCAAAGCGTATCTTTCCCTTCAAGGTGATACTTTTAGAAAAACAAAAGATCTACATCGAATTCTCTCTTTTCTCTGTGAGGATCTGCATACTTCTCTCTGCCTATCTTGGCGTGACTAATCGAGTGCGTATTAACTTCACCATGTATGTCAAGTGCTTTGTACCATCTCGGGTCCCAACATCAAGCGTTCACCCACCTCATCCCAACACAATGGAGTTGGCACTTCCTTCCATCTGGCGCCGTGGCGGCATGCCTATACTAGCGTGAAAACTATTGTTGTCTGAAAATTCCACCAATGGTAGATATTCGTCCCAACTCCTTTGAAATCCATAACGCAAGATCTTAACATATCTTCAAGCGTTTGAATTGTCCCTCTCACTCGACCATCAGATACGAGGATGATCGCCGTACTCAATCTTAAGCTGCGTTCCCATTTGCTCTTGCAAACTCCTCCAAAAGTTCGATGTGAATCGTGGATCGCGATCGACACAATCAAAAGCAGGTACTCCATGTGCGGAAATAATTTCCTTGACATACTGACTTAGCTAAGCGATCCAAGTTATACTTAACTCCTATTGGTAGAAAATGAGCCGATTTGTCGATCGATCCCTTATCACCCAAATAGCATCGTATCCTTTTACGGTTGTCGGAAGTCCCACCACAAAGTCCATCGTGATGTGCTCCCACTTCCACTCTGGAATTTCTAAGGGTTGCAACAACCCGCTAGGTCGTTGGTGTTCAGCCTTAACCTTTTGACAAGTTAAGCACCTACTAACGTATTCTGCTATCTCCCTCTTCGTGTTTGGCCACCAAAAGTTCTGATGAAGGTCTTAATACATCTTCGTACTTCCGGGATGTATCGAGTACCTCGAACTATGAGCCTCCATCATTATTTCTTCCTTTAATTCGGGATCATTCGGAACCCAAATTCTTCCTTTAAAACGAAGTAATCCCTCCTTATCGAGGTTATACTTAGTCTTCTCTTCATCTTATACTCTTCTTACATCTCTCTTTGGCATTCCTCGTTACTCAATTGTACTCCCCTAACCCGTTCCGCTATGGTCGGTTGGGTTTCCATGGAAAATAACATTTCCCCCGCTTCTTCTAGTAACTTAACTTCTAGCTCCATGCTTGCCATCGCTGTTATCAACTCATTACGAGTTGTTAACATTGATGATTTCTCTCTACCCTTTCTACTTGGCGCGCCGGCTACTACATTTGCTTTCCCGGATGATATAAAATATCACAGTCGTAATCTTTTATTAACTTCTAACCACCTTCTCTCATCTCATATTCAACTCCTTACGTGTGAAGATATATTTGAGACTTTTGTGGTCGTGTATATCTCACACTTCTCACCATAAAGATAATGCCTCCATATCTTTAGGGCAAAAACTCATTTGCTAATTCAGATCGTGAGTAGGATAGACCTTCTCATAATCCTTTAATTGGCGTGGCGCATCTGTGATGACTTTGCCATCTTTGCATGAGCACATAACCCAGATCCTTTATCTGAAGCATCGCTATATACTACAAAATTTCCCTGTATCGTCGGGTAAGGACAATACTGGTGCCTCACTTAACCTCTTCTTGACTCACGAAAAGCTGTTCTCACATTTTTGGTCCCACACACATCTTCCAAACTTTCTTGTGATTTGTCGATGGAGTAGCTATTTTAGAAAAGTCGGAATGAACCTTCTATAGTATCCGCTAACCCCAGAAAACTCTAGAACCTCGGTTGGTGTTTTTGGTTGCTCCCATTCATTAGCTTGCTTCTACTTTTTTTACGGATCTCTGAAATGCCATCCTTATCGATAACATGCCTAGAAGCTGCACTCTCTCAAGCCAAAATTCACACTTTGTGAATTTCGCATACAACTTCTCCTTTCTTAGTGTTTCCAACACTATTCTTAAATATTCTGCATGATCTTCTGGCGTCTTTGAATAGACTAGAATATCATCAATGAACACTTCTGACAAACTTGTCCAAATATTGTTTGAACACTCTGTTCATCATATCCATAAATGGTGGTGGCGCATTAGTCGACCCAAACGACATTACGAAGCTTCGTAATGACCATACGAGTTACGACGAGCAAATCTTAGGTACATCCTCCTTCCTCACCTTTAGCGATGATACCCGATGCGCAAATCTATCTTAGAAAAATACTTTTGCCCCTTTCAATTGATCAAATAGATCATCGATCTGGGCAATGGGTATTTATTCTTAATCGTTAACTTGTTCGACTCTCGATAGTCGATACAAAGTCTTAACGACCCATCCTTCTTCTTTACAAACAACACTTTGGTGCTCCCCGAGGAGACACGCTTCGGTTGAATGTACTTCTATCTAATAGTTCTTGTAATTGAACCATTAACTCCTTCATCTCATTTGGCGCCATACGATATGGTGCCCTTAAAGCTAGTGTCGTTCGATGTGGATCAATTACAAACTCCACCTCCTATCCGGTGGAATACCGGTAACTCCTCTCGAAAATACATCCATGAACTCTTGTACTATAGGTATACGGTCAAGGATGTTCCCCTCTTTGGGTATCCACAACATGGCGCAGATAACCTACACACCCTTTTCTCAACATCTTTACAGCTTGTGTGTCATGCAGGCAGACAACAAGAAGCGTCTCGGTGATTTACTCTGAAGAACACTACCTTGGTTTTCTTAGAAAGTAGAAGGTTTACACTTTTCTATGGCAATCTATAATTGCCTTATGGTTAACCAACCAATCCATACCAAGAATTACATGAATTCTTTTAACCTTATCGGTACCAAATCTACAGATAACTTATTCCCTCTAATTTCTACGTAACAATCCTTATGAATATATTCAATGGGGATTATCTCTTCATTTGCTACCTTAACGTCTAAAGGTATAGGTAACTTCTCGAGGATTAAACCTAATAAACTTAGCAAATTCACATCTTTATAAAAGAACAAGTAACTTTTGAGTCGAATAGCACATAAGCATTTATCTTATTGGTAGGAATGATACTGCTACCACATCAGTTGATCTGTAGCATCTTGGGCAGTCATATTAAGCGTCTGGTGAGGTCTACCCTGATGATGGTGTTGGTCGATAATGGCTAATTTACCACTACGAACTCTTATTCCCTCTAAACCCTTCTTTGGGCAATTTCTTGCCATGTGGTCCATTGACCCACAGACAAAACATCCCCTGGTTCTTCTTAGGGTTAGGGACGGTTGGGTGACAAATGCCCCTCCCGCACCAGTTGTAGCATCTTGCTTTCCCCTTTAAACAAACTCCATGTGAGGACTTTTCGCATGTCTTACATGCTTAGTCCTCTCGTTTGGGATCTCCACCTTTACCCGGTATTCCCAAGGTTAAAACTCTTTCTCTTTGGCAAGTTTACGCTTCCTGTGGCAACTTGACCTTAATACCTCCCTCTAACTTACTCTTAATCTTTCGCTCTTTGTTTGTGATCTTGAGACAATGCCTCACCACCACCACCTTGACTATTATCGCCTTCTCGAGAATGGTCCGTAGGAAGCACACTGGAAAACCGATATCCTCTTTGTAGAGCGGGGTTTTAAGCCTGCTCAAACCTCTGCGCCTTTCTCTCCTCTGTGTCCACGATGATGTGGAGAGAAAATCTTGCCAATTCGTTAAACTTGGCGGCATCTTGGGGAGCTGTCATATCCCCCTGCTTAAGTTCTAGGAACTTAATTTCCATTCTACCTGCATGCTAGTAGGAAATAGTTTTGAAGAAGACCTTCTTAAATTGTTCCCATAACATGTGACCTCATCTAGCCCCACTGGTGAGCCTCCCACCGATGGTTGGCTTCCCCCTTCATCATGTAAGTGCAAAAGAAGTCTTTTGCGCCTCACCTCGTTTGTTATCCAAGCCCTTTTCAATCAATCTCTCTAACCCGTATGCGGGCTTCTAGCTGGGTCCGTCGTTCCTCGGAACTCGGGAGGACCCACACTTTTAAAGTCCTTAAAGGTAGTTGTTCTTGCTACCCGGGAGCTCTGAGAATCCCCCCCCCCTTGGTTAAATCGGTAGTTAATAAATTAATGAACTCTTGCATAGGGTTATTAGGACCCCCCTGATTCTCATTATGAGACTCGGCCTCTAAGTTACGTTGTCTCCTTCTCGGCGTCATAATTCTGATTAAATAAATAAAGCTCTGCTATTATCTATTTAACTACTCGGTTATCATTTTAAATCAACAACAATCATTCATACCACAACAAGCACATTAATTAAAAAAAACTTCATTATATAAATATGCTTTCATAGTCAAAACTATTTACATCATGTTCCCTTAGCAAAAGCTATTACATACTATCCATGATTGCCTTCTACAAAAATTGGGATTTACAAAAGACTACCCTTTAATTATACAAAAAGGGTTTTTCGTCACTACTACATATACAAAAGATCTAACGATCTACTAACCTTTGTCGAGCGACATTCTCATATTTTACGATTTGCGAATCGACACTATATCTCGACTTATGGTATGTCGAGAGTGCACTTGCGGACTCAATAGAATAACAAGCAAATTTTGACTTGAAATCCTCATGAGCACATTCATGGATGTATGACATCTAGCTATTTTTGGTCTTTCTCGGCGGTTTCTTTTTGTAGCTCGAGGACCTCATCCTTATAATCACGAGCCTTATCGATCATAAGCACTTTTTTCATCGTGCTCGACTCAAAATGCGCCTCTGCAGATTCTTTTGCGCCTCATATAAAGCGATTATCTCCTCAATCTGCGTCTCTCTACTACTACATGCGCTTGATGCACATTCCTATCCAAACTTTGCGGATACAATGCTCTCATTGCATCGGAGGTGTTGGCTCTGAGTAGGTAACACCGTATTATCGATGTCACCTCCATTTCCTCCTCACGTCTAGCATCTCGTTAAGGTATGATGCTATCCATAGTCTCCTAGAGTATTCCTCCTCGAGAGATGTACTCCTCAATATCTGAGTCATCTAGTACAACTATCGGTACCTCTCACTTTTGGCATTGGTACAACCTCAACTTAGTTTATTGAGTCCTCACTTATCATTTCCATGTTTCTAAACATCAAGCTATCGGTTGACATCTACAAACACATAACACGTTGATTAGTACATAATACACAATAGTATAAGCACAAATCACATTTAATATCTTTAAGATTAATTTCCATCTTTTAATCCTTTCGATACTGAGTTATCTCAATACCTTATTAATTAAATGGACTTGAATTTCATTCTTCGGACTTTACCTTCCTTACGAGGTTATTAGCCTAAGGTTTTCCCCCCTTAAGTTTTATAACCTAAGGCTTTGATACCAACTTTGTGGCGCCCCCAAATCGGGTATCTTCAACTTGAGCATATGGTGCTCCTTTGTCTTAACATCCATACAATCATTCCATTGAAATACAACAAAATGAATGTAATTACTATCTTCTTATTACAATCAAAGTATAATCCTTCCCGAGGTTCATAAACCCGGTTACATCGTTCATTGTTCATAATGTATAATACATACAAACTTACTAAACTATTACACAATGCCTAAGCATCCATCTTAGCTTTGCCCTTATCTCTCTTGGCATTCACGATCGTTCATCTTTAGCTGCGGTTATATAATTCACGCAAGAAGTGAGCATAATATTTCGACAAGTTTAATCAAGGATAACGATAATACCACATTTCGTGAATTATATAACAATTCGACATAAGCTGAACAATAGTTATGAAGTATTATGAATCAATAATACTTTAACGATTCATAACATCAATTCCCAAAGTATAGAATAGATTAGGAATTACGAGGCAAATTCGATAGACCATGAGCGATAACTTTCGGTTTTCATACTTGAAAAGGAGTCCCTGACACTAAAAGTCGTTCATCCAGATAACTTACGAGCACTTCTAGGTGATCGACCTATAGTACTCTATGTTGATCAACACTCATTCATTAGCGCATATTTACGTTTAATATTTTTAGCAAACTTCGCGTGCCCATCGAATAATCGATGAAAAATACTTTTGTTTGTTCATAGACAAACCTTACCTTCACATCCGTACCAATCACTTGGCATAGGATAAGCGTTAACATTTCTATATAGAAAGATATGAATCATAATCAATCTATATATTACGAATAGTCTAGTAGAGAGTTAAAATCGGCATCGACCCTTTCTTTAAAACAAGTCTTGCAATTCGGTTCAATGAATCACATAAAACTTGGCTAACATGGAAGTTAGACAAGCGTTAAAAAAACTTGCCTTTCGGCGTCTTCAAATAATTTACTCATTGACCACGACCTTTCTGAGAATCTACATGATATATTCACATAGCACTTTGTAATTAGCTATCAAACAACTATTCACATTGTTCCTACAAGCTTCTTTCTCTTCTATGTCTTTGTTAACTTAATATCTTTATTAAAGTCAACATGACTTATTACCCTTTCATCGGTTTATTAATCAGCTGACATTTATTACTTAGGACTCGAACATCGTTGATAAAAAGTACCAACTTTGTTCAGCGTTCTTAACTTCGTTAACATGAATTCCATTCCTAAGTTTCATACCATATACCTTAGTATAGGTAGTATAGGAATAACTTTGATACACTTATGAAGTGTACAAACATTATCCCTTTAGGTCTCCGAACAAATGAAGTTGAAAACCTAAGTAAGAATCTAAAGTTCACCACTTTCATGACTGTTTGCATGACCATCATATACTAGACTGGTGGCTGCGGCGCTTCGATTAGCGATAACAAAGCTCTCTCGTCTCAATTGTATGGAGGAATTATGGTGTATTCTTACGGTGCATCATTAGCGATGATGCTCAATATTCTTTGTCTGGGCGTTTTTGGTGGCGTGATTTTTTACTATATATGCTGGCATGCATGCTGAGACCTCGATACGAGAATTTCACAAATTTTTAAAAACTTTGTGAAATTCCCGGGGCCATAACTTCTTCGTTATAAGCCCGATTTGGTCCGTTCAAAAAGCCTACACGTCACAAATAACGTAATCTACTGGCGTTCATATAAAAATTTTGACACTTTTGAATCGATAACTCAAAATTCACTATTGAGTTCATTTTTAGAGCGTTCGAAAGCGTTAATGAGCGTTGATGCTCGTTTTCTTCGTTTTAAGTCGAGAATCGAGCGATTCTCGAACCCACTGACTCTTAATCACCCTATCTCACGTGTTGACATTGAAAACCAGCGTTTTCAAGTCTCACGACAACTTTTGACCTCTAATCTAAGAATTCAGCGTTTTTCGGCGTTTAACGTCTATTTTCGTAAAATTCGCCGTAACCGTTACTAGGGTTCTCTAAGCCAAATCACATGGAATACTCCATGGATTTCATATCTACATCCTAACCAAACAAGATGCATATATTAACGTATTGATGGAGCTCAATTGTTTATCAACAATCGATCTCGACTATCAATATTTTCATGGTTCAAAACTATATTAAACCTTATGATTCTTATAATCTCATGACTTATAGAGATTGAATCTATGATAAGTCATCTTTAATCTCTCATACAAGACATATACCACCCATCTATGATTCTTCAAGATAAAAGAAAATCAAAAAGAGATGGAGATAAAAGGTAAGGATTATACCTTAAGAACTCTTATGAAACTTTCTTGGAAAACTAGAAGATCAAGCTTCCAAAGTGTATGTTTTATGAGTCTAGCTCTTTTCTCTCTCAAATAATCTAGGTTGGAATTTGTAAAACTCTCAAATGAATCAACCTAGCCTTCTATTTATAGGAAATGAGAATGGAGGGTAATTTGGACAATACACACATCACCTCCTTACTTATTCACTCTTGGTCACCAAGTAAAATACTTGGTGACCAAGCCTTATCTTGGCTTCCACACACAAAAGGTGGTAGGCCCACCACTAGCCATGGGTCATCCATGGGTTGCCCCATGGGTTTTACCCATTCGGTGACCCACCGGATCGATCCATGGTTCGGTTTTAAATGAATTGGGCTTAACTAAATAAACATTGGGCCTTGACTTGGGCTCAACTCACTAATCTCCTTGGGCTTGGTCATTTAATAATTGGACTAATAGAAATCAACTCAAATGACTTATTCATTAAGACTTAATCTTAATCTATAATACTGAATCGTATTCTACACGTACAATTCACGTATTTTTTTCAGTATACTACGTCTGATAATCGTATTGTACTTCGTATTTACTCAACGTATTATACATAGATACTAAATAGTATCACCTAATGTATAACACTCGCATTAAACCTAACACAATTCCTTCTACGCATATTATTTCCTTCTAGGAAATCAATATACTCAACCCTTAGGTTTTTAAGTCATGCATGAAAAGCGCGCGTTTGCCATAAATGAAATATTATCGGATATTCCATCTTATCTCGATATTCTATCATTACGCGTTTCTCGAATTTCAAAATAATTCCCCCGACGAATAGTGTTTTTATGGATGAATAGTGTTTTTTCTGAAATTTCTCGGAAAACAATTTTTTTTCATCTTGGAAATTCCAAACAAATAATTCTAACACGTAGCGAATACTAACCACGTTAGCACATTCTAGGTCATAGAAACGACCTTCACACTATGAAATAGCTTACTCACAAAAAGAAATCAATTAAATTCATTTAATTCACATAATCAAATAAAAATTTAATTGTCATAAAAATCCGATTTGGCCTTTTAGATGGTGCTCCTGTTTTTGTAAAATCAACTGTCATAGAGTGAAGGGTTACCAACTGAAGACATTTTTTACTCATAACTTTATCTTACTCAAGGTCTACATATACTAAATATGCAGTAGAGATTGTACCCAAGGTATCATTGATCAGATAATTAATCAAAAAAGAACTTTTGAATTTCCTTCAAAATTAAAGTTATTAGGAAATATGAGAGACAAAGGAAGAGTTTTGACAACATAACTATCACAGACTATTATCAGCATAAATAAAATAAAATATATAATATAACTACCTTGAAGGTTATATCATGATCCATCAGGTGTGGTCTTTGTCTAGTGTAGTTTATCGGGGGTACAGTTCGACGTAGGATGAGATTATCATCCCACCGTATGAAATTGAGCTCAACCATATAGAACTAGCTCTTCCACTCCCAAAGCTGTAAACTTTTAAGCTATCCTCTGAGAGTTTATTATAGAGACTCAAGTGATTTTTCCTGATGTTGAGCAAAAGTATCTGCATTACTTACAAAGATTGCTTACAACCATACACTTTCACTCAACATCAGGAATAATCAACCGAGTCTCTGTAATGAACTCTCAGGGAAAAGCTGAAAAGTTTACAGTCTCTGTTGTTGAGTGAAAATATCTGGTTGCAAGCAATCTTTGCTAGCAATATAGACACTTTGTTCAACAGCAAGACCAATCACATGAGTCTCTGTAATGAACTCTTAGGAAATAGCTGAAAAAATTACAGCTTTGGGAGTGGAAGAGCTAGCTATATATGGCTGAGGTCAATTTCTAACGTTGGGATGATAATTTCATCCCACATCGAATTGTACCCCCATAAACTACATTGGACGAAGACCACACTTAATGGATCATGATGTGACCTTCGAGGTAGTTTAAATTATATATTTTATTTTATTTATGCTAAATAATAGTTGCGATAGTTATGTTGTCAAACTCTTCTTTGTCTCTCATATTTCCCAATAAGTCTGATTTTGCAAGAAATTCAAAAGTTATTTTTGTCGCTCCCAAAATAGGTCCACACAACCTATTTTGAGTTTTCAAAATACATACTACAGAATTCAAAATATAGATTTTCCTATTTACAACTATTAAATTGTCATGCAAAATACGACAACACATATACTACGAGTTTCAATACAAATATTGTACCGTATCTAGTACGACATTATCCACACTAAACTTAAATTCTCAATACAATTATTGTCACATTATTTTATAATGTATTGAGATACTTCTACAGTTTTGGACCATTACTCAATTCCTCGGTTAGTCCCAGCTACACTCTCATTTCCTAAGAAGAACAATGGAAAAAAAAGGAAAAGGGTGAGCTCAAATAGCTCGGTAAAGAATAGTATGACTAAAATAATAAAAAATAAATTATTTTTAGACTTCATCAATGATAAATTAGAGATTTAAAGATAATATAAGTTTTCAACGATAACTACAACGGAATAAGCAATCCATTAGAGGAGTCAAGTAGATCATAATATCTACTATCTTTAAAAGTTCGTCATCAATATTTTATCTCTGTAACACTAATCAACAGTTCATGTTCATAATCACGGGAATCAACAGTTTATCTTTGTATTACAGGCCAAAGATATTCATTTATAACACCAATGGTCATGATCATGCCAATTAACAGTCCATCTTTGCACTACGGGCCAAAGAAAACTTTCACCACAAGCCTTTGCCTGTAACACTAAAGGTCATGATTATACCAATTCAAACTTCTTGGTCATAATCATGCCAATCAACGGTTACTCTTTGCATTTCGGTCAAAGAGAACTTTTCACCACAATTTAAATCGGAGGATTATAACAATAATATACAGGATGAATGGAAATAATAAGAACAATAAGATTAAGAATAAACATTAGAGATTTATAATTTAATTTGTCCAGAGTCCAAGAAAGTCCAAATTGTCAACATGATATCTAGAAATTCGATTAGAGTTCAAGAATATAATAAATAAGGGTTACAATTCAACTATAACATGTAAAACACAATAAGAAGATTCAGGTGAAAAGATAATAGATAAAACACAAACTATTAAGGAAGTTCTAAATAGTTTAGGACTTTTTACCGTTTAATGAAAGAGTTATTAAAACAAATAACAATTTCTTACCATAATATGAAGTATGAAAGAAAATGATATCCCTTACCTCAATTAGCAAGCGACTGGATACTGTTTACTATGAAGTTTATCAACCTAGATTTATATTTATAATATAATTAGTAATTACCACAAATAAATTTCATAGTGTACACTAACTCGTATATGAGGAAATTTGTTAAAATGAACTTGATAGTATAATTTTGTGTAGTGTACAAAATAAAGTATTTCAAAATAACTTTTGAAAGAATAAGTAATATTTCAAAACAATCTTCTAGAGAAAGCTTTTCAAAATAAATCTTCTAGAGAAAGCTTTTCAAAATAAATCTTCTAGAGGAAGAGTCTTTGTAATATTCCCAAATCCACGACTTTGATACAAAATGTAATATTCCTGAATCCACGGCTTTGATACCAAGTGTAATATCCATAAATCCGGTATCAAACACCACGAATCTGGTATATTAATTCTATAACTATTGCGGAACATATAAACATAAATTGTTTATACATTAAACTTACACACTATCCTCAAGGTCGAGAATCTTCACTTAATACATGTATTCCATATTCTATCCGACATAAAACGTCACTTTCTTCTCCTGTATCCGACGTATTTGTTCTAATCTGAAATGTTTATCATGATATAGCAAGGGTGAGTAACAAGTATGACCATCAAGTATAAGTTTAATTGAGGATATATCATGATTGAAAGAATTGAACAAAAAGCTGGCTACGTTCAACAATATAATAATTAAAAACTAGCAGGAATCAAATTTCATAACTGAACGATCAGGACAATAAGAATGAAAGTCAATAATAAACATGAACAATTCAACTGAATCAGATGGTAATGAAGGTGATCAGCCTTTCATATCTGATGAACACATGCAATATGCACAGAGTGCGATTCAATAATTCATAGACGTGATAATCAGCAATGATTAATCATAAGCACAATTGAAAGAACAACTTGTGGTCGAGTTAGAGAACTTGCCTGTACGGTCGATTACTGTTACGCAATCTATCTAGCTTTCTCCGAACACCTAATATTGATAATATAGATTTCCAATATTAGAATAATATCATCATAATATAATACTGTTATATATTGTTATAAAATAACCTAATCACATTATCACATATCCCTATCAGTCCACAAACTACTTAAGACTTGGTATCAACTCATACTATTTCAGTCTGAGTTGAGTCCGGTACAATTCTGACATCCTGATGTCCTATTTAGACAATTATCGAGCCTATTTTCCTTAAGAATCTACTTAAACTAGTTCACAATTATCTTAGATAATCTATTAATCAGTCAAAATATTTTTCAAAGACTCGTAATAATTTTCAAATAATTATTACCATTTATCATGATTTTTCAATCATAAATATCATATTTATATGATTTAAATACCACTATATTCCATTATCATTAATATTTATTTAATTTCAAATATTAATGAAATACATAACATCATATTATAAATTATTTATAATATCTCAAAATATTTTAATACCTTAAAATCACATTTAAATGATTTTTAAACATTTAAATTCATTATCCAATAATTGCTATTAATATTAAAATATTAATATTTTTCATGACAAAATATCAAAAGTTATATTTTATATCTTAAAATATTTTTCTAACCTTTAAATCATTTTTATATAATTTTTAAAGTATTAAAACTATTTTTCCATAATTTATTTAATACATTTATTAAATAAATTAATTATCATTAATATTAATTTATTAATGAAATTTATCACAAAATATTATAAGTCATTAAAATAACTTAAAATATGTTCTTATACCATAATATAATTTTAAATGATTTTTCAAGTATTAAAATCGTTTTTAAGTAATTTATTTAATATAATAATTAAATAAATTAAATACCATTAATATAAAAAAATATTAAAATATTAATGAAATATATTCAAAATTATTAAAAACCCATTTTTAGGCTTTAAAATAATTTTTAAGAATTTATTATGTATTTTCCATAATTAAAAATCATTTTTTCTCTAATTATTTAATTAAAATAATTAATTTATATAAAAAGTGTCACTAAAGGTGCCTATGTCGCTATAGGTGTTCTTGAACATGCAAAGACAGTTAACAAGTTGCTAGGTTTGACCACATGTAGATCTTAGATCATTAAGTTTCTGGGCTTGTAATGGTGTCAAGGTTATAGTATTGATGTAATACTACAACCTCCAACAACTTTCATGGCCAAAACACATCATAATAGAGAGATCTAAGCCTTAAAAAAACTTGTTAGAGCTGTTCTTCATTTCTGCGTTTTTCAGAAATGAAGAACAGTTGCAGGGTCCTACTTTCCAAGCCTTGAATCTTGAGTTCTGGGTTTGCTCAATGTGTTCTAATGGTTCATACTTGTAGTATTGATGTCAAGGAACAAGAATATAACACTAAATCAGTCTAACAACATCACATTAACAAGATCTGGCTTGGTCAAATCATGTCAGAAAACTTGTTCTTGAGCATTTCTGGGTTTTCTAGAAATTCATTCTGATGGTCAACCCCAGTTTGACCAGCCATAACTTTGATTATGTGTAAAATCTAAGCGATCTAATGGCATGTATGTGTAGTTTACATGCCAGTCTACAAATCTATTACAACAACATGGCTTATAACCTTAAACACAACAAGTTCTAAGGCTTTGAAAAGCTTGTCAGAAGCTTCCTAGGAAATCTGGGCTACCCAGAATTGTTTGGTCATGGTCGGTCAACTGACTTTGACCATCAATAGCTTATAATTTGGACATGGTATGACCATGATTCTAGTTCCAGATTACAGTCCACATGGCATACTACAAGTCTATAACTTAAAACACAACAAATCATTAACACACAAGGATCTATGAGCCCTGACATATGGCTGTCAGGCCATATTTTAGGATTCATAGTCAGTCCTTAAAAACCTATTTTCTTGCATCTAGATGTTATGGATCCTTGATGTAACATCTTAGATCACTCAATAACAAAGCCTAACACAACTTTAAATAACAAATAACATCATCTAACATGAATCATATGAATTTGGCAAGTTAGGGTTTATACCTCTTTAAAGCTTGATCTTGATTTTTGATCTTTGAAGTCTGATCTTGGCAAGTTAAAGGATGTTATTGGCTTAACTTTTCACTCACTCTCACTCTTCATTTCGAAATTTTAGAGAGAGAAAAGGCTTGGACAAGTTAACAAGTAAAGTAAGTGATTTTTCTTACTTTTTATCTTATATTTTGATTCAATGTATCCAATGTTTGCAAGGTGGCAATATTATCAGATTTGGTGAGATAATAAGCACATGGGATATCCAAGATTTATGAGTCACCAAGATTTCACAAATCTTTTACTTAAGTTTTAAGTAAAAGGGTATTTTTGTCATTTCGCACCTACTAAGGGTATTTTGGTCTTTTCCCCTATAATTTAAAGGGTATTTTGGACATTTCATATATATCCCACATCTTTTAACACTTAAGCTTTTATAATTGGCTTTTGAGCTCCCGAATTAGGGTTTTCAAATTCCAAATTAGGGTTTTAAATTCCCAGAACTGAAATTAGGGTTTCTGAGCCTATTGTTAGGGTTCCTAACTAGTCGCTAGGGTTTACTAACTTAACCTTGATATTCTCGACATAACTTTAGGGTTTGCTAAAGTTACAACTTGTCTGATCAATCCTTGTTCTTATCCACAAACTGTATGTGACGCCCCCAAAATAGGTATACATCACCCATCTTGGGTCACCAAATACATGGTACAGAATACAAATACAATCTTAAATATACAACATGAGCTGTGAGTTTTAATACAAATATTATCTTCTAGACAGTATTCAAACTCAAAATAAGTCCTCAATACATTTATTATCACACTATTTCATAGAATAGTGAGGACTACTAATGCTATTGTAGCGCCCCTAAATCCGGGTATCTTCCAACCCGACAGATGGTGCTATACTGTACTAACATTCAAACATTCATTCAATTGAAAAGCCTCAAAAGAACGAACATCTCTTCTATATTATCAAAATAATATTTACATTGTCCCAAGTTCTAAACCCATTACAAAGGTTCTTTGTTATAATATCAATAACATTACAACAATAACCTATACTATTACATAGACAGTTTAACGATCTGCCTTAGCCTTTCCTTTATCCTTATTCAATCCTTTGGGACGTTCAGTCTTAGCTGCATTCATATGGTTCAAGCAAGAGTGAGCATAACTAGCTCAGCAAGTATGATATTTTCAATAAACAACATGCTTGATACATACGAATCGTATATCTTCAATAACTGAACAATAGTTATGAAGTACTATTAATGATTCAAAATAGCACTTTATCTTTCTTTCAAAATGTTTTACAATAATATCAGTATTCAGTAAAACATTCACTCCGGTCAAAGACCTCAAGCATTTCATTCTTCTTTAAAAAGGACAACCCGAAACTAAGTCCGTAAGCCCGGTATTACTTACGAGCACTTCTAGGTGATCAGCCTATTGTACTCTATGTTGATCAACACTACATTCATTAAACGTATGTACGTTTAATTGGTGGCAACTCTCGCGTGCACTGTCGTTTAACCAAACAAAACATTTGTTTAACATTTGGTCTTCTTTTGAAAACCATATCAAGTAGTTGACAAAAGTTAATAACATTTGATAACAAATGAATAGATTATCAATAATCCACTCAATATGTCAAGTCTAGCCAAAAGAATTGGCTTTAACTTCATTGTACTTCAATTCACGCGTAAGGATACATGAACTTCAAAAAATTGTTCAGATTGAACCGAGACAAGAGTTAGAATACTTGCCTTTAACGTCTGCTACGGTGTAATTACTTTACGTTCAAGTCATTCAAGTCTCTACAATACATGATCACATAATGCCTCACATTAGGTCATATATAATCAAGTATGTATATGACTATCTTACCCTTCATCTCAATCTAATTATGTATTAGATTCATTTACTATTCATTACGGTTTATCATCATACTTACATTCATTTGACTAGGTTATCTCAACCTTTATACAACATCTCTAAGGTTTAACAAAGTTTAAACAATGTTACTTTATGTTCCTTAAAGTATGTTTACTTTCAAATCAAATACCATTCATTCTTTATACTTATAAACAACCTTCACTGTCATTGCTCTGAGATTGGCGCTGCGGCACTAGCTTTATAACTATAGCTCTCATTTTGCGGTGCGAGTTAATGATGTGGAAGTTAGGACATGGTATTTGTGGCTGAGTCCTTACTTAGTGAGACCCTTACCGCTTGGCGTCAATCTGCTGATGGGTCCTTCTTTGTTCATGGTATTTGCTTATTTCACAAAATGTACTACTGATTCGCTTTTCTGCCGAGTTTCTAGTAAGCTCGGTTACTGCTATGGCGATGCGGCGCCATCAATTGGCCTAGGGTTGGCGCCGCGGCGCTAACTCTGGGCACCAGAAATTTTTTTCAAACTTTAAAATTTTGTGAACTTCCCAGACGCATAACTTCTTCGTTATAAATCCGATTTGGCTCATTCAAAAGCCTACGGCTCACAAATTATGTAATCTACACGTTCATGCAAGAATTTTATCTATTTGAATTCGTTAGCTAAAAATTCACCTATTGGTTCATTTTTAACGAAAATGATAAACGTTCGTGAACGTTCAACGCTCGTTTCTTCGTTCTAAGTCGGAATTCGATCATTTTCGAGTCCGCAACTCTTAAATGATGAACATGACTTGTCTCCATTGGAAAATAACATTTTCGAGCTCAAACTCAAAATTTGACTTCTAATCCGGGAATTTCACGAATTCAACGATTATCGTCTAATCGTGCGATTTTCGGCAAATCTTCATTACTTAGGATTTGTTCATTACTTCACTTGCATTCATTTCATTCTATAAACATCTTCACATACTTAATACAACAACTTATTTTCATTGTTGGATTTTGACTTAATTCATTCATTAGCTTATAACTTATTCCATTATAAACTACTTATAGCTTCATTGTTTCTAACTTAAGAAAGTTATAGTCCTTAAATCATCATGCATACATGTTTTCACATATAGTTTCATTCATGTATATATGATACATATACATATAAATTCTTTACTTCCATACTACTTCTATTAATAAACTCATTACAAGTTCATAATACTTTCACATAAGTTTATAACTTATGCTAGCTTAAATGACTTATTACCAACTTATGTGGCTTAAGTTTATTACTTACACATTCTTCTTACTTCTTAACATTCATGTACCTTAATACAACTTTTCTTATCAACCTATCATGATAGAGATAGAAGATAATTGGAGAAGAGGTCTTACTTTTGAAGTACTTGTAAAGTAGCTTCTTCTTCTTCTTCTTCTTCTAAATGAAAGTGACTTATTTGTAACTTAAGCTCCCTAACAATTAAGCACTTTGTATGAGTTGGATTGTTTGAACAAGTGTTAAATGACTTGCAAACCTTCTCTATTTATAGAATTCACAAAGTTAGGGCAATTTAGTCTTTAAATCATCCCACCTCCTTAACCACCTCCTTACTATTCATTTACTTACTTAGCATAAATCCTATCATTTGCTTGGTCATTACTCAATATACTTGATCATTACATTAACTTGGTCATTACTCATTATACTTTATCATTACATTAACTTGGTCATTACTCATTATACTTGATAACCAAGACTAACCATATTAATATGGTTTGCCCCATGGGTTAATCAACCCATTGGATTCTAGCTTGGGCTTAACTTAACTTAACCTTTGGGCTTGTATTAATAAACACTAACTTGCTTATTAATTCAATAGTTGGGCTTCACCCTTTAATTCACTTGGAATTGTACCAATTGTTAACCAATCTTCCAAGTCCATTAACATTACTTAATACATATACATATTGTCTATGTATTATTCTCGTATTATACTTCGTATACAACTTCATTATATACAATATTCCTTCCTTCATACAAACTCATATAATACTTCGTATTATACTCGTTTTCATTCCCTTGCACAATACCTAAGCATCATACAATTAATACTTACTTACTAATACTTTGCTCTTCTTAATATTCTCGAATTAAGTCTGCAAACGAAATATTACGTTTTCCATAACTAGATTATTATTACATAATCCGTCTTACCTTTATAGTCTATCATTACGTATTTTCTCAGAATTTCAAAAATAATTCCCGAGCAAATACTGATGAATAGTGTTTTTCGGAAAATTTCTCGAAAAACTTTTATTTTCGTCTTAGAAATTCAAACACTTTAAATTCCTTCATGTAGCTAAAATACTACGACATTCCAACATCAATAGGTTATAGAATGACAACCATCTTGATATCACATAAAATATGATTTTATTTTTATTTATTTTAATAAAATCATCTTACAATAAAATCCGAATTTCTCGGTCGTTACATTTATCATCTCACATCGAGTCACTCCGGTTCCCGACTAGTCCCTCGCCACGTTCTCATTTCTGAAGAGAACAATGAAAGCAAAAGGGTGAGCTCAACTAGCCCAAGAAGAAATATTATGGCTAAGATAATGCGAATAAATTATCGTTAGCCTTCAAACGATGTTTAAACCCGATACAATATAACAAACATCAAGTTTAAGCTGCGGTGAGAACAAGTAATCCATTAGAAGAGTCAAGTAGAGAATAAATTCTACTATCTTCTATAATTTAAAAGATTTTTCATCACTTTTATCATTTGAGACTCAAAACTTATTAAATAAACCACATCATCCACCTTTTCTGACCAAGAGGATATTCATTAGTATCATGACCACAAATTATCCATGCACTACGAGCCAAGGATATTCGTATTTTCATCAATGGTCATGATTATGCCAACAACTTTCCATCAATGCACTATGGGCTAATGAGAACTATTACCACATCATTTGTAACATTACGGTCATGACTATACAAAATAATCCCTGGTCATAATCATACCAAGTCCATCTATGCACTACAGGCCACAGATGACTTTCAACATAATATAAACATGAGGATGATGACAATGACATAATAATTCAATAAAACAAGTTCAATGATTAAATTTTAAAGATTTATAAGTTAATTTATCCTAAACTCAAAAATGTCCAAATTGTCAACACGATACTGCTTTGTGGAGTAAAACTCAAGAATGCTCAGAAGAATATTTCCATGAAAAGATATTGGATGAAGCGCAAATATTCAGGATATTCTACTAATTTCATAGAGTATAGAAGCCAAAACTTTAACCAACTGAGTATAATAGAATATATGAACCTGCAAATGGATTTTCGCCCGCCATGCGGTAATCCACGTAGACAGATCATTTCCACAATTTAATAAGGAATGAATACAAAGGATCATTCACCATGCATGTGGTAATCCACACATGAGATATTATTCCAGCGAGAATAATAAAGAATGGAATAATGAAGAATTCACCATGCATGCGATAGGCCCGCATGCAGGGTTATTCCCAATGAGTAATAATAAAGAATGGAACCGAGGTCATGTGAAATCCATTGACAGATAAGATATTATTCCAATGAATAATAAAGAATGGAATAACAACAGAATTCACCGGGCATGCGATAGACCGCATAGATGAGTTATTCCAACGAGAATAATAAATAATGGAACCGGTCATGCGTAATGTCGCATGCAGACGTGATATTCAACAGAATAATAAAGAATGGAATAATGAGAATAATTTCACCATGTATGCGGTACTCAGCATAGACGAGTTATTCAATGAATAATAAATAATGGAACCGGTCAAGCGTTATATCGACGCAGATGAGGATATTCCATCGAATAATAAAGAATGGAATAATAGAAGAATTTCACCATGTATACAAGATTGCCAGCATAGAAAGGTTATTCCAACATAATAATAAGGAATGGAATAACAATAGCTCTCTTCATGAAGATGAAAGAAATAATGCCCCTTACCTTAGAATAAAGCTGGATACTGGAATAGAGAGGTAGCAAACTTCTCTTCTTCTTTCTCTCTATAATTTCTCTCTATAATAATTGCTCTATAGCTTTAGTGAATTGGTGAGAAATGAAGGAAGAATGAGCTTCTATTTATAGAAAAATATAGTTTCGATAATTGCACGTTTTGGGGCTCGAAAAATTATAGTACAATACCTCCAACTTTTCTTTCATTTTTAATTTAGTCCTGCAAGTATTATCAAACTTGCACCACCTCCCCTAATAGTAAATAATGTGAATCAATAGTTCAATCATGTGATTCAATAGTTATAATCATGTGAAAATACGAATAACAAAATTATAGTACCTCAAAATACATACCTCCATCTTTAACTTAGTCATGCAAGCATTATAAATCTTGCACCAACTCCCCTAATAGTACATGAATGTGAATCAATAGTACACACATGTGAACAAATAGTTATAATCATGTGAATTAATAGCAATTAATTCCTCATTTATCCGATTAATTACTCGACAACTTCCAGACATCAATTATTATCGAAATAAATGTCGATTTTCACTAACACTAATAATTCTAACACAATGGAACCATCAATTTCATCTTTAACCAACATAAACTTATTCATCATTAATATTATAACTCACAATATTTAACAACCAGGTCGTTCCCAGGAAAGAAGGGGCTTTCCGATAAGGATTTCTACTTATTGGCGCCCAATTAGATGACCAAACCTCTCCTTAACAGAACTTCTAGACATTGTAAATATTGCAATTTAATAATATGAATAAATTTGTCGTCTTAATTATTGATTTAATAATATATCAAATTATGCAGATGATACTATGACAATAATCGAATCAATAATATGAGAGATATGATGCAAAGAATTCTTGTAGTAATAATTGAGTATAAAGCGAGTGACTTCTCACGTAAGCATCAATAACCAATCTGGTGTGTGCTACTATGCAACCACGCATATTCGCATACTTTTTTACTATCGGGTAGTTCAACGGTTTTAACGGTAACACTTCTACCGTTATTTTTATAAAAAGATAATTTTGTCGTTTTCTTAATACGACAATACTTCCGTTTATAGGGTCCATTAATGATTGTCTTTGTCGTCATTGAATATTCCCCTGTTAAAATGAATATTCCCCGACCAATCGAATATTATATAACCATTTGCTTACTTTGCAAAAATTTTCACATATCACCCTTAACTTTAACCCTTTATCAATTTAACCATTTACAAAATAAAATAATAATTATAAGAAAATTGAATACTTTCATTTCATAAAATTCGGGGTCTTACAATCTCCCCTCCTTATGAAATTTCGCCCTCGAAATTTACGTACGTACCTGGTATGATTGGAATACCTTGACTTCATTTCAGATTCTAACTCTTGAGGTATAACCTTTGAGTGTTGAATATGATCCTTCTTATCCAAGATTTTAAGACGTATCTCCTCATACGTTAAATCTTCTGCTATCTCGTCTAGTTCTAATTTAATAGGTCATCCATATATTTACGTAACATCGATACGTAAAAAAAATGTTACGCGACATACTTGGCGGTAAAACGAGTCTATAGGCCACAATTCCTACTCGATCGAGGATATCAAATAGACTAATAAAATCAAGGGTTAAGATTTCCTCTATTCATCGACTCTTGCTTTTAGAATAACGCCTTCTTGAACCTTCTTTTTCATATTCATCAGCTTCAGGTGTGTAGTTTGAGCGACTTTAACTTTATCGATTAAAGTCGATTCTAATCGTATATTCGCTATCTTCACATGGGTCCCTAGAGTCTTTAACTCTATCTTCATCATTTGTAAGTTATATGAAATGGGTTTTTGTGTTAACAACATCGCACAAATCAAAAGCATACATACAATCTTCTACTCAACGTCGCCTATTAATCCGTTCTCTCTTCCAAAATGATATTGAATGGTATAGTCGTAATCTTCAACAGCTCGAGCCAACGTCTTTGGCGCATTATACATTCGTTTTGGGTGAAGAAAATATTTAAGGGTTTTAGAAATGGGTTTTGTACTGGGGACAATACAAAATTCGATTTCATGCTCTAGGGGTAAGCTAAGAAGTATTAAGCAATACGTCAGGAAATTTATTAACAATAGAAATATCATTCAAAACTGTGACTCTCATCCAAGACTTGGATAGTACGTCAAATTGATACCTATCAACTTGTCATTGTCATTCACGTCCACTACGAAAAGTTTGGCTTCGGTGCATTCCACACAAGAAAGTCAACAACGAAAGGATCAGGGCTTTTTACTTATGGCTTGATATAACAGTGATTAACTTTAATGGTTTGGTTGCTTGAATTCACATAATAGGTTGGTTAGGAATATGAAAGCTAACAACCTTACGAAAAGCATGATGAGTAGTTAACCAATCGATTCCTAAAATTACATCAAAGGCAAATATTTTCAAAGAGATAAGATCGACAGGTAACGTGAAAGTGTCGATTTGAATCAGAAAGATTTATAAACAGTGGAGGTAGCGAAGGTTTCTCCTAACGGAGTTTCAACCTATAAATCAAAGTCTAACTTCTCTGGGGTCAAATTTATAAGTTGAGCGCAAGCAAGAGAGATAAAAAAATAGGTAAAACCGGTATCTAATAAGGTATAGACATTGCAAGAATTTATAATTAACTAACCCGTGCTAACTTCGTTCGGGTTACTCGATTTTTGAGAAGTCACAAAAAATGCTCTTCTTGAAACCACCAACTTTGTTTTGTCCGTATCCACCTTTGGTGCCACCATCCCAGCTGGACTTGACTTTGGTGCACGACAAAATCGGGCTAGGTGACCTTTTTTTCCACAATTGTAACATGCTTTGAATTTGCATCACGCAGCTTTGGTGATATCTCCTCCCTCCGCATTTGAAGCATATGATAGGTTGTCGTTCTCCTTCCTTAACAACGGGTCTTCGATCTCGACGTCTTTCCATCATTGTTGAATCTCCTCTTCTTGAAATGTCCATTCTTATTGTTTTGGCCATGATTACCACCGAAGTGGTTACCATTTCTGGCATGTTGATTCCCTCCACGCTTATTGTCACCGCTTCGATAATTGCTATCACTGGTATTATCATTTCTTAAATTTGCTTCTCTTTTGGTTGGGTTGACTCATTATCGCGCTCTAATAACTGAGCCCTATTAACAACATATGAATACAAACATAGTTTATGAGAGATAAGATATTGACGTATCTCGGGTTTTAAACCTCTTAGAAACATTCGCGTCATTCTCTCCTCATTATCAACCAAATAGGACCTATAAACCGGGACAACCAAACAAACTTAACCGTCATCTTGCGACACGGTCATGTTTTTTTTGCTCCAGTTTAATGAAATCTACCTCTTTCATGTGATGAATACTTTCGGGAAAGTACTTGTCGTTGAATAGTTCTTTGAACTTCTCCCAAGATATCTTTAGTGCGGCAGGTTGAGTACGCTTTACATATTCCCACTAGTAATCTACCTTTGCCCGCAACATAAAGGTGGCAAATGGAACCTTTTGCTCCTCGGAGCATCCCAAGACATCAAATATCTTGTTGATCTGCTTTATCCACGTCTCCGCCTTAAGTGGTTTTGGCTCTCCAAAAAACTCCGGTGGTCTCAGCACCTTGAACTGTTTAGCAATGACCGTCCGAGAGTTGCCTGATGATTGATTTTGCAATCAATGAATACGTGCAAGTATACACGGTTAACAAGTAATAAAGTGAAAGTAGACTATCGTTCCCACGAGGAATTATTTAATAAAAATTACCAAATACTAACTCTTAACCAAATCAATTTTATTTAAACAACTGCAAATTGTGAATTTTCTAATTAAGAAAACTAAATTAAACAATTAAAAGAGATTAGCCTAAAAGAAAGCAAATAAACAAAACTAAGATTTGATTGAATTCAGGTAAATAAGGATTAAGACTCCAATATCCCCAATTATGAACTATAAATCAATTATCCAATTATCCCAATTATTATGTCTACTGAATTGTTAACAGGAATTCTCAAATGCCAAAAGCCCTTTTCCAAGTGATCAATTGCCTTCTATTTAATCCAGATTAATTTTGCTATATTCCTATGCAAAACAATTGAATTAAACTCATTACAATCCCAATTCCTTATGTGTTACATGTGGCGAACCGATATTTCCATTCTATTCACAAACCTAATTATTCACTGTGCAAATAACTAAGTCACATGATATCATGCCCAGTTCTAACCTTAGAATTCCTTTTCCAATTCCTTCTAGAGTAACAAAGTAATTACTGATAAGATAATTAATCAATAAGCATAAGGCAAGATAAACAACTCACTTTGACAGAAATAATTGGAATAAATTGAATAACTAATTTATAGCCATAAAAGGTTCAATTAAAATCTTAATAAAAGAGTTAGTTCATAATTAATGAATTAAAACCAAGAATCCACAACTGAATAGACATTAAAAGATAAAAGTATGATAAGAGAAGAGAATAGAATCTGTTGTCAGCAAATCTGATGCTCCCCTCTTGCTATTGCTCTTGATCTTCAGTGTTCCTCAATTTGCTTCAATCTTCAATGGCTAATTAAGAATTAGGGTTTAGATTCTAATTTAATGGAGTGTTTAATCTAGTCTAATCTATGTATTCTCCCTTTATTTTATGCCTTACATCATGTATTTATAGGTTAAAAGTCCAATTTTTAGCTTAGGAACAAACCCAATCCAATTTGGAGTCAAAAAGGTGTCAAAATTCATCCAAAAACGCGTCCAGGCCATCACAAAGCCCTTCCCCAGCACCCCAGCGCTGGGCTTGTCGCTCAAACCTCTGAAGTGACTGTTGTGTAAATGGCAAGCCGAAAACGCCAATCTAGCCACCCCGAACGTCGATCCAAGTAACTTTTGTCCCAATTCCTACAAAACAACATAAAACATGCATGAATGGACACAAACACTTAAAATCAACCAAAACATTAAGCTCAAACGCATTCAATTCATGGGTATAAAACTCACTCATCATTGCCAGTGTTTCCACCTGAATTTTCGACAGGAGCCGCTCTCGCCTGATGTTGCATGAATTGCATAAAGCCTCTGAACATTCCATCGTTCATCATTTGGTCAGTGTTGTCATTTGCATGAGGATTGTCGCATTCCTAATGCACATTATCCTAATTATTGATCTGTGGAGACTCAACGGTCTCCTGTGCTCCATTGCTATTTTCAACATTCTTGGATGTCATTTTCAAATACTCCCACATAACAAGGGTTAATTAACATATCACATATTATCCCTATACTCTGACCGACCAATTAAATACCAAATAAACTTAGGTAGGTCATACTAGCGAATGAATTCCCCATCTCTTCCCTCCTAGTTCTTGTCTCACATCTCAGCCATGGATCATATCCCTAAGCTTTGATACCAACTGTGACTCCCCCAAAATAGGTATACATCACCCATCTTGGGTCGCCAAATACATGGTACAGAATACAAATACAATCTTAAATATACAATATGAGCTGTGAGTTTTAATACAAATATTGTCTTCTAGACAGTATTCAAACTCAAAATAAGTCCTCAATACATTTATTATCACACTATTTCATAGAATAGTGAGGACTACTAATGCTATCATCTGGACCGTCACTCCGTTCCCCAACTAGTCCCTGCTACGTTCTCATTTCCTGAAGAGAACAATGAAAGCAAAAGGGTGAACTCAACTAGCCCAGTAAGAAATATTATGGCTAAGATAATGCAGAATAAATTATCGTTAGCCTTCAACAGTGTTAAACTGATACAATATAAAAAACATCAAGTTTAACTGCAGCGGAACAAGTAATCCATTAGAAGAGTCAAGTAGAGAATAAAATCTACTATCTTCTATAATTTAAAAGATTTTTCATCACTTTTATCGCTGAGACTCAGCTTATTAAATAAACCACATCATCCCTGCACTACGGCCAAGGATATTCATTAGTATCATGACCACAATGAGGACTATTATGCCAACAACTTTCCATCAATGCACTACGGGCTAATGAGGACTATTACCACATCATTTGTAACATTACGGTCATGACTATACAAAATAATCCCTGGTCATAATCATACCAAGTCCATCTATGTACTACAGGCCACAGATGACTTTCAACATAATATAAACATGAGGATGATGACAATGACATAATAATTCAATAAAACAAGTTCAATGATTAAATTTTAAAGATTTATAAGTTAATTTATCCTAAACTCAAAAACGTCCAAATTGTCAACACGATACTGCTTTGTGGAGTAAAACTCAAGAATGCTCAGAAGAATATTTCCATGAAAAGATATTGGATGAAGCGCAAATATTCAGGATATTCTATTAATTTCATAGAGTATAGAAGCCAAAAATTTAACCAACTGAGTATAATAGAATATATGAAACCGCAAATGGAGTTTAAGCGCCATGCAGTAATCCACGTAGACAGATCATTTCCACAATTTAATAAGGAATGAATACAAAGGATCATTCACCATGCATGTGGTAATCCACATGATGCATTATTCCAACGAGAATAATAAAGAATGGAATAATGAAGAATTCACCATGCATGCGATAGATCGCGCATACTGAGTTATTCAATGAATAATAAAGAATGGAACAGTCATCAAAAAATGCGATGACGAGGATATTCCAGCAGAATAATAAAGAATGAAATAACAATGAAATTCACGGGCATGCGATGATAGACCGCATAGACAAAGTTATTCCAACGAATAATAAATAATGGAACGACGGTCATGCGTAATACGCATGCAGGTGATATTCCAATGAATAATAAAGATGGAATAATGGAAGAATTCACCATGTATGCGGTACTTCACAGACAAAGTTATTCCAATGAGAATAATAAATAGTGGAACCGGTCATGCATGTAATGCATGCACAGGATATTCCAACAGAATAATAAAGAATGGAATAACAAAAGAATTTCATAATGTATACAGTACTTCGCATAGACAGGTTATTCAAACATAATAATAAGGAATGAAATAACAATAGCTCTCTTCATGAAGATGAAAGAAATAATACCCCTTACCTTAGAATAAAGCTGGATACTGGAATAGAGAGGTAGCAAACTTCTCTTCTTCTTTCTCTCTATAATTTCTCTCTATAATAATTGCTCTATAGCTTTAGTGAATTGGTGAGAAATGAAGGAAGAATGAGCTTCTATTTATAGAAAAATATAGTTTCGATAATTGCAAGTTTTGGGGCTCGAAAAATTACAGTATAATACCTCCAACTTTTCTTTCATTTTTAATTTAGTCCTACAAGTATTATCAAACTTGCACCATCTCCCCTAATAGTAAATAATGTGAATCAATAGTTCAATCATGTGATTCAATAGTTATAATCATGTGAAAATACGAATAACAGTATAGTACCTCCATCTATACCTCAATCTTTAACTTAGTCATGCAAGTATTATCAATCTTGCACCAACTCCCCTAATAGTACATGAATGTGAATCAATAGTACACACATGTGAACAAATAGTTATAATCATGTGAATTAATAGCAATTAATTTCTCATTTATCCGATTAATTACCCGTTAACTTCCAGACATCAATTATTATCGAAATAAATGTCGATTTTCACTAACACTAATAATTCCAACACAATTGAACTATCAATTTCATCTTTAATCAACACAAACTTATTCATCATTAATATTATAACTCACAATATTTAACAACCAGGTCGTTCCCAGGAAAGAGGGGGCTTTCCAATAAGGATTTCTCCTTATTGGCGCCCAATTAGATGACTAAACCTCTCATTGACAGAACTTCTAGACATTGTAAATATTACAATTTAATAATATGAATAACTTTGTCGTCTCAATTATTGATTTAATAATATATCAAATTATGCAGATGATACTGTGACAATAATCGAATCAATAATATGAGAGATATGATGCAAAGAATTTCTTGTAGCAATAATTGAGTATAAGCGAGTGACTTCTCACGTAAGCATCAATAACCAATCTGGTGTGCTACTATGCAACCATGCGTATTACTGTACTTTTACTATCGGGTAGTTCAACAGTTTTAACGGTAACACTTCCGCCGTTATTTTTATAAAAAGATAATTCTGTCGTTTTCTTACTACGACAATACTTCCATTGTGGGGTGCACCAATGATTGTGTCGTCGTATGAATATTTCCTGTTAAAACGAATATTTCCCGACCAATCGAATATTATATAACCACTTACTTACTTTGTAAAAATTTTCACATATCACCCTTAACTTTAACCCTTTATCAATTTAACCATTTACGAAATAAAATAATAATTATAAGAAAATTGAGTACTTTCATTTCATAAAATTCGGGGTCTTACACTGTACACGTATATGACCACATATACAGATTCTATATACTCATAGACACTTAACCTTGATAATTCTGCACAAAAATTTTAAATCCACCAAAATCCTTCAAAGAATTTTTAAATCCATACACTATTTTCCAATCTAGTCCTTAATATTGAACCTTAAATCAAACAATTAAGATTTTTATAATTTGTCTAAATTCTTGGGTTGCCACAGTCTTCTAAAGGAAGAGATGTAAAAATTGGTTGTATACATTGGTTGTATGACTTACACGTTGACGAAGATAGTAAGTAAGATATGAATGATCAAGAAAGCCACAATGGTAATAAGATTAATGAAAGTCTGAATGTGAGTCGGATAGAGAATGAAATCTAAGCATTAAACCCTTTAGCCGACGTGAGGGTTGAGTATACGCGAATATTAAATGGGTAGAACCTACACCGTGTATGGTTTGACCGTAAAGTAATGAAGACTAATGATTAAACCTGTGAACGGTGAAGAAACTGAATTAATGACGTATAACGATAAGAAGCCGAGTTAATGATTATAACTTGAATAACGTTCCGAGTCGAAGGAACCAGATGTTATAAGATATGAATAAGGCAATGTAAAATATTTATCGCTATGTAAGCATAATATTAACATTTAATGATCGTTCTAAGTATACAAAAGACTATATGACTTAGATGATAAGTAATAAATCTTGAGGTATGACATTTAGTTTCCAGAAAGCCATAAGGAATAAGAAATTGACTTAACAAACATTATAGCTTTAATGGTTCGAATAAGTTAAGTTAAGTTTAAGTTATGGTACAATCATAATCTTTGATGGTTGACATATGGGAGCTGGGCTAAAAAATTCCTTCAGAGAGCGGAGGTATATACGAAACTGGCAACCGATCTAACTCGCTGTGAAAGATAGTGTAGATGAGACTGGAAACTAGTTTGTTGGATGTTTGTGGGAAACCACTCAGAGTACCATATGGAATACTAGTAGAGACTCCATGTGTGCTGTGTCCTAGCAAAGTTATAAGAAAAAAGATAAGAATGTAAATCATCAAAGATGATGATAGTATGAGTAAGACATCTCCGTATGTTGTAACACCTTAAAGCGGTAAAAAAAGTTGGTCGCGTAAACTTAGATTGCAAGAACGCGAACCCTAAGATGTAAAATTAAGTTTAAACCAATGCGTAAGTCAAAAATATGACTAATTGGTACATGTTATTCCTTATGTGATATATAGGGATTAGGATGAGCAGTTCAACGTGAACTATAAGCTGTAGCTGTGCGTAAGGCAAGTTTCCTAACTTCATTCATATTCTAAATGAATGCTAGTTTCTTAAACTTCTCAGATGTTGAACATGAGAAGTTTTATCTATGTGTGAATGTGTGCTATTTTTACAAAGTGGTAGAATGTATGAGGCCTTGCGCCATAATTTTAACACTTCGATGTTTCTATGAGATGAACTGTTCTGTGGTTAAACTGTTCAATATGAAAATGTTCTGTTTATACATGAACCATTATTGTTAAGTCTGTGCTAATGATTTTAGCTTGACAGGATGTGTATGAAAAAGGTAGAAGAATGAAAGTATTTAAAAGTGAATGTGACTAATGTTTTAAAATGATAGGAATCAAGATTATTCCTATTATTCAAGCTACTTCATAACCTTTGTTCGGTTATTGAAGTTCTAAAGGAATGTTTAAATTCTTGAGGTTATTTATTCAACTTCTATGACTTGCTGAGCAATTGAATGCTCACACTTTCTTTAAATAAAAAACATTTTCAGCGTACGAGTAGAAGAACTTAAGGATCCCATAAAGATCAAGCTGACCGATATCCAGACAAAGTGCTATTCAGTATATGAACGAGCATGAAGATCAAGCCAAGACTTGTAATGAAGAATAGTTTAATGAACTGTTATGTATCCTTGGTGGAAGATGAAAGTCACTCTTGTAAGATGTAAAGAATAATGTAATTATCATTATTTGTATTGATCTAAGTTATAAGGTATTAGAACCTGAGATTTGAAAATGTATATTGTTATATTTAACTATATAATGATGTATGTTTGGAAAGAGATGGGACCGTGACGTACGGAATTTGGGTGTAAAAATAGACCGGATTTTGGGGCGTCACAAAGTGGTATCAGAGCTGATAGGTTATAAACCTTAGGTATGAGTACCTAAGACTATAATCGTAGAGAGAAGGATAAGAAGATCATTGAGTTAAACGATTAAGGAAGAAGATCACCACGTGATTATATTGAATCGTAATAATAGATGTTCTTTTAAACGATGGATTATTTATAGTTAATGCCATACATGAATGGTACTACAAAGTAATGCGGGAAGAAGAACTCAGATTGAGTTGGAAAGGATAACATATGAATTAAAGAAAATTCGTATTAAGTAAAGAGAAAGTTAGAAGTTATAAGATTTCAATTGAGAACTTATGTAATAGTGGAGTGGTACGAACCTTTGAATGGGAGAGGGTTTGTGACTACTCAGTTATTATAGTGATAATCATTGGAATAGTAATGTCGCGTTATCAATTTGTATATGGTAAGGAGGTGAATCTTTTCTTATGTATATATTTGATAGGTAGAGAGCGGTAAGATAGGTGCGAGTTCTTGAAACTCATACTTATGAAAAGTTTGTGACTCATAGTTATATGCTATATTTCTGAGCCCTAAGCATATGGATAGTCCTTGATTTGTTCTTGGATTACATATTGCGAAGATAAGTTCTTAAATACATATGGTTGTGGAAAGTTCCTAAACACATAAAGTGAGGTAAGTTGATGGACTATACTAAGGTATGAGAATGTTTAGACCGAAAATAAGTATTTTTAGTATGCTTAGCATTGAAGGTTCTAGAGAAGATGGAGAAAAAGGATATTCCAAGTCATCTAGTTATGTTAGATTTTGAAGTTTATTGAAATCATGCTTATATGTGCGTTTTGAAAAGAAAGGTATTGGTTCAACTTTTGGAACCAATGGATTTTAAAAGAACTATTCTTTGTATGTCTATGCTAATTGTGTCGGCTAGACAGAAATAGATTTGAAATATCAAAATGAATTTTATATCATCAGTGCATTTGATGCAACGATGGTAAAAGGATGGAGTTATTAATGCAATTGAACCTAGTGTTGGATGTGATCTTAGAATCAACAACCAGCTATGGTATGATGTATAATGACAAAGTCATAAAATGATGAAGTCCTCAATGTACTGTGAACCAGTACGGTATCATGACATCATAAAACGTTTTGAAGTATTGTGAAAGAATTTAAAGAAGTAGTCGATGTTAATTGATTTGACTAGACAAATGTTTCAAGTTGATGTCCAATTTATTGGTATGGTCTAAGCTATTTGATTTAGCTAAGACAAATGGTATGTAATGTTTAAAAAGAAATTGAGCTTTCTTTAAGAGGTTATGCCAAACCAAATTATTTTGGTGCGAAATCTGATGAATAAGTCTGAGGTGAACATTCCCCAAAATGGGGTTATGCGATTGGTTGATCACCTACACATGAAAGAGGTAGTTTACTTTCTTGGTGATTGTAAACTGACTGTGATAGAGGGGTTTATGGTGAAATGCTGTTAAACCTAGTAAGAGTTCATGGTCAGTTTGACCCCTCAGCAAAAGTATGAAATATTTTAACGGAATCTTTATATTCCTATTTATTCCTTCTACTTCATAATTCTTGATAAGTTATGAATGTTAGGGAATGTTTGAAAGATTAGAACTTCTTTGAAGAGAAGTTGAGAAGAAGAGTATGTTAAAATTTCGAGGATGAAATTCTTTGAAGAAGGGGTGAATGTGATATCCCAAAAGATTGACAACTATGTAAGAAGAAATGAATGTTGAGGCTATTCAACAAGTAGGGGAAATGGTAGGAATAAAACCTTTGCTAAAGGTTGTAAGGATAAAGCATCAGGGTGTGGATGTGGTTTTAGAAATTTTGAGGACAAAATTTTTATAAGGGGGGAAGAATGTGACAACCCAAAAAATCGGATTGTCAAGAATTTAAGTTTAAAGAATTAGTTATTAATAAAATGAATTTTTTATTAATAATATTCTATGTTATGTGTTTATTAATCGTTCTAGAACCTAGGATGATTATAAAACGGGAGGATTCTGGCTACGATCTAGACTGAACGAGTAAGAATTTTCAAGACGAATTTTTTTTTTTTTCCGGGAACAAAATCATTTCTTAGGAAAAAGACGAAATATGCACTATTCACCCGACGAAACCCTAAGGGCTAGGGTTTGAATAACTTAAGCCTTTTCGAGAGTTTGGTATGTCGAAATGACATTCCGTCAAAAGATTTGACGATAAGATGTCGTGAAAAGTTAAGTTAGTTGATAAAAGTTTTTTTTCGAAAAACGTGTAGAAATTGAACGAAATAAAAATGACGAAAAGTATTGTTATGTACTTTTCATTCGTTTAACTACATTAGGAGAAAACGTGAAGGAAAATGCTTACATCAATAAATGTTTTTCAGTTTTTTAAAGATCCGAAGAATGCGTAAAAGTTAATCTGTAAAGGAAAGACGAAATATCCAAAAATATTTGGATTCGGAGAATCGCAGCTAATGAACCATTATTGTTAAGTCTGTGCTAATGATTCTAGCCGTACATGATGTGTATGAAAAAGGTAGAAGAATGAAAGTATTTCAAAGTGAATGTGACTAATATTTTAAAATGATAGGAATCAAGATTATTCCTATTATTCATGTGTCAACCCGGAAAATCGGATTGTCCAGAATTTAGGTTTAAAGAATTAGTTATTAATAAAATTAATTTTTATTAATACTATTCTGTGCTATGTGTTTATTAATCATTCTATAACCTAGAATGATTATTAATCGGGAGGATTCTGGCTATAAGCTAGACTGAACGAGTAAGAATTTTCAAGATGAAAATAAAATTTTTTCGAGAACAAAAATATTGTCGGAGAAAAAGACGAAATAAACACTATTCATCCGTTTCTGCTCGGAGATTTATTTTGAATTTCTGAGAAACGCGTAATGATAGAATTCTGAGACGAGATGGAATATTCAATAATATTTCAGTTATGGCAAAAAATGAGGTTTTCGCCTGCGGACTTAAAACCTAAGGGTTAGGAAAAGTGAGTTCCGAGAATTTTATGATTTCGTATAATAATTAGAGTTATTATGCGTGAGAAATACGAGTATAATACTAGTTATTATACGAGTATAGTACGAAGATTAGTACGACATATAATACGGATATCGTACAAACTATATACGAAGAGAATACGAGAATACGAGAATACGAGAATGGAATGCGTAGAATACGATTAGTCTAAATGGACTTTGAGTTCATGGACTTTGAAGAATCCAATTGGACTTGGATTATATCAAGCCCAGAGAAGGCCCAGTAAGAATTAATGTAAGGCCCAATGTTAGATTTAATTAAGCCCGATCCAAGAAAATTAACCGCGGATCGAACCAATGGGTCAATGGATGGGTAAAACCCATGGGGCAACCCATGGGGAAGACCTATGGGCATAAGGGGTGGCCACTTGGTCACGAAGTAAGGGTGGTGACCAAGTAAACTTGGTGGCTAAGCTTGGAATAGTAAGGAGGGGAAATGACTAAAATGCCCCTAACCTTAGTTTTCTATAAATAGAAAGCTTAAGTTCATTATTTTGAGCTTTTGAAAATCCTAATCTTTGAGAGAGAGAGAGAGAGGGGGTTCGGATGGGAGAAGAGAGGAAGAGGAAGAGGAATGAGGAAAAGCTAGCTCGAATGCACGCTTTGTCCGACGGAAGGAGATTAAAGAAGAACGGTAATCCGAACCCTAGTTTCTTCTAATTTTCTTTAAGTTTAATATGTTCAAAAACATAGCTTAATGAAGATAAGAAGTAGATGAAGTTAAGAATGATTTCATATAGTTGAAATCATGAGAAAATAAAGAAATAAGAATTAGGAATTTAGTTTATAAATTTCTTAAGGAAGTATAAGATTCGTAAGGATTTTGAGCGATCCGAATGAATCTTATGAATGAGTAGGTTAAATAAGTAAGGAATGATGCTCTATAACATTAAATTCCAAGAAAAAGTGAAATTATAATCCAAAATATCGATTAAAAATG
Organism: Panax ginseng; assembly: GCA_020205605.1. Classification (NCBI taxonomy): domain Eukaryota; kingdom Viridiplantae; phylum Streptophyta; class Magnoliopsida; order Apiales; family Araliaceae; genus Panax; species Panax ginseng. The sequence continues at coordinate 113,823,452 of CM035132.1, forward strand.
AAGAAGAATGCGAAGAACACGCGAAGAACGCGAAGAATGTTGTTGATGGACAAATTTAAAACCATCGTAGGATAATTGTTGTTGATGGAAAAGTTTAAAACCATCGCGTATAAGTTAGTTGCTTATTGCTTGGTTAGGAACGTTAGAAACGTTCATGAAGAATGGATTAAAAATTGAGCTATAACGAAGTTATGGCGAAATTTTCGTAAAAGAAGAACGAGAATTAGAAAGTTAGTAAATGAACCCGAACATATAGGGTTTCATAAGAATGTAAGAGAACGTATAAACGTGAGTCGTGGACTCAAGAATGAATGAGTTTCGAGTTTGGATGACCGAGTTACGGACGAACGAACGAAGAACGTTAATAACATAAAACGAACGAAGAGCGAAGATTAAGCCAATTGAATGGCATGTTAATAGATTCAGAATGAAGTTCTATCCGAGGGTAATTGAAGTGCGTAAGATAAGGGAGAGAATGGCTTTGGAACGTCCTCTTTTTGAGTTATAACGAAGAAGTTATGAGATTTCGAAATCAGCATCTCAAGCTTGTAAAAGACCTAGAAAAGTTTTCTAGGTTTCATGCTCGGCGCCGCTACGCGAGTCGTGCCTTGGGGGCCGACGCCGCAGTGCAAGCTCAGGCCATTAGGTATTGCTAAGTGGCGCCACAGTGTGACAGAAGAGAAGAGCACTGAGAGCGCATGGCTGCCATCTGCAGGCAATACCGAAATGAGATTTTTGACTCAATTCTTTGGGGATGAGCAAGAAATAAATATGAACATGTAGTTTAACTAATGTAACACTTAATCAAGTGTATTAAACCTTTGATGAAGGTTGAACGAAAAGATTAAATGAGATTAAAAGATAAAGAATGTAAACGCGGGTTACAGAACCAATGTCCGGGAAATCGTAGTCACAATGAAAAGAACGTGTGGAATTGCTATAATTGCGATTCCTTAAACGTTGATTGACTAGGGTAATGAATAACATTTTGATGTTATGTCATGGTCATGAGAGATGAATGTAAAGTGTTTAGATGCTATGAACGCAAGACTATTGCATTGAACGATCAGTCTTAGCTTACAAAGAACCGTATAGCTTTGATATTAAGAAAGAATAATGAACATAGGGTTCATGGGATGAATAACGATTGAAAGTAATTAAAACCTTGGATGAAGGTTGAATAGAATTAAGAGGTAAGTAACGTAAATGTTGAATACGTAAACGATCCTCGTGAATCGTATTCACGTTGAGCGAACGTTCTAAGTATATATTGGTTGTATGACTTAGACGTTGTCAAAGGTAGTAAGTAAGATACGTTTGGTATCTAGAAAGCCGTAGAGAACGGTAAGAAGATTAATGAAAGACGAATGTGAGTCGGATGAGAATGTTAGAATGAAATGTAAGCATTGAACACTTTAACCGTCGTGAAGGTTGAGTGTACGCAAATATTAAACGGGTAAAACCTACACTCCGTGTATGGTTTGATCGTAGGATAATCAAGACCAATGATTAAACCTGTGAACGATGAAGAAGTTGAATTAAAGACCAGTACGTATAACGTATAAGAAGCCGAGTTAATGTTTATAACTTGGATGACGTTCCGAGTTAAATGAATCGGATGTTGTAAGATAAGAATAAGGTTTGTAAAATGCTTAACGCTATAAATGCGTAGAATGAATATTGAATGATCGTCCTGAGTATACAAAAGATTGTATGACTAAGACGATAAATAAAGAATCCTGAGGTATGACATTTAGTTACCAGAAAGCCATAAGGAATAAGAAATTGACTTAACGAACATTATAGTTTAATAGTTCAGGTAAGTTAAGATGAATTTAGGTTCTAGTACAATCGTAACCTTTGATGGTTGACATATGGGAGCTGGGCTAAACAATTCCTTCAGAGAGAGAAGGTATATACAAAACTGGCAACCGATCTAACTCACTATTATGGGCAGTGTAGACGAGACGGGAACTTGTTTGTTGGTTGTTTGTGGGAAACCACTCAGAGTACCATATGGACTACTAGTAGAGACACGATGTGTGCTGAGTCCTAGGAGAGTTATAAGAAGAAGATAAGAATATAAATCATCAAAGATGATGAACATATTAAGTAAGACATCTCCGTATGTCATGAAGCCGTTAACCGGTAAAGGTAGGTGGTTGCGTAAACTTAGTTTGTAAGAATGTGAACCCTAAGAAGTAAAGTAAAGTAAACCAATACGTAAGTTAAGTATATGACTAATTGGTACATGTGTTATTTCCTTATGTGCTACATAGGAATTGGAATGAGCAGTTCAGCGTAAACTATAAGCTGTAGTTGTGCGTAAGGAAAGTTTTCTAACTTCATTCATATCTTTAATGAATGATAGTTTCTAAACTTCTCAGATGTTGAACTTGAGAAGTTCTGTCTATGTGCAAATGTGTGATATTTGTATAAGGTGTTAGAATATATGAGGCCTTGTGCCACAATGTGAAAACTTCGGTGTTTCTAAGATATGAACTATTCTGTAATTGAACTGTTCAATATGAGCATGTTCTATTTATACATGAACCGTTATTGTTAAGTCTGTGCTATTGATTCTAGCCAGACAGAATGTGTATGAAAGAGAGTAGAGAATGAAAGTATTTCAAAGTGAACGCAACTAATGTTTTAAAATGATAGGAATCCAAATTATTCCTATTATTCAAACTGCTTCATAACCTTTGTTCGGTTATTGAAGTCTTAAAGGAATGTTTAAATTTTTGAAGTTGTTTGTTCAACTGCTATGACTTGCTGAGCAATTGAATGCTCACACTTGCTTTAAATAAAAACATTTATCAGCGAACGATGTTAGAAAGAACTTAAGGATCCCGTATAGATCAAGCTGATCGGTATCCATAAGAAGTGCCATTCATTAGATGAATGAGCGTGAAGATCAAGTGAAGACTTGTAATATAGAATAATAGAATTAAACTATAGAATAGTTTAATGAACGATTATGTATCCTTGGTGGCGGATAAAAGTCACTTGTACAAGATGTAAAGAATAATGTAACTATCATTATTTATAATGAAAGAGGTTTTAAGGTTTTAGAACCTGGGATTTGAGGATGTATGTTGTTATATTTAGCTATATAATGATGTATGTTTGGAAGAAGATGGGATCGTGATGTACGGAATTCGGATGTAAAAATAGACCGGATTTTAGGGCGTTACAGGTTGGTATCAAAGCTGATAGGTTATAAATCTTAGGTATGAGTACCTAAGACTATAATCGTAGAGAGAATGATAAGAAGATCACCACGTGATCATAGTAAATCATAGTAACAGACGAGCTATTAAACGATGAATGATTTATAGCCAATGCTATGAATGAATGGTACTACGAAGTAGTACAGGAAGAAGAACTCAGATTGAGTTGTAAATGATAGCATACGAATTAAAGAAAATTTGTATTAAATAAAGAGAAAGTTATAAGTTGTAGGATTTCAATTGAGGGCTCATGTGATAGCTGAGTTGTATGAATCTTTGTATGGGCAGAGGTTTGTGCTTTGGTGTAACAACCACTCAGTTTATTACAGTGATAATCATTGGAATTGGTCGCGCTATCAAGATGTATATGACGAGAAGGTGAATCTTTTATCATGTATATACTTGGTAGGTAGAGAACGATAAGATTAGGTGCGAGTTCTTGAAACTCATAATTATGGTAAGTTCGTGACTCATAATTATATGGTATGTTTTGAACTCTCAAATGAATGGACGCCTTTATGGTGCATGGGATAGTTCTTAAACTCATATTGTTGTGGAAAGTTCCTGAACTCATAATGTGTGGTAAGTTGATGGACTGTACTAAGGTATAGGAATGTGTAGACTGAAAATGAGTTATTTTCAGTAGACTTAGCATTGAAGGTGTTAGAGAAGATTAAGTATTGGCGCAAGTAAGACAATGAAGGAAGATTGCGGATAAGATATTCCAAGTCATCTAGCTATGCTAGATTTCGAAGTTTCTTGAATTCGTGCTAAAGTGCGCGTTTTAGAAAATGAAAGAATTGGTTCAATTTTTGGAACCAATGGATTCCAAAAGAACTATTCTTGATATGTCTATGCTAGTTGATTCGGCTAGACAGAAATTGATTTGAAATATCAAAATGAATTTTATATCATCAGTGCATTTGATGCAAAGATGGTAAAAGAATGGAGTTATTAATGCAACTGAACCTAGTGTTGGAAGTGATCTTAGGATCAACAACCCACTATGGTATGATGCATAATGATGAAGTCATAAACTGACGAAGTCCTCAACGTACTATGAAAAGTGCGGTATCATGACGTCATAAAACGTTTTGATGTATTGCAAAAGAGTTTAAAGAATTGGTCGATGTCAAGTTAGTTGACTAGACGAATGTTTCAAGTTGATGTCCAATTTATTGGTATGGTCTAAGCTACTTGATTTGGCTAAGACGAATGGTATGTCATGATTAAAAGAAAATTGAGCTTTCTTTGAAGATTTATGTCGAACGAAATTGTTTTGGTGCGGAATCCAATGATTAAGTCTGAGGTGAACATACCCTGAAATGGGGTTATACGATAGGTTGATCACCTACGTATAGAAGAGGTGGTTTACCTTCTTTGTGATTGTAAACTTACCGTGTAAGAATGGTTTACGGTGAAATGTTGTTAAACCTAGTACGAGTTCTTGGTCGATTTGACCCCTCAGCAAAAGTATGAAATGTTTTAAAGGAATCCTTATATTCATAGTTATTCCTTTCACTTCATGATTCTTGATAAGTTATGAAGGGTAGGGAATGTATGAAAGATAAGAACTTCTTCGAAGAGAAGTTGAGAAGAAGGGTTAGCTAAAATTTCGAGGATGAAATTCTTTGAAGAAGGGGAGAATGTGAGGACCCGGGTAAGGGTTTAGTTTTAAGAAATTCCGAGGACGGAATTTTTTTAAGGAGGGAAGAATGTGACAACCCGAAAAATCGGATTGTCCAGAATTTAGGTTTAAAGAATTAGTTATTAATAAAATAAATTTTTATTAATACTATTCTATGCTATGTGTTTATTAATCGTTCTATAACCTAGAATGATTATTAATCGGGAGGATTTTGGCTACGAGCTAGACTGAACGAGTAAGATTTTTCAAGACAAAAATAAAATTTTTCCGAGAACAAAAATATTTCCGGGGAAAAAGATGAAATAGACACTATTCATCCGTTTCTGCTCAGAGATTTATTTTGAATTTCCGAAAAACGCGTAATGATAGAATTCTGAGACGAGATGGAATATTCAGTAATATTTCAGTTATGGCAAAAATGAAGTTTTTGCCTGCGGACTTAAAACCTAAGGGTTAGGAAAAGTGAGTTCCGAGAATTTTATGATTTCGTATAATAATTAGAGTTATTATGCGTGAGAAATACGAGTATAATACTAGTTATTATACAAGTATAGTACGAAGATTAGTACGACGTATAATATGAATATCATACAAACTATATACGAAGAGAATACGAGAATACGAGAATGGAATGCGTAGAATACGATTAGTCTAAATGGACTTTAAGTTCATAGACTTTGAAGATTCCAATTGGACTTGGATTATATCAAGCCCAGAGAAGGCCCAGTAAGAATTAATGTAAGGCCCAATGTCAGATTTAATTAAGCCCGATCCAAGAAAATTAACCGCGGATCGAACCAATGGGTTACCGGATGGGTAAAACCCATGGGGCAACCCATGGGGAAGACCCATGGGCATAAGGGGCGGCCACTTGGTCACCAAGTAAGGGTGGTGACCAAGTAAACTTGGTGGCTAAGCTTGGAATAGTAAGGAGGTGGGGGAATGACTAAATTGCACCTAACCTTGGTTTTCTATAAATAGAAAGCTTAAGTTCATTATTTTGAGCTTTTGAAAATCCTACTCTTTGAGAGAGAGAGAGAGAGAGAGAGAGAGAGGGTTCGGGTGGGAGAAGAGAGGAAGAGGAATGAGGAAAAGCTAGCTCGAATCCACGCTTTGTCCGACGGAAGGAGATTAAAGAAGAACGGTAATCCGAACCCTAGTTTCTTCTAATTTTCTTTAAGTTTAATATGTTCAAAAACATAACTTAATGAAGATAAGAAGTAGATGAAGTTAAGAATGATTTCATATAGTTGAAATCATGAGAAAACAAAGAAATAAGAATTAGGAATTTAGTTTATAAATTTCTTAAGGAAGTATAAGATTTGTAAGGATTTTGAGCGATCCGAATGAATCTTATGAATGACTAGGTTAAATAAGTAAGGAATGATGTTCTATAACATAAAATTCCAAGAAAAAGTGAAATCGTAATCCAAAATATCGATTAAAAATGAAGAAGAACGCGAAGAACACACGAAGAATGTTGTTGATGGACAAATTTAAAACCATCGTAGGATAATTGTTATTGATGGACAAGTTTAAAACCATCGCATATAAGTTAGTTGCTTATTGTTTGGTTAGGAACGTTAGAAACGTTCATGAATAACGGATTAAAAATTGAGCTATAACGAAGTTATGGCGAAATTTTCGTAGAAGAAGAACGAGAATTAGAAAGTTAGTAAATGAACCTGAACGTATAGGGTTTCATAAGAATGTAAGAGAACGTATAAAACTTGTAACATTCCAGAACTTTTATTGTTATATTAAATATTTATTAAAATATTTAAGTATTTAATGGATGTGTTTATTGTTAAGTAAATAATTGTTCAAATTTGATTAAATTTTGTTAGCTATTTGTTAAATAAATAATTAAGGAAATTAATTATTTTATGCTAATTTAATTTAATTATTAAGTTAGAAAGTTTTGATTAATTGAATTACTATTCTTTTTATTGTAATTTGTAATTAAAAAGGATCTGTTAGTTGATTAAATAAAGTTATAATTATATAGAAAATTATAATTTTGTGGTATTGAGTTGTGTATTAAAGTGATGTAATAAATTGTTTTTAGAATTAATTTAATTGAATTTAAAGTGTGACAAATAACCTTTTATAAAGTAGTTATTAAAATAACTTAAAGGAGTTTTAATTCAGTTTTTCCAAACAAGGTCTATTGCTTATTAAGTCTTTATTCTAATTGTGTTTTATCAAACAAGGCCTAAAGATTAATTGGTTATTTTTTTTAGTGACTAGCCAAACAAGCCTTATGGCTTTTGGTTTTCAAAACTTATATAACTGATATCAGTTATATCTATATTTATATTATATAATTAATATATATTATATCATATATACATTAGATGGTTAGTACGTAGTTAGAGTTAGGAAGAAAAGCGAAAAACTCAGAGGAAGAAGAAGAAGAAAAGAAGAAAAGAAGAGAGGAAGAAAGGCTAGGGAATTGGTGAGAAGAAAAGTTTGAGAATCAAATAAGGGAATAGCCATCATCATCTTCTTCAAGGTATTATCCTATTCTTTTTAAGTTTTAAAAGTTTTAGTTTTCTCTTCTCCTATTTCTCTGTAAAATTCTTGTGATAGGGTAAATTGTTGATTTTATGGGTATTCATATGATTAACTAGTGTTGTAAAGTTATTTTCATAAGTTTTATATGATTAAAATCAATGAATTGTTGTTATGTATGTAGATTGTGAAGAAAACCTTTTTACAGAGAGTTTTTGTGATTATATATTGTTTAGTTAAAATAGAAATTATTGGTTGTTTAGTTGTTTTATTGATAAATTGGTTATTCAATTTGTTAGAGTATGTATATACTTTGATAGAATGCTTTAAATTAACTGTTTTGGTTGAAAAACAAAATCACAGTGTGGTTTTTCATTAAAACTATCAAAAAGTGAATTTTTATCAAAAATAGTGAAATTTGATGTTTTAAACTTGTTGTTTATGTTATTGTATGGATAGAAACATGTTAGGAATTCTTGAATTATGTTTACATGAAGTCTTTGTATGAATTACATGTGAATTAGACTGTTAGAAACGAGCTTGTAGCCCAAAATTGGCTTCTTCTTATACTGTTGCCGAAGTTGTCGATCGAAGCTAGCAGATTCCTTGAAGCATGGCCTGCCCAACAGATTCAATTTTTCGTCTGCGCAGTTTGTCCGGGTAGTATAAATGTAGCGTTATGACTTATCCTGCCTAGTAATATGAACCACGAGATAAATCGTAGTGCGCATGTATTGAAGTTAAGCGTAATGGCTTTGACAGTGTTAATTTTGTACTCAAAATATAAAAGAATTGTTATGTGATGATAATAGGACTGTAAAATGTTGATTTTAGTATCTTTATACTATGAATAAGTATGTTATTAACGATTAACTTGTGTTATAACTTGATTATGTGATTAAAAATCCAATTTTTACATGATGAACGTACTTAGTTATGTTCGTAAGATGGTAATGACTAATTATGTCACGATGACATATCTTTATAGGATATTGTGGTTTGAATTATTCGATTTAGCCCACGAGCAAGGCAAGTTTTCTAATCCATTATCTTGATTGAATCAATTATTGTTTCCAATATAATAATGCAAGTTTTCTAATTCTTTATCTTGTTGAACTATTTATTGTTTCAATTCGATTACCTTATAAATGATGCAAGCTTTCTAAACTTTGGTTTGATGTTGACAAGTTATTCTTGTATTTAACTTGTTGTTTAGCATGCACAACTATTTATACTAATATCGAGCAATTTTATCGTTCAAACTATTATGCATGCTTAGTACTCAATTCTAATTAACCTTGACTTAATATTGTTCAAGCAAGGCATGTTATAGTTATTCAAAGTATATGCTATTAGATTATTCCTAAAGCATGATTTTGGTTTACCATGTTGATTCAATTACGATTATTCTGTAATATGATGTTATTAATTTAACTAGTCCTGTAGTTGATGATCATTGAACTTCAAATTACCCTTAAAAGCTTAGCCAAACCAAACTCTCTTTGGTGCGAACTTGTACTCCAAATACTGAGATGAACAACCCTATTATTATTAGGGGATAACTTACAGCGTGGCGTTAAATGTTTAATGCACAATACATGGTACGAAATTTGATCCCCCTAAATACGAGGAGTCCTTATAGTCTTATATTGATTAAAGTTGGAGTTGAAAGATTACTCGCAACTATGGACATAGTTCATGGTCTTATGACCCTCGAGTTATATTTATTCCACATTTTGGATTTCAGGTTCACGATTATCATTGTTAGAGTACCATTCAGTCTTGATGAGCCTATCATGAGCAGTTATTATTATTATTATACTCTTGTCGATTTCTTATTGTTTCAAGTGAGCATTGTTTGCTCACTCTTGCTTATATAACTTTTATAGTTAAAGACGAAAAGGCTGATGTACCTAGCACTAGTAAGGGAAAAGGAAAGATGAACAAGTTTTGAAGACTTGTAATTTGATATTTGATTTTTAGATTTTAATTGAATGGTTGTAATGAAGTTTATTTTAAATTCCGCATTTGAATGATTGTATTTAAAGGTTAGATAACCTGGGAGATTTTATTATGTAACCCTTTAATGCGAAAGGTTTTATTTATCCAGTTTTATTGTGATTGGGTAGGTAGATATGAATGTTTGATTAAGTGAACACCAAATCCCGTGGGAATGAAGTACTTGGGTTTCGGGGTGTCACAAGTTGGTATCAAAGTCCTAGGTTATGAACCTTAGGTGGGGGAAAAAGCCTTAGGAAGTAACCTTCGAAAAGATAGTAATGATAAACTCTTATCGAGTTTTAAGAAAGAAGTAATAAAACACTTATGTGCTTATGTGTTTATAAGTTATGTGCTCGTGAGAGTCGAGTAGTAATGATTAGTAATTAAGACTTAAACTTTGGTTGACAGGATGTCTAATATAGGAGGATCAAGTCAAGCTAGGGAGGAGGAGCCTCGAGATATTCAGGTAGTTTGGGAACAATTACTTCCATGGGAAACAGTTCCGTTGGTCACAGTAGTTGAGCAGGAGAGAGTACCCGATGAGGATGATGAGATAGAGACGGATGAGGAAGATCCTTTGGAGCTGCCACAGACGGATGAAGAGGACGAGGAGGAAAGGATTCCACTTAACTTGATAGCTGGCCGTATATACGATGAGGTGCATGACCGCAATGTGGAACTTCAAGATACAGTCGAGGAGTTACAAGAGATAGTAGCTGAACAACAGACCTTGATGGCACAGAAGGACGGCGAGATCCAGGATCGAGAAGAACGATTGAACAATGTTGAAGAGAAGATGGTTCACACTGAAGAAGAGAATGACCAAATGAGAGCTGAGATTTCAAAGTTGAAGAGCAAGTTGAGAGAAGAGTCTGCAAAAAGGGCAAGAGCCGAAGACGCGTACGAGGAAGCTGATCAACGGGCCGAAATAGCAGAGGGAGACGCACAAGCAAAGAGAATGAAGATATCGCGGGAAATCAAGCTCAGGATCGGGTCATGGGTTACCCAATTTAGTTCGAGACGCTACCCTCGTACATACTAGATCGTCGAACCATGTTCCGAATTATGGAAGAAGAGCGTCGTAAGGCTTTGCAATATCTTAATAGGACAACTTAGGAAGTGAACTTGATTTATGATTTATGTTATGATAAGTATTATGTAAATCCCAAGTGTTATGCAACTTATGGGATATGATGATGATGTCCTGAAACTTTAGTAGTTCAGGAAAATAATGTAAATAGAAGTGATGCTATGAATATGATGTTTTTTAAAGAATTAAGTATGAATAAAAGTTATTATCTTCTTTTATCCAAAGTGTTATGTATTATGTGGTGATTACTTTTATGGGGGCAAGTTAATTAGAAATTACTTGAAAGAGTTGAGTAATAATCTAATGAGTGTATTTTTAACAGAAAATGCCTCCAAGATGTCAACCACCCCATCAGAGAACCGTTGAAGGAGCCAACAACGATAATCTTTGAAGCTAACCCGTTCAAAGAAACATTTGGTGGCGTTCTCGGCAGGTGCAATTGCAAAATCAACCACGGAATCAACCTCAGAACCAAGGTGCTATGTTTAAGGACTTCAAGGCGGTTGGACCACCAGAATTCCGTGGATCCATGAATCCAGTTGAAGCACAGACCTGGATCATGGAAATTGAGAAGGTTTTTGATGTTGCTAGGGTAGAGGATAACCAGAAGACTGCTTTTGCAACATTTATGTTGAAAGCAGAGGCTAGTTATTGGTGGCAGGCCAACAAAACTTGGGAAGGACCAGGAATTATGACTTGGGATAGGTTTAAGGAGATTTTCTTCGAGACCTATTTCCCAGAGAGTTCGAAAAGCCAGTTAGAAGTACAGTTTTTAGAACTGAAGTAGGGAACGATAACGGTGTCGGAGTATGCCGCGAAATTCAATGAGTTGGCGAGGTTTGCGCCATACCAAGTCAGCACAGATGAACGCAAGGCGAAGAGGTTTGAATAACGACTAAAGCCCTGGTTGTTTAGTAGGGTTTCCTTGTTCCAGTTGAAGACTTTTGCTGCCGTAATGGAAAAGGCAATTCTCGCTGAAGGTGGAGGCGAGACGGTAACCAAGTTCAATCAGGAACAGAAAAAGAAGAAGAATGAAGTGGAGGTGAAGAATGGAGGTAGTGGTAGTGGAAATGGTAATAATAACCTGAAAAGAAAGTGGAATGGAAATGTGGGTGCTGGGAATCAACAAGGTAGCCAGCAGAATAAGAAGTTTGAAGCATGTGCTACATGCGGGAAGTTTCACAAGGGTGTATGCTTAATGGGGAAACGTGTATGCTTTAACTATGGCTAGGAGGGTCACATCGCACCAAACTGCAATCAACCCAAGAAGAATGTTTGCTACACTTGCGGGTCCAAGGATCACTTTGCTCGTGAGTGCCCTAAGATGAAAGCTGGAGAAACAACAGGAAGCAAGGGAGGTAGCAATGGAGGGACATGGGCCATTACTGGACCGACGACATCAACCAAACCCACAGCCAGAACCTTCAACATGACTTTGCAAGATGCTGTGCAATCAAAGGATGTGGTGTCAGGTATTATCCCAATCAATGATATTGATGCTTATGTATTATTTGATTCGGGTGCTACTTGCTCATTTATATCTAATGAATTTGCTATGAGATTAGGATTGCCTAGTGAAGAATTGAATTTCTCTCTGAACATAGAAATCGCGAATAAGGAAGTAATTCCTGTTAGGTTCGTATACAAGAACTGTATGGTGAACATTAAGGGAAATATTTTTATGGTAGATTTAATTCTGATTAGGCTTGGAGAGTTTGATGTTATTTTGAGAATGGACTGGTTGTTCAATTGTGGAGCAATAATTGACTGCCAAAAGAAATGTGTAAACCTTATGACTCCGTCAAAGGTAGTTTTCAATGGTAGCAAATCGCCTAGACAAATGAGATGTCTGACGATTATGCAGGCCAAGAAGTTGTTGAGTCAAGGATGTGTGGGTTATTTAGCTTACATAGTTGATACTCAGAAGAAGGGTGCGAAACTGGAAGAAATACCAGTTATTAATGAAAGTCGAATGTGTTCGGATGAGAATGTTAGAATGAAATGTAAGCGTTGAACACTTTAATCGTCGTGAAGGTTGAGTGTACGCAAATATTAAATGGGTAAAACCTACACTCCGTGTATGGTTTGACCGTAGGATAATCAAGACCAATGATTAAACCTGTGAACGATGAAGAAGTTGAATTAAAGATAAGTACATATAACGTATAAGAAGCCGAGTTAATGTTTATAACTTGGATGACGTTCCGAGTCTAATGAATCAGATGTTGTAAGATAAGAATAAGGTTCGTAAAATGCTTAACGCTATAAATGCATAGAATGAATATTGAATGATCATCCTGTATATACAAAAGATTGTATGACTTAGACGATAAAGAATGAATCCTGAGGTATGACATTTAGTTTCCAGAAAGCCATAAGAAATAAGAAATTGACTTAACAAACATTTAATTTAATAGTTCAGGTAAGTTAAGATGAATTTAGGTTCTAGTACAATCGTAACCTTTGATGGTTGACATATGGGAGATGGGCTAAACAATTCCTTCAGAGAGCGAAGGTATATACGAAACTGGCAACCGATCTAACTCACTATTATGGGCAGTGTAGACGAGACGGGAACTTGTTTGTTGGTTGTTTGTGGGAAACCACTCAGAGTACCATATGGACTACTAGTAGAGACACAATGTGTGCTGAGTCCTAGGAGAGTTATAAGAAGAAGATAAGAATGTAAATCATCAAAGAGGATGAACATATTAAGTAAGACATCTCTGTATGTCATGAAGCCGTTAACCGGTAAAGGAAGTTGGTCGCGTAAACTTAGTTTGTAAGAATGTGAACCCTAAGAAGTAAAGTAAAGTAAACCAATGTGTAAGTCAAGTATATGACTAATTGGTACATATGTTATTTCCTTATGTGCTACATAGGAATTGGAATGATCAGTTTAGCGTAAACTATAAGCTGTAGTTATGCGTAAGGCAAGTTTTCTAACTTCATTCATATCTTTAATGAATGATAGTTTCTAAACTTCTCATATGTTGAACTTGAGAAGTTCTGTCTATGTGAAAATGTGTGATATTTTTACAAGGTGTTAGAATATATGAGGCCTTGTGCCACAATGTGAACACTTCGGTGTTTCTATGATATGAACTATTACGTGATTGAAGCTATTTCAATATGAGCATGTTACATTTTATACATGAACCGTTATTGTTAAGTCTGTGCTATTGATTCTAGCCAGACAGAATGTGTATGAAAGAGAGTAGAGAATGAAAGTATTTCAAAGTGAACGTAACTAATGTTTTAAAATGATAGGAATCCAGATTATTCCTATTATTCAAGCTGTTTCATAACCTTTGTTCGGTTATTGAAGTCTTAAAGGAATGTTTAAATTCTTGAAGTTGTTTGTTCAACTGGTATGACTTGTTGAGCAATTGAATGCTCACACTTGCTTTAAATAAAAACATTTTTAGCGAACGATATTAGAAAGAACTTAAGGATCCCATAAAGATCAAGCTGATCGGTATCCAGAAGAAGTGACATTCATTAGATGAATGAGCGTGAAGATCAAGTGAAGACGTGTAATATAGAATAATAGAATTAAACTATAGAATAGTTTAATGATCGATTATGTATCCTTGGTGGCGGATAAAAGTCACTTGTACAATATGTAAAGAATAATGTAACTATCATTATTTGTAATGAAAGAGGTTTTAAGGTTTTAGAACCTGGGATTTGAGGATGTATGTTGTTATATTTAGCTATATAATGATGTATGTTTGGAAGAAGATGGGATCATGACGTACGGAATTCGGATGTGAAAATATACCGGATTTTGGGGCATTACAATTCAAGCTACTTTATAACCATTGTACGGTTATTAAAGTTCTAAAGGAATGTTTAAATTCTTAAGGTTGTTTCTTCAACTGCTTTGACTTGCTGAGCAATCGAATGCTCACACTTGCTTTAAATAAAAAACATTTTCAGCGAACTTAAGGATCCCGTAAAGATCAAGCTGACCGGTATCCAGACAAAGTGCCATTCAGTATATGAACGAGCATGAAGATCAAGCCAAGACTTGTAATGAAGAATAGTTTAATGAACTGTTATGTATCCTTGGTGGTGGATGAATGTCACTCTTGTAAGATGTAAAGAATAATGTAATTATCATTATTTGTAATAAAAGAGGTTATAAGGTATTAGAACCTGGGATTTGAGAATGTATGTTGTTATATTTAACTAGATAATAATGTATGTTTGGAAAGAGATGGGACCGTGGCGTACGGAATTTGGGTGTGAAAATAGATCGAATTTTGGGGCGTTACACAAAGAGTGATCTTCCGTTGATTGTGAACAAAGGAATATTCATTTGTAAACCTATCATGCTTCACACGTCTATCTTATTTCCACGGTCTTCCAAGTAATAAATGACCTACCTGCATCGAAACCACGTTGCACAAGATTTCATCCACACAACGACTAATAGTAAATGTCACCAATACCTACTTTGTCACCTTTACTTCACCACTATCGTTGAGCCAGTGCAAGCGGTACAATTGAGGATGTAGTCAACACCAACTTATCTACCATGACAGTACTTGCCACATTTGTACAACTACCTCCATTTATTGTGATACCCCCAAATCTAGGTACTTCATTCCCATAAGATTTGGTGTTCACTATCTATTCATTCATATCTATCTACCCAAATATAATAAAAATTAAATCATAAATCCTCCCTTTAAAATAGGGTTACATCATTAATCAAAAGTCTTCCCAGGTTGTCTAAACTTAAACATCAATCAAGTGCGGAAATAAAATTATTACATCACATCATTAATTAAAAGTCTATCATCATAACAATAAATGAAATTACAAGTCTTCATCACTTATACATTTTCCCCTTTCCTTTGCTAGTTGTAGGTTCGTCGACCTTCTAAACTTTAGCTGCAATGAGTGTATATATATACAAGAGTGAGTAAAACAAACGCTCACTAGATATAGCAATGAATCGAACAAGAATATAATAACTGCCAATGAATAGGGTCATCAAAATTGAATAGTACTCTATCAATGATAACCAAAGACTGGAATCAAAATATGGAATATATATCTGAGGGTCATAAGACCACGAACTATGTCCACAATTGTAATTAATCTTTCAACTTCAACTTTAACAGTCATAAGACTATAAGGACTCCTCGTACTTAGGGGAATCAGCCCTTTATACAATGTATTGTGCACAAACATTTCAACACTACGCGTAAATTATCTCATAATAATAGGGTTGTTCATCTCAGTATTTAGAGTACAAATCCGCACCAAAGAAAGTTTGGTTTGGATAAGCTTTCAAGGGTAATTTGAAGTTTAACGATCATCAACTAGGGGACTAGTTGAATCAACAATGCTTGATAACACAATAGTTGTTTAATAACAACATAACATAGAACAATTGAGAATCATAGGTGAATTGACTATATATATATATATATATATTAAACTCATGCTTAGAAATAACTAGAGAGCATAAGAATTAAACAAAATGAATAAAATGATAAACCTTTGCTTGAACAATAAATAAGCTAAGGTTAGGGTGTTATAACATTAGAAATGAAATTACTGAACGTACATTAACTGATAGCAAGCTGAAAACTAAAAACTTGCCCAACATGGTATTAACTCATGCAAAGTAATAAAACAGCTCAATAATAGAGACGAGAGTT
The DNA here is from genome assembly GCA_020205605.1 of Panax ginseng. Lineage (NCBI taxonomy): Eukaryota > Viridiplantae > Streptophyta > Magnoliopsida > Apiales > Araliaceae > Panax > Panax ginseng. The sequence goes on from CM035132.1 coordinate 113,839,616, forward strand.
AAAAAACTGCGTTCATTATATAGGAATAGAACTTAAGAAACTTGCTTAACTATAAACAAGTTAGAATGAATCAACCATAATGAGAATTCCAATAACATTAGAGTTAAACCTTGCTCAAATGAAATTTAGGAACAAATGACTTGTTCAATAACAGCTTAAGGTAGGAAACTTGCTCAATCAAAAGAATAAAGTTACACAATGTAATAATAGAACTAGCTCAACGAAAGTGTAGACTTAGAAAACTTGCCTCGAGCGTAAGCTATAATATTAAAACTCACGTTCACCTATACATAGTATTAAAACCACAACATCTATTAGACATACTAATATTCACTTTTCAATATAACACGCATTTCTAGCTAAACTTGTTATTTTAGTACAAGTCTTACATTACCATTTACATTTCAGAAATTTCAAGTGTTAACTTCACCACACTTGTCTAACATTCATTGTGTATACTAAGTTATCACATAACGCGTTCGTAACTTACTAATCATTTTTACAACTTTGAATTTACTAACCACATAACACGACTCTGTTTTAACCTTGTTGTTACATGGTTCTCACATTAACATAACATTAAGCTAAGTTACATTGAATGTCCAAAGTCTGTAAAAGTAGCAAACTTTTTGTCTGTGGATCGACTCTTTGCATGGCGCCGCCAGATATTACCTATGTTATCAAGGCTTCTTGGCTACTTGTATTTGCTTGCTGCTAGGCTTAGCGCTAGCTTCACGCACTGATTCGATTTTTTGAAGAACATGATTACGACACTATTCTTAAGCCAACTAACACGAATTTCACCCACCAAATAGTGAATTTAACACAAACAATTGATATAAAACTATTACAAACATGTTTGCTAACATATTTAACCAATTAGAACAATTTAACAACAACTAAAACTAGTTTAATTTCTCAAATTTCTTATTTTCATACATACACACCATTTTTTTGACATCCTTTACGAAATTCATCACTGTGATTTCAATTCTTCACCAAATCACTTCGTTCAAACTATGTTCTCTTCATTTCTTAACGAACTAGCATAAACAAGACTTAATTTACAGTTTATCATACCAATTGACCACTAAAATTAGTACTTACACAAGCCACATGAGAAAACATACTATAATTTACTTTTTTTCTTTTTTTTAACTATAATTAGCATACAATTCATGTTTAAACATAAACTCTAGCATCACAATTACATACAAATGCGATAATATAGTCATATAGCAACAATTCGAAAAGTATAGAATTCACAGAGTTTGAAGCTTCATGCCGTAAATTCATCCATACATATACATATACATATATATATATATATATATAATATGGAGATTATGGAAAATTACCTTCAATTTGCTAAGATAATCCTTGCTAATCAACTGATAATCACCTTGAAAAATTCTTAGGTTTCCTCTCAATCTCTCTCAAGTTCTCTGTATTTCTCTTAAGCTTAGCAACTCAGTTTATGCGTAAAAACCAAACTAAACACTAAGCGTAGACAAAACTGATAGGTAATAATAATACGCCTACTAATTACTATTAGTTACAAATAAAAATATAACGTATATGTTATAAACCTATTTTATATTTTATTTAAATTATTACAAATTCAAAAATTAAAAATCCAAAAGCCATAAGGCTTTGTTTGGTAAAAAGTCTTTAAAATAAAGACTTAATATATTTAAGCTTTGTTTGGCAAAACTAAATTAAACTCCTTTAATTTATTTTAATAAATAATTTAGTTCATAACTTATAATCACATATTATTTATTTGGATTTTCATATCCAACACTAAATCAAATATATTAGTTACACAATATATGTTAATTAAATATACCATTTAAACAAATAACACAAAATTATAATTTCCTTATAACTTTATTTAATAATTTAATATACCACTTTAAATTGTTAAATTAAAACAACAATATAACATCTCATGTTATATTACAATTCTCTTAATTATAAATTCAATTAATTTAGAATATTATCTAATAAATTCAAATTCATAAATTTTTACTAACAACCATCACATCAACAAAATATTTATTCAACAATAAACACCTCAAATAAATATTTATGATTCAATAAATATTTAAAATTATAACATGAAATTTCGGATTGTTACATTTATCATGACACAACATATTTTCCCATTCACAAGACACCGGGTACGAAAAAGATTTTTCCGCTGTTCACTACTTTCTTCTTTCACCTGCACACTAAGGGCTCTCCTTGTGACTAAAACCTCACCATGTATAGCCACCTCCCTATCATCTACCTCCTCTAATGGTGACATAAAATTGATGTCACTATCTTCTTCCTCGGTTTCCACCTCTCCATTGTTAAGCAAAAACATAGTTCTTTAATTTGGACATTGACTAGAAATATGTCCCTTGCCTTGACATTTAAAACATACCATCTCGGATATCTTGGTTACGACTAAAAGAAGGTTGTTCAGTTTTACTTCCATTCCCTGATTAGTCGTGCCTTGTTTTAGCTCCACTTTGGGTTTGCTCACAGCTGGCTTCTCCTCGCGTTTCACAACATTAGATTTCCATGTTGACCCTGTGGTAGGATTCAACAATTGGCCACCTCTCCTCTTAAGTTGCTTCTCAATTTTGAATTTCCCAATTTAGACTTGCTGAAAATCGAGCCATTGTTGCCTCACTATCCTCATCTATATTAGCTCTGGCCATTAGCCTCTCCATCTCCTTGAAGTAATCCTCTACGCTCCTACTTCCCTGTTTTAAATTCTGTAAATTTCTGAACAAATCTCGATGATAGTGGCATGGTACGTGTGACGCCCCCAAATCCGGGTCTCTTCCAACCCGACAGATGGTGCTACACGGTACTACCATTCATTCATTTATTCAATTGAATAGTCTCAAAAGGACTAATATAACTTCTATATAACCAAAATAATATTACATTCCCTAGGTTCTTTGTAACCCATTCGTTTGTTCTCGTCATAATATCAAATATATTACAATCGTTCACCTATACTATTACATAAGTAATCTAAGGGTTTGTCTTCGCCTTGCCCTTGTCCTTGCCTGAGCCTTCGGTCCTCTCGATCTTGGCTGTGTTCATATGGTTCAAGCAAGAGTGAGCATGACTAGCTCAGCAAGTACTACAATTCTAATAAACAATATGCTTGAAACATAGAACTCATATATCTTCAGTAACTGAACAATAGTTACGAAGTACTATCGATAATTAAAAATAACACTTCTTTTCCTTCAAAACGTTTTCCAACAACAATATTCAGTAGAATATCAACTAAAGCTCAAGGTTAAGAGCATTTCATAATCTCATTTGAAAAGGACAACCCGACACTAAGTTCGTAAGTCCGGCATAGCTTACGAGCACTTCTGGGTGATCAGCCCATAGTACTCTATGTTGATCAACACTACATTCATTAAACATGTATACGTTTAAGTTATGGCAACCTCACGTGCCTGTCGTTAAACGACAAAACATTTTTAGCATACTTGGTCTTTGATTGAAAACCATACCAATATAACTCGGTAAATATTAATCATGCTTGACAGATTTATAATACAAGTCTAGCCGAAAGAATTGGCTTTGAATTCATCATTCAAGACTTCATGCGAAAGAATACATGAATTACAAAGCTTGTCCAGACTGAACTGGAATAAGGGTTAGAATACTTGCCTTTAGCGTTTGCCTACTGATTAACACACGTACACTTTAAGTCTCTATGATTCTACAATACATAATCATATAACGTACCACATTAGGTCATATATAATCAAGTATATATACTATTATATCTTACCCTTCATCTCAATGTAAATCCTGACTTAGATCTGTTATTAGGGTTTCCAGCTTTCATTACGTCATTTACATTTCGTTCATCTTCAATTGATTATTAACTCTTAATCAACATGCATTAGTGTCTTACAAGTACCTTACAATGGTATGATTACATCTTAGTTCATTACTATCAAGTTCCCTTTCATTCTACACTTGAAAACATTCTTTACTATCAAACCTCTTGGTATTAGCAGCTCATAACATTAACTCTCAGATCTCGCGCTTGTTACATGAGTTGGAAAGATATCTTTCGGTTCAAGCCTCGCGCTGTGGCTTGGGCTTTAAGGCTGTGAGTCATGCCACGGCGCGGACTCTGTGCCTCAGACAATTGTGCAGTTTTGAAAAATTTTGTGAAACTCCCGGATGCATAACTTCTTCATTATAAGTCCGAATTGGTCCGTTCAAAAGCCTACGGTTCACAAATTTCATACTCTACGCATTCATGCAAGAATTTTATCTATTTGACTTCGTTTGCTAAAATTTCACCTATGAGTTCATTTTTAACGAAAACGATAAATGTTCGTGAACGTTCAACGCTCGTTTCTTCGTTCTAAGTCGGAATTCAGTCATTTTTGAGTTCGCAACTCTATAATGCCAAATATGACTTGTGTCCATCTAAAACCAACGTTTTTGACTTCAAACACAAAATATAACTTCCATTCCGAGAATTTCACGAATTCGACGATAATCGTCCAATCGTGTGAATTCTGACAAAGCTTTATTCTTAATGATTCTAAATGGATTTTAACCAACATATGATCATTACAAGTTACTTATTAAACCAACTTATAAACAAAGTAGGTTTTGACTCATTCTCATAAGTCATTAACTTATTCAACTTATGAACTATAAATCTTCATTCTCATGACTTATTAATAACTTAAGTCCAGTAATCAATGTTCTCATGTTATAATCAACATACTAACATCATATGAAAAGTTCTTCATGATCCTAACAACTTATTAGAGTTCAAGTTGCTTATTTAACTTATTCGGCTTAAGTTCATTCCTTCATATTTTATTACATGTTATTATCAAACCATCCCCCTTCTCTATCAATCCTATCATAAAAGAGATGTAGATAAAAGAGATGAGTCTTACCCTTGAAGACTTCAATTCACTTTGGAAAACTAGCAAAGGTTGAAGTGGCTTATAAGTCTTAAGTGACTTATTCTCTTTAATAATTAAGTTGTTTAGCTTTGAGAGAAGTTGAGAGGAAATTGATCAACCAACAAATGAATGTTGAGCTCTCTATTTATAGGCTTGACAAAGCTAGGGCATAAGAGTCATTTAGGCCCTCCACCTCCTTCAATCACCTCCTCAACTTCCACCTCCTTACTATTCATAACCTAGCAACCAAGTCTTCTTGCTAGCCACTTCTTTTACTTGATCACCATAACACTTGGTCATCACACTAATTGTTTGCCCATCAAGCTTACCCAATTCCTACTTGGTTTGACCCATGGATCAAGGCTTCTTATTGGGCTTGGTTAATTAATCTAACTACTTTCTTGTTGGGCTTGTGCTACAAATAGATTGGACTAATGATATATCAAACACTTGGGCTTGATAAACACATTCTATTGGACTTTTATATTAGGCTATTAATCCTACAAGTCCATTACCTTAAATTACATAACTAAACATTTATACCCCACGTATAATCTTCATATACTAACTCGTATATTTATTCATAATATACGTTATCTCATTCTTCATACATAATAGTACAATACGCCGTATTATACATACATTTAATACTTCGTATAATGCCTATACATTGTACGATTACAACTTTCTTTCCTTAACGCTTAATAAACCTAACATTCCCAAATTAAGTCCGCATGCGAAATATTATGTTTTCCATACTTAGATTATTATTACATAATCAATATCGCCTTGATATTATAACGTTACGTATTTCTCGGAAGTTCAAAAATAATTCCCGAGCGTAAATCGATGAATAGTGTTTTTAGGAAAATTTCTCGAAATACTTTTATTTTCATTTTAGAAATTCAAACACTTTAATTCTCCCACGTAGTTAAAATACTATGACGTTCCGACGTTTCTAGGTTATAGAACGACATTCATCTTCTCAACACGTAATAATAATAGATAATATTATTTTATTCATTATTAAAAGTAATTACAAATTGTTCGATTTTTCGGGGCGTTATAGTACGAATCTCTTTTAATTTTATTACAGCTTACATCTCTGCCCAAGTTTCGATTGCATTCCCCACATCTCCTTCGGCTAGTAGTCAACTGATCCCACCAACCAAATAACTATATAATTTGAAAATTCTATAACGACTAATCTGACTTTCTTGAGATCTAGTTATCTGAGTAGTTGTGACAATCAAATACCCATTGAAAGTAGTATGCACACAAGCCAATCATGTTTGATGATAAAGCATATACTTTGTAACAATCTTATTCATTTATTAATAATAAGTATTAAAGGCTTTTAAATTATCTACATGATGCTGTTTTACAATATGTGATAAATCCATAGTTTTAAGCAATGCTTTTAGAATAATGATGATGATCATTCTAATGAGATCTAAATTCTAGAAAGCTTAAAACTAAAATAGTTTCCAATCATTGGATTACTAAATTGGGGATTAGTGAATCCGGATAGATTGCTACATACGTTGCTTGCTCATTGGATGAGGATGATTGATCTCATGATCATTTGTGTGGAGACACTAAAGCAAGTATGTAGGTGCTTATTAGAGAATAAGTTCACTGAACGTGGCTCAAAGGTTCTTTTATGATTAATGTTGAAATCTATATTATCTGAAAAGTCGTTGATCGCTAGGGAGGCTTATCCTTATTGTAAAATAAATATTATTTATTTAAATAAATTATTAGTTTAATTTATTTATTTAAATAAGATTAGAATTGTTCTAATTGATTTATTCACAACCGGTTTAATATGGAGAACCTAAAGGGTCACACCATAAAAGGAAGAATAATTATTTAAAAAGTTAATGGCATAATCATAATAATAAGTTAAGTATATTTAATTTAATCTATGGTAATAGAATAAATTAAATAGCTTAATATTTATTATTTAATATTTTGGAAATATTAAATATAAATTAATAAGAGGAGTCTTATTATTATTATTACTATTATTATTATTTAATTCCTAAAGGAGTTTGGGAATTAATTAATAAAAGTACTCTCAATTATCCTAATAGGATTAGGAGAAAAATTAATTAAAAGAGTTTAATTAATTATCCCTAATAAGATTAGGGAGCTTAATTAATTAAATAAAACCCAATTCTTTAATTGTTAAGGAGGGTTGCCTACATCTATAAATAAGAGGAGTCATATTATGGGTGAAGTGGTTGACACATTCACAACACGTGAATACGTAATTCCAATAGTTGGGAGAGTACGCTTTTTTCTATAGAGATAGAAAAACTAGGGTTTTGCCAAATACCCATCTTTTTAAATTCTTCTTCTTCCTTGGTGGATCACCTCTAGAGGCCAAACACTTGGGTGGCTAACGTTGATCAAAGGAAGGAACCAAACCCGGTGAATTCAAGTTGAAGCGAAAAGGATTGGAGGTGAACTTGTACATGAGGGAAACTCGGATCTTCAAGGGTATGATTCTTGTTCTTTCTTTTTCGTTTAATTAATAATTGTGCATAAAGGGTGATCCGGGTATATGGTTTGTAAATTTTAAAACTCTGATTTTTCACGTTTCCGCTAATTTTTGCAATTGGATTGCGTTCATGAATATTACAAACCTAACAGTGGTATCAGAGCCAGACCTTTATGTGAATTATTAGTTATTTTAATTTGATATGTATATTAATATATGTTTAGAACAATTTAATTGGGCATAATTTTATTGTATAAAATATAATAAAAAATAAAAATAAAAATAAAATCGGCAATCTTTTTTCTTATATATATATATATATATATATATAAATATTATATTCTTGTGATTCACGTGTTTTCTTCTGTAAAGGGACTAGGGAGTATGATTACTAGCTTATATTATATATATTACCGTAATATATATAAATATATATATATATATATATATAATATATTCTTAATTATTTTATAATTAAAATAAAAAGTTTATTTTAATCTTAAAATAAAAGGTTTATTTTAATATTAAAATAAAATGTTTATTTTAATTTTAAAATTATATTTCATGCTAACTAATTAGAGTTGGAATTGGATTCCATGATAACTAATTGGAGTTGAAATTAGATTCTATATTTCCTTAAATAAAGGAGTTTATTTAGATATGAAATAAGATTTTATATTATTCAAAATAAAAGAGTTTATTTGTGAATAGGAAAAAGAATCCGTCTTTCCTTAAATAAAAGAGTTTATTTAGATATGAAATAGGATTTCATATTATTCAAAATAAAAAGTTTATTTGTGAATAGGAAAAAATCGAGTCTTTCCTTAAATAAAGGAGTTTATTTAGATATGAAATAAGATTTCATATTATTCAAAATAAAGGAGTTTATTTGTGAATAGGAAAGAGAAAAAGTGTTTCCTTTAATAAAAGAGTTTTTTTTTATTACATGAAATTGGATTCCATAATTAATTAAAATAAAGGAGTTTATTTTGATTAAAGATTTTGATTAAAATAAAATAGTTTATTTTATTCAAAATTAGATAAATTAAAATAAAATAGTTTTATTTTGATTTAAATTTGGATTAAAATAAAAGAGTTTATTTTAATTCAAAATTAGATTTTATACTAACTAAATTTTGCCCATTAAATGATATCAATATATATATATATATTGAATGTTTATTATTCATGAGATGAATGTTATTTATTGATGCATATGGTGATGTGTATGATAATAAATGTGATTGATTATGGACTATTAACCAATGTGATTGGATTTTATTTTAGTTAGATGCATGAATGTATGAGTTTTATTAAATGGGGTCTACGTATCTCGTCTTCTCTAATTTTTCTTAATATAAATTCTATCTCCCTCCTATGTACTTCCCCTTGACTGCTGATCAAGGTTTCTATTTATTTTAAATAGTTTTGTAATAGGAATAGTTAGAATTAATTTTGAAGAATTGGAGATCAAGGAGCAAGGAGCGCAAGAAAGACCCGTTTGTAATGGAGCCCGGGTTTAAATGTAATAGTTATATTTAAATATTAATTCTTGCACCCTTAGGGTTTGACCTTTTGGTTCACTTGGTGGCTCTAGTGAACCAAACTAGAATAAAAATCCATAATCAATCCAGGTAGAATATAGTATTCTATATGTGCATGCTTATACTATATATATTATATATTATGCAAACATGCTTCGCATGTTAATTAATATGACGCGTATTTTATATATATATATATGTGTATGCGCGCTAAACAAGATGAGACAAATTAATAACAAATTCCTCAAATATTTTATATTAAGTCCTAAGCGTTCAATGATATTTGGAATATCGAGCGTCGCCTTCTAGCATGATAAAATTAATAGAGTATTAAATATTTAATATAAGTTTGTTGTGTCACCACAAGGCAAGTATTAAGTATTTAAGATGTTAATTTATCACATTTGATGCTTATAAAGAAAATTGAACAGTATTGTTTTGTTGTGTCACCACAAGGACGATATTTTTCATTTTTGAATATATGGAGTGCTAGGTTGGACTTAACTTGGATCATTTTAGTTCGGATGTGCACACACTTGACCATTATGATCTAAGAGGCCAAATACAAGGAGTTGCATAGTTGATGAAATTGACAAGAGTTGTCTATCTATTTATTTATATATAGTTTGTTGTGTCACCACAAGGCTGTATACATTTGAAATGAGATCCTTATTCTCACTAGCAAATCTTTAATTAGATTTTGCCGAACTATATATATTGAGGGTAATATAGTTTGAAGAAAATAGTGGGAGATACCAATTTAAAACAAGACCTAATTTATTTTGGTAATTAATAAAAGAATGTATGCTAAAATGTTTTTAATTACAAATTCATTTACAGAATTTTACAATGTCTAAATTACTATCACTGCGTAGCATATTAGATGCTATTTAACCGGACCAAATTAAATGGATTGGTTAAGGAATTTGAGAATAGTTCTCATGGCTGAAAAGCTATCTTATGTCCTTAATACGCCTATCCCTGCAATGGTTGCAGACAATGCCTCTGAGGAAGAGATTACTACTTTTAGAAAGTGGCAAGATGATGCACAGTTGGCTCAATGCATCATGCTCGCATCCATGAGTAACGAGCTTCAGCGTCAGCATGAAACTATGGATGCTCCTACTATATTCCTGTACATCAAGTAGTTGGTCGTGAGGAAAGTAGGACTAATAGATATCAAATATCTAAGGAGCTCTTCCGATCTAGAATGACCGATGACACTACAGTACAGACACATGTCCTTAGCATAATCAATTTGATTGATCAATTAGGACAACGGGTTTTGTCATGGATGGAGAGTTGAGTCAAGATTTAATCTTGTACTCACTCCCGTACTCCTTTCACAATTGTTGTGAATTTTTCATATGAATAAGCTAGATATCAGCCTCGCTGATTTGCTTAACATGTTGAAAAATGTTGAGAGTCACTTTCCAACCAAGAAAGACCATGTCTTACTGGTAGGGGTTAAAGGATCTTCTGAAAAGAAGAACGATTCTAAGAAGGTAAATAGAAAAGGCCAAACCAAAGGATAATAAGAACAAAACTGATACGGATAGCAAAGGAGTTTGCTTTCACTGCAATAAGCCTGGACACTGGAAAGAAGCTGCAAGAAGCGTCTTGCAGAGGCTAACCAAAGAAGCTTAGTGAAGTTTCAGTTACAAATACAAATTTGTTCATGATTTTAAATAAATTTTCTTTAAGTCAAGGTTCTACTTGAGCATTGGATACCGATTTTGATTATCATAATTATAGATTTATGAGGGGACCAAGCAGAAGTAGAAAGCTAAACAAAGATAAGTAATCCTATGTGTGGGAAATGAAGCAAAGGTTGCTACATTAACTATAGGAACTTATAGTTTAGCACTGCCTACGGGCAAATCTATCAAGTCAATAAGTTGTTATTGTATTCCAATTCTTGTTAGAAACATTATTTCCATTTTATTGTTGGACAATAATGTAAGACCCTGAAATTTTTTTAAATAAAAAGGAATTTCCTTTATTTATTATTTTGAAATAGTAAGGGTGGATTTGATTAATGTGGTTAGTTATGGGTAAAATGCGCAAATATTTTAAATAAGCAAGTGGTGATATAATATTCATTATTGTCGGAGAATATTCGTTTGGTCGTGGAATATTTGTCTTTGTCGGGGAATATTAAATACGACCCAGCCCTTGACCATGTGTGGGCCCCATGTGAAAGCGATTGGAGGAAGAAAGCGACAAAAATAAGTTGTTTAAAAATAACTCAGGCGTAGTTATTCTTAGATTTACCTTTGTTGGAATACCCGGTGGTTAAAACACGATGAATGGCGTTATTATCGCACAAGAAGATTACTGCAGTATTGCACCAATTATTGATTCTTACGTAAGAAGGCACTACTCAATAATGGTTACGAGAAATTCTTTATTCAATTATTTTATTTTATTGATTTAATAATTCTTTGCGTTGATATTTTATATTCTTTGTTGTTTGATAATTGTCATTACGGTATTTTTTATTATCGAACCAATAATTCATATTATCTGAATAATATTATTAGATAACATTATTGGCAATGTCTAGAAAGTTCGCTTCAAGGAGAGGTTTGGTCACCTAATTGCGCATGATGAAGGAGAAATTCTTATTGGAAAGCCCCTCTTTCCAGGAAGCGCACTGGTTGTCAATATTGTGATTTCGTAATATTATTTGTGAATAATTAATTATTGATTCATATGATGAGGAAAATATTGATTTTATGTGGATATAGATGGAGAAAATTTTTATAGTGACAATTGTTGAAAATTAATATTTTATTTTTTTTGATAAAATAATTCATTTAAATATATTATTATATTTTTTAATAATATAATAATGGTAATATTTTTACAGTGAATGTGGGATATATGAGTATATAAGGAGGAGTATTTTTTGTTACCAAAAATGTTTAAAACATGTTAAACATGTCGGTGGACCCCATTTATTGACTGAAATTTGATTATAGCCAGTAAAATCGCCCATTTGTGGATTTAGGTCAATTTCTGTTTGGAATTTGGAAAAACTTTCTTCTGTAAAGTTGTAGATAATTGAATTTCCTATAAAAATTCGCGAGATTTGAATTTTCTGACAAAAGGGCTATTTATTGTGAATTATTGAAGTTCCGAAGCTCCGAAATAATTGATTTTTGGAAGTTTAAAATAATTTAAATAAGAAAAACATTTTTTAAATGTTTTGGGCATCTTTAACATGTGTTGATGGCTGAGATCAGATTGTCTAGATGGGTGTAGAGAATTTATTAAATATATTAATATTATATTAAATTTTCTGCTTTGGTGTTCTAAGCAATTTCCTATAAATAGGTGCTTAGGTTAGAATTGAAAATCACACTAGAAACTGAAGTTTTCTCTCTCTATATTATCGAGCGTATTCTTGTGAGTATTTTGAGTATACTTTGAGTATTGCTATACGGTGCAAGTTCAAGTCATAGCCTATATCCAAGGTGTTTCAACTAAATCTGCTTTTCGAGGTAAGGGATGTTATTTTCTTCTCAAATGATATTATTTCTTCAATATCATTATCTTTGAAATATTAGTTGAAACTTTTTATCAAATTTGGAACTTTTTCATGTCGGGGTTACTATTCATGAGTTACTATTCACGAGTTACTATTCATGAGTTACTATTCACGAGTCATTTATTCATTTAGTACTATTCACGAAGCGTGAAAATGTTTTTTGTGAAATTTCTATCTTTTGGTGTGAATTACTATTCACGATACTAAGACTATTCACGATATCTGATCTTATTCACGAATCGACACTTTATTCATCGAAAAATGAAAATTTTCCTTTTCGTCCAAAATATCTATTCTGGATACTAGCTTTGATTGTATCCATGTTTTGATCATTCTTGAATTTTACACCACTATGATTATTTTTGAGGTATTTTTGGACGTGGATAAAACAAAGTACGAATCTTTAATCCTTAATCCTTGTCATTTTATTTCACTGGATTCGTTTCTTTAAAAAATATTTTTCATCATCCTCGGTCTTAAATGATGATATTATTGAATATCTTTGGCATTCAGTAGCAAAAAGATGAATGATTTATGATGAATATCTTTAGCTTTGTAGTGCAAAGATGATTGATTTCGATGAATATCTTTGGCTGTGTAGTGCAAAGATGAATGATTTCGATGAATATCTTTGGCCCGTAGTGCAAAGATGAGCAGTGTTTAGATGAACATGACCAATTGGTGAATGTCCTTGGCTCAGTAGTGCAAGGATGAGTATTTGATCTCGAGATATATATTGATTGATGTTACAGGGGATAAAAATAGAGGCGATGAACTTTAAAATTCATACATAGAAGATAGTAGTTTGCATTCTCTACTTAACTCTTCTAATGAATTATTATTTCCGCTGCGAATATTGATTTAAAACTTGTTGTCTATTGTATTCTATTATATTTTTCCCTGTTGAAGACTAACGATAATTTTGTGGTATATTATCTTAGTCATAATATTCTTTATTGGGCTAGTCGAGCTCACCCTTTTCCTTTTTGTTCCATTTTTCTTCTCAGGAGACGAGAATGTAGCGATTACTAGTCGGGGTATGGAATGAAGGTTCTAGAGAGAGTTGTTTAGTAGTCCTCACCATTTTTGTAAAATAATGTATAAATAATTGTGATGAGGATTTATTTGGGTATGTATATTGTCTAGAAGACAATAATTGTTTTTTTAAACTCACAGTATATATGTTGTCGTATTTTGCACGACAAATGTATTAATAAAGTTGTAGTCATTTCTGTACCATGTATTTGGCCACTCAGAATGGGTTGGATGGAATGGACCTATTTTGGGGGCGTCACAGTTGGTATCAGAGCTTAGGGATATGATCTCTGGCGGAGATCGGGGAATAGAACTAGGAGGGGAGAGACGAGTAAATCCTTCGCTAGTGTGTCCTACCTAAGCTTCTTTGTTAGTTGGTTAGTATATAGGGATATTATGTGATATATTGATTTCCTTAATTAACCTTTGTTTTATGGCGGTGATTTGAGAATGTCGATTGAGAATATTAATGATGGAGTGAATGAGGACCGTGGAGATGCCATCTTTACTTACCAACGAGAAGCGTGCAACAGTGGCAATGTACTTCCTGTACAACACCACCGAAAGCGGGGGCGATAAGCGCACGGGATGTTTAGAAGCTTTTTGCAGTTCATGCAAAATCAGACGAGGGAGACTCGTGTTCAAAACATAGGAGGAAATGATAGCAATTCACGGGTTTTCACAGCCAAGCAGTTCAAAGAGTTGGGACCACCAGAATTTAAGGGAAAGCCTGATCCGATCATGGCAGAAACATGGGTCAAGCAAATCACCAAGATATTCGATGTCTTGGGATGCACGGAGGAACAGAAGGTTCCATTCGTCACCTTTATGTTCCGTGGCGAGGCAGACTACTGGTGGGAGTCTGTGAAGCGTACCCATCCAGCCGGGCTCAGCATGTCTTGGGAGACGTTTCAAAAACTATTTAATGACAAATACTTTCCTGAAAGTGTTAGTCATATGAAGGAAGTGGAGTTTATTAGACTGGAGTAGAACAACATGACGGTGTCTCAGTATGAGGCGAAGTTTGCGGAGTTGTCTAGGTTTGCACCTCATTTGGTGGAAAATGAGGAACGAATGACGCGTATGTTTTTCGGGGTCTAAAACAAGAGATTCGACAATATCTTATCTCTCATAAATTTTCTTTATATTCAGATGTTGTAAACAGGGCTCAATTATTAGAGCGTGATAACGAGTATGTTCAACCAAGGGACCACAACCAGGGTTATATCGGTGACAGCAGTCATCAAAACGATGATAACCAGCGGGGAGGAAAGAATACGGACAAAGGCGGTAACCACTCGGGTGGTAATCGTGGCCATGATAATAGGAGAGGTGACTCAGTGGACATTTCAAGAAGAGAAGGTTCAACAATAACCATGTGAAGGCGTCGGCGCCCAAAGAAAGAAGAATGGTTCAAGGAGGAGAACGACCACCGGTCATATGCTATAAATGCGGGAAAGAGGGACATATCGGTCCAAAGCGCCCTAGCAGTTCGGTATGCTATAATTGTGGAAAGGAAGGACATATAGCTCGAGAGTGTATGGTAGCGAAACCAAGTCAATGGGGATGGTGACTCAAAAGGATGTCCCGTAAAAGTCAAAGTCAAGCGGTTCTGGAAGAGCGTTTGTTGTGACCGGTCAAAAAAATGAGGAACCGAATGAAGTTAAGCAGGTTAGTTAATTATAAATTCTTGCGAAGTTTATACCTTACTAGATATCTGGGTTCTACCCATTCTTTTATCTCTCTTGCTTGCGCTCAACGTTTGAACTTGACTACGGAGAAATTAGATTTTGACCTATTTATGGAGACTCGTTAGGAGAAACTTTCATTATATCCGTTGTTTAGAAATCTTGCTTGATTGAGTTGGCACTATCACATTACACCGTTAACCTTATTTCTATAGAGATACTTGCTTTTGATGTGATTTTAAGGTTAACTACTCATCATGCCGAAATTGATTACTTTTGTAAGGTTGTTAGTTTTCATATTTCTAAGCAACCTGTTATTCGAATTCAAGCAACCAAACCATTGAAGTCAAACTCTTTCATATTAAATTATAAAGTCATTTGTTTATTGAAAAACGAATGTCAAGCTTTCTTAGTCCATGTTATGGATTTGAATAAAGACACGTCAGATTTGAATAATATTCCTGTTGTTATTGATTTTTCCTGACGTATTTCCTAAAGAATTTCTTGGCCTACTCCCAGAGCGTGATATTGAATTTGTATCGACTTTAAATCTGGTACAAAACCCATTTCTAAAATCTCATATCGAATGGCTCCTATTGAACTCCAGGAGTTAAAAATTCAAATATAAAATTTGGTACATGAGCCTTTATCTGGTGACTTCCTTTGTGGAATGCACCAAAGCCAGACTCTCCGTAGGAGACACCATATTCGTGCGATAGTAAACTGATAGGTGTCATTGTAATGTGCTATCCAAGGTTGGGATATGAGTCACAATTGAGAACAACCTATGTCGATAATCGAAATACGTAGCTTTCTAGGCTTAGTTGATTATTATCGGAGATTCGTTGAAGGATATTCTCGAATCGCTATTCCATTATCGCAACTGACTCGTAGAGATACAAAATTCGAATGGAGCAAGGAATGTGGAAAGAGCTTCGAAGAACTCAATAGGAGACTCATTTCGGCACAGACTATACCATCCTGGAAAAGCGAACGTGGTAGCTGACGTGTTGAGTAGAAGATCGTATGCGTTTACAAGTGCGATGTTGATAACACAAAGACTCATTTCGTATAACTTACAAATGATGAAGATAGAGTTAAAGACTCTAGGGACTCACGTGATGATATACAAGTAGAATCGACTTTAATCGATAAAGTTAAAGCTGTTCAAGCTACACACCGGAGCTGATGAATTTGAAGAAGGAGGTGCAAGAAGTTGTTATTTCAAAAGCGAGAATCGGTGAGGTGAGGAAAACTCAAACCTTTGATTTATTAATCCATTTGAAATTCTCAATCGAATAGGAGGCGTGGCCTATAGACTCTTTTTTACCGCCAAGTATATGGCGTGTTCATAACGCTTTTTCCACGATCGATGTTACGTAAATATGTGGACGACCCAACCACGTCATTGAGTTAGAACCAGGACAAGATAGTAGAAGACTTAACGCACGAGGAGGTACTGTCAAGATCTTGGATAGGAAAGAACATGTCCTATGTCCGAGGTTATACCACAAGTTAAAGTTTTGTGGAGAAACCATGCTATTGAGGAAATAACTGGGAGTTCAAACGAAAATGAAAGCGAGGTATTTTCATCTTTTGAAACACCAGTATCGTCACGTCAATTTCGAGGACGAAATTTCATAAGGAGGGAGGTTGTAAGACCTCAAATTTTTTAAATAAAAAGGAATTTCGTTTATTTATTATTTTGAAATAGTAAGGGTGGATTTGATTAATGTGGTTAGTTATGGGTAAAATGCATAAATATTTTAAATAAGCAAGTGGTGATATAATATTCATTATTATTGGGAGAATATTCGTTTGGTCGTGGAATATTCGAATCGCGTGGAGAATATTAAATGCAACAAGTATGACCATGTGTGGGCCCCATAACGGAAAGCAATTGGAGGAAGAAAACAACAAAAATAAGTTGTTTAAAAATAACGGCGTAGTTATTCTCATTTATAATTGTTGGAATACCCGGTGGTTAAAACACGATGTACGCGCGTTATCGCACAATGTAGATTACGGTATTGCACCAATTATTGATTCTTACGTAAGAAGGCACTACTCAATAATGGTTCTGGTAATTCTTTATTCGATATTTTATTTTATTGATTTAATAATTCTTTGCGTTGATATTTTATATTCTTTGTTGTTTCAATAATTGTCATTACACAAGATTTTTCATTATCGAACCAATAATTCATATTATCGAATAATATTATTAGATAACATTATTGGCAATGTCTAGAAAGTTACATCTAAGGAGAGGTTTGGTCACCTAATTGCGCTTGAAGAAGAGAGAAATTCTTATTGGAAAGCCCCCTCTTTAGGAAGCGCTGGTTGTCAATATTGTGATTCTCGTAATATTATTTGTGAATAATTAATTATTGATTCATATGATGAGGAAAATATTGATTTTATGTGGATATAGATGGAGAAAATTTTATAGTGACAATTGTTGAAAATTAATATTTTATTTTTTTGATAAAATAATTCATTTAAATATATTATTATATTTTTAATAATATAATAATGGTGATATTTTACGTTGAATGTGGGATATATGAGTATATAAGGAGGAGTATTTTTGTTACCAAAAATGTTTAAAACATGTTAAACATGTCGGTGGACCCCATTTATCGATTTGAAATTTGATTATACCAGAAAAAAATCGCCCATTTGTGGATTTTTATCAATTTCATTTGGAATTTGAAAAACTTTCTTACGTAAAGTTGTAGAGAATTGAATTTCCTATAAAAATTAGCGAGATTTGAATTTTTCCGACAAAAGGGATATTTATTGTGAATTATTGAAGTTCGAAGCTCAAATAATTGATTTTGGAAGTTTAAAATAATTTAAATAAGAAAAACATTTTTAAATGTTTTGGGCATCTTTAACATGTGTTGATGGCTGAGATCAGATTGTCTAGATGGGCGTAGAGAATTTATTAAATATATTAATATTATATTAAATTTTCTGCTTTGGTGTTCTAAGCAATTTCCTATAAATAGGTGCTTAGGTTAGAATTGAAAATCACACCAGAAACTGAAGTTTTCTCTCTCTATATTATCGAGCGTATTCTTGTGAGTATTTTGAGTATACTTTGAGTATTGCTATACGGTGCAAGTTCAAGTCATAGCCTATATCCAGTGTTTCAACTAGAAGTACTGTCTTTCGAGGTAAGGGATGTTATTTTCTTCTCAAATGATATTATTTCTTCAATATCATTATGCTGAAATATTGGTTGAAACTTTTTATCAAATTTGGAACTTTTTCATGTCGGGGTTACTATTCATGAGTTACTATTCATGAGTTACTATTCACGAGTTACTATTCACGAGTACTATTCACGAAGCGTGAAGATGTTTTTGTGAAATTTCTATCTTTTGGTGTCGGAGTTACTATTCACGTATACGGCACTATTCACGTATACGACACTATTCACGAATACGGCACTATTCATCGAAAAATGAAAATTTTCCTTTTCGTCAAAATATCTATTCGGATACTAGCTTTGATTGTATCCATGTTTTGATCATTCTTGAATTTTACACCACTATGATTATTTTTGAGGTATTTTGGGCGTGGATAAAACAAAGTACTAATCTTTAATCCTTAATCCTTGTCATTTTATTTCTTTGGATTCGTTTCTTTAAAAATATTTTTCATCATCCTCGTCTTAAATGATGATATTATTGAATATCTTTATTCAGAAGTAAAAGATGAATGATTTATGATGAATATCTTTGGCTGTAGTGCAAAGATGATTGATTCGATGAATATCTTTGGGCTGTAGTGCAAAGATGAATGATTTCGATGAATATCTTTGGCCCGTAGTGCAAAAGATGAACAAGTGTTTAGATGAACATGACTAATGGTGAATGTCCTTGGCGCCTCAGAGTGCAAGGATGAATATTTGATCTCGGATATATATTGATTGATGTTACTGAGGATAAAATAGAGGCGATGAACTTTAAAATTCATACATAGAAGTATAGTAGTTTGCATTTCTACTTAACTCTTCTAATGAATTATTATTTCATCATGTAATATTGATTTAAAACTTGTTGTCTATTGTATTCTATTATATTTTTCCCTGTTGAAGACTAACGATAATTTTGTTGTATATTATCTTAGTCATAATATTCTTTACTGGGCTAGTTGAGCTCACCCTTTTCCTTTTTGTTCCATTTTTCTTCTCAGGAGACGAGAATGTAGCGATTACTAGTCGGGGTATGGAATGAAGGTTCTAGAGAGAGTTGTTTAGTAGTCCTCACCATTTTTGTAAAATAATGTATAAATAATTGTGATGAGGATTTATTTGGGTATGTATATTGTCTAGAAGACAATAATTGTTTTTTTAAACTCACAGTATATATGTTGTCGTATTTTGCACGATAAATGTATTAATAAAGTTGTAGTCATTTCTGTACCATGTATTTGGAGACTCAGAATGGGTTGGATGGAATGGACCTATTTTGGGGGCGTCACAAATAAAATTTTTGGTATTATAATTAAGAACAATTGTTGTTCTATTTATAATAATAATGTTTTGTATAGAATTGAAATATTACTTAATGGATTTTGTATACTTGACTTACGTGAAAATAATTTTGCAAATTGAACAAACTAGTATAAGAAAAGGAGATGATCATTCAAAGAGTTGAATGTATGTATTTGCTGAAATACAAGTGTGAATTATTTGAAAGGTTCAAAGAATTCAGAAGTGAAATAAATTGGCAAAGTATTAAGATTCTTTGATTAGATCAAGGAATAAATATTTGTGCAATAAGTTTCTAGATCATTTCAAATGGTTTTCTCATAATGGACGCCTCCTGATACGAAATAATTGATTGATGTATCGAAAAGGAAAAATCGTACCATGTTGGACATGGTACGGTCCATGATGATTTTACCGACATTCCAGTATCTTTCTAGGATCATGTCCTAGAAATGGCTGCATATCTACGAAAAGGTAACCTCAAAATCCGGCCCCAAGACTCCATAAAAGTTATGGACATGGAGGATTCCTAATCTTAAGTATGTTAAGATAAGGGGTTGTCCAACTTATGTGAAAAGGTTTCAAAAGGATAAGTTTGGGACAAAATTTGACAAGTACAGATTTGTGGGACATCCTAAAGTAAGTTTAGGGTATATGTTCTATAATCCTACTTAGCAAAAGGTGTTTGTTGCAAAACACGCTGCCTTCTAAGATAAAGGTGTTTATCAATGAAGGGGCTAGTGGGAGGATAATAGATCTTAAAGAGTTCAAGAACCACAAAACACTATAAGTCAAATAAGAGGAACCTGTAGATAGACCTATTGTACCACAACCGAATCGTAAGTCTGGAATAGTACCGAAGATACCTGAGAGGTAAGGACTCACCATAGGTGATGATGATGAGGTACACATTATAGAAGATAATAATCCAGTTACATATGATGAGGTAAGAGTTGTAGACACTCCGAGAAATGGATTGAAGCAAGTTTCTCAAAAATGGAACATTCATTTTGATGAGACAATCAAAAGAGTTTGATTTTATCAAAAACAAGAATGAACCTAGTGTGTACAAAAGGGTCAGTGGGAGCGTCGTGACATTCCTAGTATTATATGTTGATATACTATGGATAAGGAGTGACATACCGATGCTATAATCAGTAAAGATAAAGTTATCTAAACATTCCTCCATGAATGATTTGGGAAGAGTATCTTAATTGGGGATGCAAATCTATATAGATAGATTTAAAAGGATGCTTGACTTAACCCAACGAATGTATATTCATTTGATGCTAAAGTCATTTAGCATGGAAAACTCCATGGGATGTCTCATGTTGATGAGTCGTGGAGTGTATCTCTCTTAATAGTCCCCATAGACTCCAAAAAGAGAGATCGCATGAGTAACTATCATGTATGCAATGAAATGTACGAGACCTGATGTTGATCAGTCATATTCTGGAGAAGTTCACTGTGAGACAGTGAAAAACATCTTAAATTACTTAACCGACACTAAGGATGTGATCATACATGGTGGGTCTGAATTTAAACTAGAGGGCTTAACAGACACAAGTTTTTTCAGACAGACCAAGACGACATAAAATCCACTTTAAGGTAAAGTGTTACCTTGAACAGTGGTGCAGTGAAATTGGAAAGGTTCCAAATAGCAAAGAGTTGCTGGTTTAGTGATAAAGACAAAGTAAGTAGCTATAAATGAAGCTGCAAGTTGATTGTTTGGATAAAAGTTCATTATAGAACTAGGAATAGTTCCTAAGTCTCATCTTGGATCTAAACATGTGTTGTGGCACTTTCATTTGATTATAAGAATCATTGAAAGATGAGAAATCACTATAGAGATAGTGGACTCTCAAGAACAACATTACATATCCATTTACTGAAGCTTATCCAACAGTAGCATAATCGTCACTTAGAGAAGAAGAGTATGAGATACCATGACGATTGGCTTTAGTGCAAGTGGGAGATTAAAAGTAGTATGCACACAAGCCAATCATGTTTGATGATAAAGCATATACTTTGTAACAATCTTATTCATTTATTAATAATAAGTATTAAATGCTTTTAAATTATCTACATGATGCTGTTTTACAATATGTGATAAACCCATAGTTTTAAGCAATGCTTTTAGAATAATGATGATTATCATTCTAATGAGTCTAAATTCTTAGAAAGCTTAAAACTAAAATAGTTCCCAATCGTTGGATTACTAAATTGGGGATTAGTGAATCCGGATAGATTGGTACATACGTTGCTTGCTCATTGGATGAGGATGATTGATCTCATGATCATTTGTGTGGAGACACTAAAGCAAATATGTAAGTGCTTATTAGAGAATAAGTTCACTGAACGTAGCTCGCTAAGGAATACCTAATGGAGTTTTACTTGCCTGTCAATAGGAATTCCAGTAATGATAGTAGTACAAGTGATCCTTGGACTTGAGATCATCATAGTATCTTGTGTATGATGAATTATACTTTGACTTATTCCTTAAGACCCTTAGGGTATATCAAAGGGTATGCTTGGGTATAATAAGTTGTATATGGAGATAATGTATGATCAATAAAAGAGATATGTCCTATGTGATTCGATAAATGACAACCCAGTAGTCCTTGGCCAAGGCAGAATGAAATTAGAAAGGAGTTTCTAATTTGTATTATTTGGGGTTGTGCATTTAAGAGTCGAAATACATATAATTAAATAAAATAAGACTTGACAGTAATTCCATGTCTTATATTTAATTGGGACTTTGTATGGTGGAAGGATTGAATTGTACGGTAACTATTTACTCAAAGGTTCTTTTATGATTAATGCTGAAATCTATATTATCTGGAAAGTCGTTGATCGCTAGGGAGGCTTATCACTATTGTAGAATAAATATTATTTATTAAATAAATTATTAGTTTAATTTATTTATTTAAATAAGATTAGAATTGTTTTAATTGATTTATTCACAACCGGTTTAATATGGAGAACCTAAAGGGTCACACCATAAAAGGAAGAATAATTATTTAAGAAGTTAATGACATAATCGTAATAATAAGTTAAGTATATTTAATTTAATCTATGGTGATAGAATAAATTAAATAGCTTAATATTTATTATTTAATATTTTGGAAATATTAAATATAAATTAATAAGAGGAGTCTTATTATTATTATTACTATTATTATTATTTAATTCCTAAAGGAGTTTGGGAATTAATTAATAAAAGTACTCTTAATTATCCTAATAGGATTAGGAGAAAAATTAATTAAAAGAGTTTAATTTATTATCCCTAATAAGATTAAGGAGCTTAATTAATTAAATAAAACCCAATTCCTTAATTGTTAAGGAGGGTTGCCTACATCTATAAATAAGAGGAGTCTTATTATGGGTGAAGTGGTTGACATATTCACAACACGTGAATACGTAATTCCAATAGTTGGGAGAGTACGCCTTTTTCTATAGAGATAGAAAAACTAGGGTTTTGCCAAATACCAATCTTTTTGAATTCTTCTTCTTCCTTGGTGGATCACCTCTAGAGGCCAAACACTTGGGTGGCTAACGTTGATCAAAGGAAGGAACCAAACCCGGTGAATTCAAGTTGAACGCGAAAAGGATTGGAAGTGAACTTGTACATGAGGAAGCTCAGATCTTCAAGGGTATGATTCTTGTTCTTTCTTTTTCGTTTAATTAATAATTGTGCATAAAGGGTGATCCGGGTATATGGTTTGTAAAGTTTTAAAACTCTAATTTTCCACATTTCTGCTAATTTTTGCAATTTGATTGCGTTCATGAATATTACAAACCTAACATCTTCTTTTCCCATTCTAAGTATGCCTCTGGGTTGCTTCTCCCTTGGAAAGTTGGAATTTTCATTTTGATATTATCCAAGTTATTGTCTACCCAATTTCGATCTCCCCCATTCCTAGCTCCATGACTGCGATGAAGGAAGTCGGAATCACGGTCCTCCTCTTCGCTCTTTGTCATCATAGTAATTTTCTCCTTCTGTCCTAGCCCCTCTTTGATGCGTTTTTCCTTGTTGGCGTGCCCCGTAATGATGTTGAGACTAATTTCCTTGGGATGAACTCATTTGATTAAAACGCTCGTTCATTTGCTCCATCGCCATATCCAATTTCCTAGTAAATTCTTTCATCATAGCTTCCATCACAAATTTTGTATCAAACTTTGATGGAGTCTCCTCCATAGCTCCTTTATCCTTTGAACTAGACATAATTTTTGCTGCAAAACAAAGGTTTATAGAAAACAATTTCCTTAACACTCCCTTACGTGTTTCACTCGAATTAATGTTTCACTCATGTATGCACTCAAAATTGGCTTTTACCCTCAATTAAACTCACCACTCTTGCCTTTTACCTCTAAGTATTCTCTCTAATAGGTTCTTTTTGAACTCACCAAGCAAAATTCACAGTTTTACTAATCAGTTTAAAAATAACTTATCAAGAACAAATATAGATGGTGTGAATCTCGAAATACCACAATCGCGAACCTTGTAGTCTCACGGGTTAACTCCTTGTAAGTTTTGAAATTGTCAATGGTCGCTTCGCTTCGGAATTGATAATGATGGAACATAATGAATTCTTAGTTGAAATTTGATGATTTGATGGTGTGCTACACATTTGGTTAGCACAATGGAAATAAAATCTGACTTTAGCATGATAGCTCCTTTTCTCCTCCTGGCTTGGCATGCTTGGCTTGACCTGGAATGTATCCTTAGGCCATGTTTACGACCTTGGGATCAATCTCAACCACTTTGGTACAAGTTGTCATGTCATTCTCAATCCACATTGCTCGCACCAAACCCATAAGACCTTGAAACGTTTAACGCGTGCTCTCGTCACGGGTCCAACTAGAACTCGAACCAACTCCACTCCTTGGGTGCCAATCAATCCTAAGCTTGGGTTGTCCTCATCACCTTGGGACACTTGGAATATATCTTTGTATTCCTTAAGTAGAGTTCGTAATTTTGGTTCAAAGTTTGGGTTAGGTATGTTTATAGAATCGCAGCTGGGTTGATAACTTTGTGATTTAGGTGCTCTAGTTAGTTCAGAGATTGAATGGACTACCACTAGAAGACCATTGTGACAACTCGAGAATTTAGAAAATTATTTAAATCTTAAATGATGGATTAGAGGTTGAATAATAAACCTAGACAGAAAATAAGTGAATGAATTTGAGATTTTTGAAAAGGAATTTTGTGAATTTAAAAATTTTTGTGGTGAAGTATTCAGGATTAAGGGTATAAATGTATATGAATTTTATGTGATGGTTTATATGCGTTTATTATAAAAATAAATAAAAGAAACTAAGGTAATCTAATTATATATTAGGAATGAAAAATTGAATAACTTAAAGGTTATGGTATGGGAGAATAATATTATTTATAATATATACTAATCCCAAGAGATTTATTTTATACATCTCAATTAATTAATTTTATAACCTAATTATAGCAAGTCTAATTGGGTTAAGAAATTAAGTGTACATGAGTAAGGATTTAAATTATGATTGAAGTAAATGAAAACCCTAATTAAATAATTAGGAAATGATAGAATTAAAGGTATTGGACTATATAAATTACATGGCCCAAACATGTTAAGAAGAGATCACAATGGATTAAAGGAAGGGCCCAACATTTAGCCCAATAGATGAGGGGCATTTTAGTCATTTGATATACTAAATATTTCATAAAACAAAAATCAAATTTGGACATTTAAAAGGGGGGAGTATCCGGCCATATAGAGAGGAAATAAGGAGGAGTATGTAATAAGTAAAACCCACTTTAGTTGGTAGCTACTTTTGAGTTGTTGCTTTAATAGTGGAGCCAACACACTGTATTTTGTTTACAATATAACTCTTATAATCATGAGAGAGAAGAGAGAGAAAGGGCCATATGGCTGGATGGGATAAGGAGAAGAAATGGGAGAATAATGTGATGAGTGTACTTACTTTATTAGGTAAGTGCTTTTTAGGTGTCATTTATTTTATTGGGCCAACACTTTAGAGGTGGCTTGCAAGTTACATATTGTATAATGAGAGAGAGAAAAGCAAGATATGGATAGATATGCTATGTTATCTAATCACTTTAATTTGGCTATCAAACTTGGTAATTCATGTGTGCTCTCATTTTTTTTCTCTAACGTAAATATAGTGAGAGAAAGTGGGAGGGGGCGGCAACCCTTCATGGGAAAAACGAAAGAAGAATCTCCATGGTAGAAAAGAAAAAGAGGAAGTGGAAGAAGGAAAATAAAAAGGTATAAAACTATTTTTTTCTCTAAGCTTTCTTTCTTTATTTTGTGAATTTGATGAAAAGGGGTTATGATATGGAAGTGTAAAACCCTTTAATTTATGTGTTTATGAGTGTTTTATGTTTAGATATACCCATATTGGGTGCTGTTTTAGTTGGAAATCAAAAGTAAAGAAAAGTGATTTTCTAGTTTATAAACCATAAAATTTGTATGTACTTTGGATTTTCACCGTTTTTGATCTACACCTTCTTTTTGCGATCCCTCAAAGAGAGGTGCTAGATATGTAAGTTAACTACTAAACCCAAGTAGTAGCACTCAAAAATATTGAGTACATAATCTGTAGCTACTGTTTTAGCCAAAACAGTTCCGACTTTTGAAAGGAAAACATACTGTTTTTGAACAGTCAATGGTAGGGGTAGTTTCATCATTTTTCTGAAATAAAAAAATTCTGGAAATATTTGGGAGAATACTATGATAAGTTTTCTAACATCTCCAAGTAGAATCACTAAAAAAGGAGTTGTAGATTTCCGTATGAATTATTTTTAACAAAGTAAGAAAAAGTAAAAATTTACAAAAAGCTACTACCCAGAAATTTGTAGGGACTATTTTGGATACTTAATTTGTGAAATAAATTCCGGACTTTTGGGAAATGAAAATCTATGGTATAAAGCACCTCCTGTCCAAAAATGAGTTCATTCCGACTTAAAATGACTAAGTTAGGACCATTTCAATTTTTGTGATTTTTCGATGAAAACGGCTATAACCGGAGTTCTATAACTCCAATGGCCACGAAATTTAAACTGGAGGCTCACGTTAACATGTACAAGATTGTGTTATGAGATGGGAATTTCTGAAGTTAAGCATGATAGGACTAATTTCTTAAGCTACGCACTAAAAATAATTTTTGAAAAATACTAAAGGAAGTTGAAATTTTTTGGAAAAATACTTTTTGTGTATGAAATATATGTATATGTGTTTGGACAAAGGATAGAAAATAATAAGCTGATTTCATATTTTCGTGAAGTGTATTTCAGCTTCTTGAAATGACAAACCAAAATGTCAGAAGAGATGTCAGTTTTGTTTTAGCTTGCTGAGTTAGAAACTGAAATGATATATAAAGTTTTCTAAAGTCATAAATAGCTTAGCAAGTTATATTAAGAACTTATAATATATAATATTAAAGTATTTAAATAATATAAATATGATAGTAATGATTGAAAAATCATGATAAATGATAATTATTATGTAAA
Source organism: Panax ginseng (assembly GCA_020205605.1). Taxonomy (NCBI): domain Eukaryota; kingdom Viridiplantae; phylum Streptophyta; class Magnoliopsida; order Apiales; family Araliaceae; genus Panax; species Panax ginseng. Next base: position 113,866,917 of record CM035132.1, read on the forward strand.
AATTATTAGGAGATTTGGAAAAATTATTTTGATTAATAAAATAATTATCTAAGATAATGGTTAAGTGTTTAGGGAGAGTTTAATTGAACCTAAACTCGATAATTGTCCGACTAGACCGTCGGGGTGTTAGAATTTTGTCGGATTCAACTCAGACTTGAATAGTTTGACTTGATACCGAGTCTTAGTAGTTTATTGGACTGATAAGGTTATGTGTTATGTGTTTAGGTTGTTCTATGAATATATATATATACGTAATAGTATTATACTATGATGATATTATTCTAATTTGTCTATCGATATTATTTATATATTAGGTCTTCAGACAAAGCTTAATAACTTGCGTAACAGTAATCGACCGAACATGCAAGATTCTTCTAACTCGACCTCGAGTTGTTTCATTCAAATATAATTGTAGTTAATCATTGCTGATTGCCATGTTTATGAATTGTTAAATCGTACTCTATGCATATTGCATGTGTTAATCAGGTATGAAAAGCTGATCACCTTCATTACCATTTGATCCAAATATAATTGTTATGTTCATGTTCAATGTTCGTTCAGCTATGAAATTTTGTTCATGCTAGCTCACAATTATATTGTTGAATGTTAGCCAGCTATTATTCAAATTCTTTCCATCACGATATATCCTCAAATAAACTTATACTTGCTGGGCAAACCTGTTGCTTACCCTTGCTATATCATGATAAACATTGCAGATTAAGACGAATACGTCGGATACAAGGAAAAGTTTAAGGCAAGTCCAGCTTGGGAATTATGTGTGCAGTTAGATTTGTAACATTAATGTATAATAATAACATTGTATGTTCAATAGGATATTTATTCAGGTATTATGTGAAGGTTTTTGACCTTGGGGTAATGTGTAAAGTGTATTGTATAAACAATTTATGTTTATATTTTCCGCAATAGTTATAGAAATAGTATACCAGATCTGTGGCGATTTGGGACCCAGATTTGGGGCTCTCACAACCATGCTCTTGGTTTTTGATGTGCTCTACTAGTCCTTCCAAGGTAATCATCTTAAATTCTGGTAAAGAGCTTCTTACTATACCTTGCAGCTCAACTTGTTAGGTTCTCATAGTCAAAAATAGTTGGCCCCAATTCTTTTAAGCCACTCCTAGCACCCTCTCATAGCCCCCTAGGGGTAACAACCTAACTGTGTCTTTGAAGAAAAAATTACCCATCTTCCATTGGAATTTTGTGCATTGTTGCTTGTGAGTTGGCTCCCATCCGCTACAAAGATAAACATGGGTTGAGTAGGTTCTAAAGCACACTTAAGCCTTTGAGTTGTTTTAGGTCTAGGAAGTTGTGAGTACTCCCATTATCATGGGAAAAAGGAGAAAAGAATCTCCATGGTAGAAAAGAAAAATAAGAGGAAGAGGAAGAAGGAAAATAAAAAGGTGTTAAACTATTTTTTCTCTAAGCTTTCTTTCTTTCTTTTATGAATTTGATGAAAAGGGGTTATGATATTGTGACACCCCGAAATCTAGGTACTTCATTCCCACAAGACTTGGTGTTCACTTTCCATTCATACATATCTATCTACCCAAATATAATAAAAATTTAAATCAGAAATCCTCCCTTTGAAGGGTTACATCATTAATAAAAAAGTCTTCCCAGGTTGTCTAACCTTAAACATCAATCTAGTGCAGAAATAAAAGAATTACATCACATCATTAAATACAAAGTCCAACATCATGACAATAAATGAAATTACAAGTCTTCATCACTTGAAAATTTTTCCCTTTCCTTTGCTAGTTGTAGGTTCATCGACCTTCTCAACTTTAGCTACAATGAGTGTATATATATGCAAGAGTGAGCAAAACAAATGCTCACTAGATATAGCAATGAAAAATAACCAAATAATAACTGCCAATGAATAGGCTCATCAAAACTGAATGGTACTCTATCAATGGTAACCAAAAACTGGAATCAAAATATGAAATATATCTGAGGGTCATAAGACCACGAACTACGTCCACGGTTACAAGTAATCTTTCAACTTTAACCTTAACAGTTATACTTTAGGGACTTCACGTACTTACGGGGATCAGCCCTTCATACCATGTATTTTGCACAAACATCTAAATGCATTGCGTACCCCCTATAATAGGGTTGTTCTTTTCAATTTTAGAGTACAAGTCCGCACCAAAGAAAGTTTGGTTTGGATAACTTCAAGGGTAATTTAGAGTTTAACGATCATCAACTAAAGGATTAGTTGAATCAACAAAGTTTGATAACACTACAGTTGTTCAATAACAACATAATATAAAACAATGCATAATCATATATGAACTAACTATTTATTAAACTTATGCTTGGAAAATAACTAAAACATAAGTGTTGAATGAAATAATAAACCTTGCTTGAACAATAATAAGCTAAGGCTATGATCTTATAAAACTAGAAATGATATTACTGAACTTACATTAACTGATAGCAAGCTGGAAACAAAGCTTGCTCAACATGATAATAACTTGAGCAAAGTAATTGAAATACAACAGTTCAATACTATAAATTAGAGTTCAAGAAGCATTCACTATAAAAGAATGAACTAAAGAAACTTGTTTAATTATAAACAAGCTAGAGTAAATCAAAAATGATTAGAATTAATTCCAATAGAATTAGGGTTAAAGCTTTGCTCATTGTAAGAGGTAAGAATTAAAAACTTGCTCAATATAAAGAGCAAAGAAATAAGGTTTTGGAAACTTGCCTCGTGCGTAAGCTATACTTACAACTCACGTTCACCTACACATAATATTAGAATTACAATATCTATTAGATATATTAACATTCATATACCAAAATAACACTCACCTCTAGCTAAACTTGTTATTTTAGTACAAGTCTCACCTTACCATACACATTTCAGAATCACAAGTGTAATTTCATAACACTTATTCATTATTCACGAAATTTCTTAAATCATAACATAACACATTCATAAATTACTAATCCTTTCTACAACTTTGAAATTACTAAGCACATGACACGATTCTGTTTTCACCACTTCATTACATGTTTCTCACATTAACATAACATTAGACTAAGTTACAATGAGTGTTCAAGGTCTGCAGAAATAGCAGACTTCATTATCTCTCGATGACATCGGGCGCGACCGTGTACAAGATTGTTTTAGTTTCTTGGCCTTACCAAGATGGTAACGCTACTGCGCCAAGAAAGCACAGCGCCGCTTCGATGCACCGGGTTCGATTTTTTGTAACGCGATTTTGACATTGTTCTTAAGCCAACTAACACGAATTTCTCCCACAAAACAGTAAATTAAACATATTTAATTGGTACAGAACTAACACAAACATGATTGCTAACATATTCAATCACTTAGAACAATTTAACAAGCACTTTAACTAATTTAATTCCTTAAATTTCATGTTTTTACACAAAACTCCATTTTTTTATCATAGAAATCATCACTGTGATCACAATTCTTGTTCAAATTACTTCGTTCAAACTATGTTCTCTTCGTTTCTTAATGGACTAGCATAATCAAGACTCAATTTACAGATTAACATATAAATTGACCACTATATTTGGTACTTTTACAAGCCATATGCAAAATACATATATTGTAATTACTTTTCCTACTTTTAAACGAAATTTGCATACAATTTCTTATCTAAATGCAAACTCTAACATCATAAACACGTATAATCACAGTTACCAGTTATATATATCAACAATTTAACAAATTAAATTCACAGAACATGAGATTTTATGCCGTAAAACCCATATATATATATATAAATATACATACACAATATTAAGGTTAAAGAAAATACCTTCAATTGGTCGAACAATCCTTGCTAAATACAGTAATTTGTTGTGAAATTCTTAGATTTTCTCTCAATCTCTCTCTCTATCCTCTCTCAAGTTCTCTGCAGCTTTTCTTCTTAGGCCAAATGACAATTCATGTAAAACTAATACACACTTAAGCGTAAAGATAAAAACTAATAAACCATAATACGTCTACTTATTAGAATATCAGTTACAAAGATATAAGGCTTAGGTTATAAATATATTTTATTTATTATTTAATTTATTTTATTTATATTATCTAAAAATTCAAAAATCAAAAATCCAAAAGCCACAAGGCTTTGTTTGGCAAAAAGTCTTTAAAATAAAGACTTAATATTTTAAGTCTTGTTTGGGTAAATCAATTTAAAATTTACTTTAATTTATTTTAATAAACAATTAAGTTTATAATTTATAATCACATATTATTTATTTGAATTTACATATCCAACATTAATCAATTAAATTAATTATACATATACTATATTTTAAATAAATATTCCACTTAAACAAATATCACAAAATTATAATTTCATTATAATTATATTTAATAATTTAACATACCACTTACAATTATTAATTTAAAACAACAAAATAACATCTCATGTTATCTTACAACTCTCTAAATTATAAATTACATTAATTTAAAATTTTATTAATTCGTAAATATTTATTAACAACAATCACATCAATAAATATTTACTAACAACTACCACATGAATAAAATATTTATTTCATTTAATAAATATTTTAAATTATTACTAATAGAATCTTGGATTGTTACATCCTTCCCTCCTTACAAGGATTTTGTCCCTAGAATCACAACTCAAACAATCAAATCATCACATTCTTCTATCCTTACAAAGATTTTGTCCCCATAATCGAAGACACAGACTAAACAAATAGCTCACGGTAATTCTTCATCATATCAACTTCGAGTTCCCATGTAGCCTCTTCGACATTGTGGTTTCTCTATATCACCTTCACAGAAGGTATCACTTTATTCCTGAGCACTTGTTCTTTTCTGTCGACTATTTGGATAGGAACCTCTTCATAAGATAAATCTTTACAGAATTGCAATGGTTTATACTCAATTACATGTTTATAATCGGGTTTATACGGTCGAAACACCGAAACATGAAAAAAGTTGTGCACATGTTCTAATTCTGGAGGTAAAGCTACTTCGTAAGCCACCTCTCCCACTCTTCGTAGTATCTCAAAAGGTCCAATAAATCTTGGGCTTAGCTTTCCTTTCTTTCCAAAATGAATTTTCCCCTTCTAAGGAGAAACTTTCAGGAAAATGAAATTCCCTGCTTCAAATTCGCATGATTACACTGTGTTGATCAACATACTTCTTCCGCTCATCTTGAGCGGCTACGGTCTTGCTCGATAAGTTTGATAACTTCGCGTATCTCATCGTATCAGCTTGGTCCTAATAGTTGGCGTTCACCAACTTCATCCCAACACAGTGGAGTTCTGCATTTCCTGCCGTATAATGCCTCGTATGGCGGCATGCCAATGCTTGCGTGGTAACTGTTGTTGTATGCAAATTCCACCAACGGTAGATGATCATCCTAGTTTCCTTTGAAATTCATGATGCATGCTCTAAGCATATCTTCTAGTGTTTGGATTGTTCGTTCGCTTTGCCCATCGGTTTGCGGATGATATATTGTACTCATCTTCAGTTGCGTTCCCATGCATTCCTGTAGTCTCTTCCAGAAATTTAATGTGAACCTCGGATCTCTATCTGATACTATTGACACTGGAACTCCATGTCTCGTCACGATCTCTTTAACGTATAGCTTTGCCAGCTGATCAAGATTAAATCTAATCTTCATTGGCAAAAAGTGTGCTGATTTTGTTAATCTATCACTATCACCCATATCGCATCATATTCTTTCTAAGTCATTGGAAGACCTACCACAAAATCCATTGTGATATTCTCCTATTTCTATTTTGGTATTTCCAACGGTTGAAGTAATCCAGTTGGTCGTTGAAGCTCGGCTTTCACTCTTTGATATGTCAAGCACTTTGCAATGCATTCTGTAATGTCTCTTTTCATATTTGGCCACCAAAAATGTCACCGCAAATCTTGATACATCTTTCTACTTCCCGGATGGATCGAATATCTTGGGCTTTGAGCTTCTGCCAATATTTCTTCTTTAATATCCTGTATTGCTGGAACCCAAATTCGTCCTTCGAATCTTAGCATTCCCTCAATATCAAGCTTATACTTCACCTCTTTACCCTCGACCACACTTTCCTTTATTTTTCTACATCCCTCATCCTGTAATTGAGCGTTCTTCACCTTGTCCACCAAAGTTGGACTAGCTTCCATGTGGTACAATCTTTCGTCTGATTCTTTTGGAAAATTGATTTCCAACTCTAGCTTTGCCATTGCTGAAATGAGCTCCTCCTGGTTGGTTAATAACATCAATTTCTCACGACCCTTCCTACTCAAGGCATCCACAATAACGTTTTCTTTTCCCAGATGATAAAAGATCTCACAATCATAATCTTTTATTAATTCCATCCATCTTCTTTGACGCATGTTTAGGTCCTTTTGTGTGAAAATATACTTCAGACTCTTATGGTTTGTGTAGATCTCACAGTTTTCTCCATAGAGATAGTGTCTCCATATCTTCAGAGCAAATACTACTGCCACCAACTCTAAATCATGAGTCAGATACCCTTTCTCGTAGTCTTTCAATTGCCTTGATGCATACGCAATGACTTTGCCATTTTGCATAAGGACACAACCCAATCCTATGTGTGAAGCATCACTATACATCACAAAATTCCCTGTATTATCTGGTAATGACAACACAGGTGCCACACTGAGCCTATTCTTCAATTCCTTAAAACTCTCTTCACACTTTTCCGCCCAATTCTTTTTTACAGATTTTCTCGTCAAATTTGTCAACGGAATGGCAATCTTGGAAAAATCTTGAATAAACCGTCTGTAATACCCTTCCAATCCCAAGAAACTTCTCACTTCTGATGGAGTTCTTGGTTGTTCCCAATTTATCACAACTTTGACTTTTGATGGATCCACTAAAATTCCATCCTTATCGATTACATTCCCAAGAAATTGTACACGTTCCAGTCAAAATTCACATTTAGAGAATTTTGCGTATAACTTTTCGTTTCTTAGCGTTTCCAGCGTCAGACGTAAATGTTCCACATGTTCTTCTTGTGTTTTGGAGTACACCAAAATATCATCGATAAATACCACCACAAACTTGTCTAAAAATGGTTTAAACACCCTATTCATCAAATCCATGAATGTTGCAGGGGCATTTGTTAAACCAAAAGACATCACCAAAAATTCATAATGTCCATAGCGAGTTCGGAATTCCATTTTCGGTACATCCTCCTTCCTTGCTTTCAGTTGGTGATACCCACTTCTCAAATCTATTTTCGAGAAGTATCTAGCACCTTTCAATTGATCAAACAAGTCATCTATTCTTGGCAATGGATACTTGTTTTTAATAGTGACTTTGTTTAATTCCCTATAATCAATGCAAAGACGCATTGACCCATCCTTCTTCTTCACGAATAAAATTGGTGCTCCCCACGGTGATACGCTCGGTTGGATATACTTCTTATCTAATAGTTCTTGCAGTTGTACCATCAGTTCCTTCATCTTTACCAGAGCCATTCTGTACGGGGCCTTTGATATTGGAGCAGTTCTAGGTGCTAAGTCAATCACGAACTTTATTTCTCTGTCAGGAGGAAGTCATAGAAAATCTTCCGAAAATACGTCTACAAAGTCCCTAACCACTGGTATTTCCTCCAGTTTTATACCCTTCTTCTTTTGAGTATCGACTATGTAGACTAGGTAACCTACACAGCCTTGACTCAATAACTTCTTGGCCTGCATAACCGTTAGACACCTTGCTTGTCTAGGCAATTTGCTACCATGAAAAACTACCTTTGACGGAGTCACAAGATTTACACACTTCTTTTGGCAATTAATTATCGCTCCATAATTGAATAGCCAATCCATTCCCAATATAACGTCAAACTCTCCAAGTTTTATCAGGATTAAATCTACTTTCATAACATTTCCCTTTATATTCACCCTACAGTTCTTGTATACGAACCTAACAGGAATTACGTCCCTATTCGTAATTTCTATGTTTAAAGGGAAATTCAACTCTTCACTAGGTATTTCTAACTTCTTAGCAAATTCATCAGATATAAACGAGAAAGTAGCACCCAAATCAAATAATACATATGCACTTATATCATTGATTAGGATAATACCTGACACAACATCTTTTGATTGCACCGTGTTATGCACCGTCATGTTGAAAGTTCTGGCTGTGTGCTTATTTATTGACGTTGGCCCAGCAATAGTCAATGTACCTCCACTGCCACTTCCCTTGCTTCCATTTGCCTCACAAAATTTCTTCTTTGGACACTCGCGAACAAAATGATCCTTCAACCCGCAGGTGTAGCAAGCATTCTTCTTGGGTTGATTGCAATTTGGGGCAATGTGACCCTCTTGACCACCGTTAAAGCACACACACTTTCCCCTTAAGCACATACCCATGTGAAACTTTCTGTATTTTGCACATGCGTCAATCTTCTTCTTCTGCTGGTTACCTTGCTGATTTCTAGCTCCCACATTTGCATTCCACTTCCTTTTCAAATTAGTGTTACAATTTCCATCGTTACCACCACCATTCTTAGCTTCACCCTCATTCTTCTTCTTTCTCTGCTCTTGGTTATGCTTTATTATAGCCTCACCTCCACTCTCAGTGAGAATTACTTTCTCAAGCACCGCAGCAAAGGTCTTTAACTGGAACAGTGAGACTCTACTGTATAACTAGGGCTTCAGTCCCTGCTCAAATCTCCTTACCTTGCGCTCATCCGTATTCACTTGATATGGCACAAACCTTGCTAACTCATTGAACCTTGCTGCATATTTCGACACTGTCATTATGCCCTATTTTAGCTCTAGAAACTGCACTTCCATCTGATTCTTTGAGCTTTCTGGGAAATAGGTCTCGAAGAATATTTCCTTAAATCTATCCCAAGTCATTACCCCTTGACCTCCTCAGGTTTTATTAGCTTGCCACTAATAACTAGCCTTTTCTTTCAACATGAATGTTGCAAAAATAGTCTTCTGTTTATCCCCTACCCTAGCAACGTCGAAAACTTTCTCTATCTCCATAATCCAGGTCAGTGCCTCTACCAGATTTATGGACCTATGGAACTCTAGTGGCACAACCGCCTTGAAATCCTTAAATGTTGCAGCTTGATTCTGTGGCTGATTCTGTAATGCTCCCGTCAGTAGCGTTACGAATTGTTGAACTAGATTAGCCTCCGCATTGTTGTTATTGGTAGATTCCTGTCGTGGTTGACGTCTTGGAGGCATTTTCTGTTAATATATACTCATTAGATTCTATTCAATCTTTTAAGTATTAATACTTAATTTGCACACCATAAAAGATTATCACGTAACACATAACACTTTGAATAAAACAATAACTTTTATTCACTCATAACTTTTAGAAAACATAAGAACAATAGCATCACTGTTATTTACATTACTTCCCTAAACTTCAAAAGTTTCAGGATAACATCATCATCATCACATCCCATTCGTTGTATCGTACCCATGATTAACACCTTATTTACTCAATAATCACATAATAATTACATTTATGACGTCCTATTAAAATGCTGCATAGCCTTACGACGCTCCTCTTCCATGATACGAAACATTGTTCGGCGATCTAAAATGTACGATGGCAGCATCTCGAACTGAATAGGATAACACATAACCCGATCTTGAGCTTGATTGATCACGGTGTTGAACACGTTATTCATCTATTCCATCTTGACCCTTTTTACTTGTACCTCTCTCTGCTGTAGCGCCCCTAAATCCGGGTCCTAAATCACCACGGATTTGGTGCACTATTTCTATAACTATTGCGGAAGATATAAACATAAATTGTTTATACATTAAACATTTTACACTATCCCAAGGTCGAGTAACCATAACTTATACACAATTCATTATCCTATCTAACATACAAAGATTTTATCATACATTATTGTCCACACATGTAAACTAAAGCTGGAACTGTCTTTAAGCTTTCCTTGTATCCGACCGTATTCGCCTTAATCTGTAATGTTTTGTCATGATATAGCAAGGGTGAGCATGAAAGTTGCCCAACAAGTTTAAATATAATTTAAGGATATATCATGATTGAAAGAGTCTGAATAATAGGCTGGCTATAATTCATCAATGTAATTGAGAACTAGCACAAACAAACTTTTGACTGAACAAGTATTAAACATGAACAATTATATCTGAACCGAATGGTAATGAAGGTTATCAGCCTTTCATACCTGACTTATACATACAAGATGTATATAGTACAATTTTATATGGCAATCAGTAATGATTAACCATAAGCATATCTGAATGAAACAACTCTTAGTAGAGTTAAGAAAAACTTGCTTGTTTCGTTGATTACCGTTACGAAATATAACTAAGCTTTATCCGAAGACCTAATATAGATAATACCGATCTCTAAATATTAGAATAATATCATCACAGTATAAAATAACCTAAACACATTACCACATAATCCTATCAGTCTATTCATCACACAAGACCTAGTATCAAGTTAAACTATTGCAGTTTGAGTTGAGTTCGGCACTAATATTACATCCCGACGGCCTAGTCGGATAATTATCGAGTTTAAGTTCAATTAAACTCTGCCTAAACACTTAACAATTATCTTAGCTTATTTATGAAGTAGTCAACATAATTTTCATAGACTTGTAATCATTTTCAGATAATTAATATCATTTATCATGATTTTTCAATCATTAATATCATATTTATATAATTTAAATACCACATAATTCCTTAATCGTTAATATTAATTTAATATTAAATATCAATGAGAATCATAATATAATATTATAATATATTTATAATATCACAAAGTATTTTTAATACTTTAATTTCTCATTTATATAATTTTAAACACTTAAATTCATTATCCGATAATCGATGTTAATATTAAAATATTAATATTTTCATGACAAAATATCAAAAGTTATATTTTATAACTTCAAATATTTTTATAACACTTAAATCATTTTTACATGATTTTTAAAGCATTAATTCTATTTTTCATAATTTATCTAATATATTCATTAAATAAATTAACTACCATTAATAATAATTCAATAATGAAATTCATCACAAAATATCAAAAGTCATTTAAAATAACTTAAAATATTTTCTTATACCATAATATGATTTTTCAAGTATTAAAATCATTTTAAATAATTTACTTAATATTATAATTAAATAAATAAATACCTTTTATATTCAAAAATATTAAATATTTATGAAATACACTCAAAATAATTAAAACTAATTTTCGGGCTTTAAAATAATTTTTCATAATTTATTATGTATTTTTAATAATTAAAATCATTTCTCTATTTATTAAATAAAATAAATAATTTCTAGAAAATAAGTGTCTTTAAAGGGCCTATAATGCGTAACTGCCGCTATAGGTGTTCTTGAGCTGCCCAGAACATTATGTCCGAGTTCGAGTCTTCAAGTTTGACCAGTCTTAGATCTTTGTTCATTACGTTTTTGGGCTGGCTAATGTGTTATGATTATAGTACTTATGTAGTACTACAACTACAAACAACTTTCATGGTCATTACGCATCTTAACTGAAAGAAGTTATAGGCCATCAAAGTCCTTTCAGATATGTTCTTCATTTTCTGGGTTACCCAGAAAATGAAGAACAGTCGAGGTAGCTACTTTGGGTCGTTATAGATTGTAGTATAGATCTAGTTTGTGTGATCTAAGAGTTCCAACATGTAGAAGGGATGTCAGACTACAATTATATATCAACAGATCTACTTAACAATATCAAATCAGTAAGTTCTAGCTCGGTCAACTAGGGGTCAAGAAACGGTTCTTGAAGATCTAGGTTTCCCAGAAATCTTCATCCGACATGATGGTCAACCATACTTTGACCACCACTAATTTCCATTCTGTGTATGATCTGAGGTTTCTATAGGTATTTACAGACAGTTCATATACCAGGCTACAAGATCTAACTAACAACAGGATCTAAACATTATCATACATCAAGATCTGAAGCTCAGAATATATTGTCAGACGAGATCTGGGTTTCTAGTTGAACTAAAGGCTTAATTATGTACTCCTTATACTAGACTACAAGAATCAAACAACAACACAACCAAAACACTAATATACTGCAAGATCAAAGGCTCAGAAAATGGTTGTCAGAGTTTCTGGGAAATCTGGGTTGCCTAGAAACCAGACTTTGTGTTCGGTCAACGCTATTTGACCGATCATAACTCGAAATCTAGACATGATATGAGGTTGATTCAAGTTGCAGAATAAAGACCACATGGCATACAACATATCCATAACATAAAACACCATAAACATCTAACACAGAAGAATCTAGAGGCTCTGACATTTGCTTGTCAGACTTTATTTTTCAACTTTCCTAGATTTTTGAAATCTTTAAATTCGTGCATCTAGATGATATAGATATATGATCCAACCACCCAGATCACTAATTAACACCATCTAGCACCAATCTAAACAACAACTTACAACAACAACACAAATCTTGAAGATCTAGCAGTTTAGAGATTTACACCTTATTAATGCAAAAATTTTGATTATGATCTTGGTGATCTGACATAGGAGAGATAAAGAATGGTATTGGCTCTCCTTATCACTTAGTTCCTCACCAAATTTTTGGATGGGAGAGAGAGAAAAGGCTGAGCAAGGATAGCAAATAAAGTGAGTTTATTACTTAACTTTTTAACCTTTGATTTTTGGTTCAATGAATTTGTAGGATGCAAGATGGCTGGTATTTGATGATTAAAGTAGATTATTAGACCACATGTCTATCTTAGGGTTGGTCACCAACCACAAGTAGGGTTAGATCTACACTCCACCCCATTAAAATATAAAGAAGGGTAGTTTAGTTATTTGACTTATAAAATGAATGACAACTCAGTAACTTCTCACAACCATTAGGTTTTAACCCTTAGGGTTTAACCCTAAGGTTACACAAATTTATGATCTAGTATTTACTAATTAAGATTAGGGTTTCCTAATTATAGTAAAGTTTACTAATCACATTCAAGCTTGCTAATTAGGGTTAAGGCTTCCTAATTAACATTAATCTCGATAACTTAATAATTAGGTTTTCTCTAATTATACATTAGGGTTTCCAATATTAGAAACTAGGGCTTTCTAATTAATCAATTATGGTTATCCTTAATTACATATATAATCAATAACATAAAAACCTTATACTTATCTTCAAGCTTCCCAGTTAGGGTTTTAATATTTCAAATTAGGGTTTCAGATTCCCGATTCTGAAATTAGGGTTTTCATAGCCGGTAATAGGGTTTCTTATCAGTCGATAAGGTTTTCTAACTGAACGTCGAGGTTCATAAAATATTATTAGGGGTTGTGACTGAGATAATTTATTCGGTCAACCCTCGACCCTTAACCTCATACTGTACACATATATAATCATATACACAGATACTCTTAACACTGTAGACCTTCACCAAAAGTTTTAAATTCACAAAATTCATTCCTAAAAATGTTAAATACATACACTTATTTTCTATCTAGGTTTATTATTTAACCTCTATTCAATCTTTTAAGATTTTATAAAATTGTCTAAATTCTCGGGTTATCACATTCACCCCTTCTTCTAAGAATTTAGTCCCCGAAATTCAACTTACACCTCATACCTTGCATACACAGCATCACATGCTACCCAATACATCACTCACAAGAGTAAAAAAATTTTAAATTGTGCTGAGGAGTCATATAGACTATTTGTCTGTCATTTCGTAAAGGTTTTATGGAAATTCATCCGCAAACCGTCATAACTTACGGACATAAAGGGTGATTAGCCCGATACGCCTCTTGATGCCAATCATCACTGGTCGGAACCATTTGTTCCTCTTATCCGCCTTAGGCGCACTAAATTTCTTACCTCAGTCTTTTTGGATTTCTCACCAACTCAATTTGGTTCGGGAAATTTCTTTCAATGAACACTTAGAGTTTTCATAACATTAGTCTAGCTGAATCGATTAACATAGACTCATATCAATAATTCAATTCAATCGAATTATTTAAGTATAGCCAAACCCCATTGGCAAATTAAAATTTTTGAAAATATTTTTGAGAATGAGGTCATGATGATCCGCATCATTATTGTATATGACTTCGCTTTGAGGATGCCGTCATTTTATGACTTTGTCATAACACATCATACAATAGTAGAACAATGATTTTTAGATCGAATTCACACTAAGTATTCTTGTATTTACAACTCTGTCAACTTTTCATCATCTCTGCACTAGGTTACATGGTACATGAGTGATAAATAAAATATATTTTGATATTTCAAATCATTTGCGTCTAGCCGAAATAAGTAGCATAGACTATACTTTAAACCGTTTCAAAAATGATTACGAGTCTACATATATATATATATATATATATATATATATATATATATATATTGTATAAGCACATAGTGTGTATTTAGCTTGATGTCAACATTTCGAAGTCTAGCATAGCTATGAATTTTGGAAAACTTATATCTCCACTAATAATCATTTTCTTAAACAGTCTATTTATTACTACTATCCTCAATACTCCATTCATACTTAATTCTACCCAGTTCGTCAAACTTACCACACTTATGAGTTCAAGAACTTTCCACAATTATATGAGTTTAAGAACTTGTCCTAGACAGACTTTTGGCATCCATTCGCTGAGGGGTTCATAAACATTTCATATAACCATGAGTCACGAACGTAACATAAGTATGAGCTTTAAGAACTCGTACTTAACCTTGTATCCTCTACCTATAACCTATCTATCTGTTATACACATGAGAAAGGAATCACCCTCTCAACACGCATATAGCAAACAGCGCGACTCAAACATTTCAATGATTATCAGTGTCAGAAACTAAGTGGTTGTTACACCAAGTACAATTCAACTCCCATACGAAGAATCATACAACTCAGCTGCTGACATGAGTCCTCAATTGAAATTCCCACCTAAACCTATTGCTTTCTCAATACGAATTTTATTTAATCCGTATTTATAATCCTTTCCTGAATCTGTACTAATTCATAGTACAACATACACACAGCAATCTTGCTGTAACTTTCCAATCATAAGATTGGTTCTTCTCCCTGCTATCACCTTATCAGATCACGGGGTGATCTCATCTTATATATTACGATTCATTTCTATATCTTGATCATTTTATTTTACGATCTCCTATCCCTGCACTTTTAGTCTTTGAGACTTTATCTATCCATTATTACTGTTCACCTTTATTATCAGAGTTATGGAACTCCGTATCTTTATAACTCGCCGAGATTCGTCTTTGAATCTTACCGACACACTAACTCTATGTGAGTTATATCTTATCCTAATCACTGCGGTTATTAGTCTAAGGTAACTCTACCCTAGGTTTATAACCAACATCTTTGATACCAAATGTAGCGGCCCCAAATCCGGGTCCTAAATCACCACAGATCTGGTGCACTATTTTTATAACTATTACGGAAGATATAAACATAAATTGTTTATACATTAAACATTATACACTATCACAAGGTCGAGGAACCATAACTTATACACAATTCATTTTCCTATCTGACATACAAAGATTTTATCATACATTATTGTTATCAATCTATCCACACATGTAAACTAAAGCTGGAACTGTCTTTAACCTTGTATCCGAACGTATTCGCCTTAATCTGTAATGTTTTATCATGATATAGCAAGGGTGAGCATGAAAGTTGCCCAGCAAGTTTAAATACAATTTAAGGATATATCATGATTGAAAGAGTCTGAATAATAGGCCGTCTATAATTCATCAATGTAATTGAGAACTAGCACGAACAAACTTTTGACTGAACAAGTATTAAACATGAACAATTATATCTGAACCGAATGGTAATGAAGGTGATCAGCCTTTCATACCTGACTTATACATACAAGATGTACAGAGTACAATTCTACATGGCAATCAGTAATGATCAACCATAAGCATATCTGAATGAAACAACTCTTAGTAGAGTTAAGAAAAACTTGCTTGTTCCGTTGATTACCATTACGAAATATAACTTAGCTTTATCCGAAGACCTAATATAGATAATACCGATCTCCAAATATTAGAATAATATCCACAGTATAAAATAACCTAAACACATTACCACATAATCCTATCAGTCTATTCAGCACATAAGACCTAGTATCAAGTTAAACTATTGCAGTCTGAGTTGAGTTCGGCACTAATATTACATCCCGTCGGCCTAGTCGGATAATTATCGAGTTTAAGTTCAATTAAACTCTGCCTAAACACTTAACAATTATCTTAGCTTATTTATGAATAGTCAACATAATTTTCATAGACTTGTAATCATTTTCAGATAATTAATATCATTTATCATGATTTTTCAATCATTAATATCATATTTATATAATTTAAATACCACATAATTCCTTAATCGTTAATATTAATTTAATATTAAATATCAATGAGAATCATAATATAATATTATAATATATTTATAATATCACAAAGTATTTTTAATACTTTAATTTCTCATTTATATAATTTTTAAACACTTAAATTCATTATCCGATAATCGATGTTAATATTAAAATATTAATATTTTCATGACAAAATATCAAAAGTTATATTTTATAACTTAAAATATTTTTATAACACTTAAATCATTTTTAAAGCATTAATTCTATTTTTCCATAATTTATCTAATATATTCATTAAATAAATTAACTAACATTAATAATAATTTATTAATGAAATTCATCACAAAATATCAAAAGTCATTTAAAATAACTTAAAATATTTTCTTATACCATAATATGATTTTTCAAGTATTAAAATCATTTTTAAATAATTTAATTAATATTATAATTAAATAAATAAATACCTTTTATATTCCAAAATATTAAATATTTATGAAATACACTCAAAATAATTAAAACTAATTTTTAGGATTTAAAATAATTTTTCATAATTTATTATGTATTTTTAATAATTAAAAATTATTTTTCTCAATTTATTAAATTAAATAAATAATTTCTAGAAAATAAATGTCACTAAAGGGCCCTATAGCGACAGAACCGTCGCTATAGGTGTTCTTGAGCTGCCCAGAATGTAAGACCCCAAATAATTAATAAATAAAATTTATTTTCCTCTATTTATTATTTTGAAATAGTAAGGGTTGATTTGATTAATGTGGATAGTTATGGGTAAAATACGCAAATATTTCAAAATAAGCAAGTGGTTAAAAATATTCATTGTTTGTTTCGGGAATATTAGATTTGGTCGTGGAATATTATTAAATCTTTTGTGAATATTCGTGACGATTTGGTAGCGACCATGTATGTGGGCCCCATAACGGAAAGCGATGGATGAAGAAAGCGATAAATATAAGTTGTTTAAAAATAACGTCGTAGTTATTACTAATTAATATTGTTAAAATACTAAATTGGTTAAAACACAGAAGATTGCATTAAAGATTGCACCAATTATTGATTCTTACGTAAGAAGGCACTACTCAATAATTGTTACAGTAATTACTGTTCAGTATTTTATTTTATTGATTCAATAATTGTTGTGTTGATATTTTATATTACTGTTGTTTCAATAATTGTCACTACACAATATTTTTCATTATCGAAGCAATAATTCATATTATCTGAATAATATTATTGGATAACATTATTGGCAATGTCTAGAAAGTTACATCTAAGGAGAGGTTTGGTCACCTAATTGCGCGCCAAGAAGTCGAAATTCTTATTGGAAAGCCCCTCTTCCTGGAACCGCCTGGTTGACAATATTGTGATTTCGTAATATTATTTGTGAATAATTAATTATTGATTCATATGATGAGAAAATATTGATTTTATGTGGATATAGATGGAGAAAATTTTAATGTGACAATTGTTGAAAATTAAAATTTTATCTTTTTACGATAAAATAATTCATTTAAATATATTATTATATTTTTAATAATATAATAATGGTGATATTTTTACAATGAATGTGTGATATATGAGTATACGAGAAGAAATAGTATTTTTGTTGCAATAAATGTTTAAAACATGTTAAACATGTCGGTGGACCCCATTTCTTGACTGAAATTTGATTATAGCTTGTAAAATCACCCTTTTATGGATTTCGGTCAATTTCTGTTTGGAATTTGGAAAAATTTCTTACGTAAAGTTGTAGAGAATTGAATTTCCTATAAAAACTCATGAGATTCAATTTTCCGAATAAAAGAGCTATTTATTATGAATTATTGAAATTTCAAGCTCAAATAATTAATTTTGGAAGTTTAAAATATTTTAATTAGAAAAATGTTTTTTAATGTTTTGGCATGTGTGGTGATGTTGTGAAATTTCGGTAGTGGGCGTATGAATTTGAAAAAAAAAAATTATATTAATATTTTATTAAATTTTCTACTTTGGTGTTCTAAGCATTTTCTATAAATAGGTGCTTAGGTTAGAATTGAAAATCACAATTTAAATCAAGTTTCTCTCTCTATATTATCGAGCGTATTCTTGTGAGTATTTTGAGTATATTTTGAGTATTGCTTACTATTGCAAATTCAAGTCATAAATTTATATCCAGGTGTTTCAATTTAGAAATACCGATCTTTCGAGGTAAGGGATAATATTTTTTAATGATATTATTTATTCTAATATCATTATGTCAAGTATTGATCTGAACTTTTTAATCAAATTTGGAACTTTTAGTGTGGGAGTTACTATTCACGATATCGATAATTATTCACATATCTGATACTATTCACGAATATTTACACTATTCATCGAAAAAATGAAAATTTTCCTTTTCGTCCAAAATATCTATTGTGGATACTAGCTTTGATTGTATCCATGTTTTGATCATTCTCGAATTTTACACCACTATAATTATTTTTGAGGTATTTTTGGACGTGGATAAAACAAAGTACGAATCCGTAATCCTTAATCCTTGTCATTTTGTTTCACTAGATTCGTTTCTTTAAAAATATTGTTTATCTTTGGCCTGTAGTGCAAAGATGAATGATTTCGATGAATATCTTTGGTCCGTAGTGCAAAAGATGAGCAGTGTTTAGATGAACATGACCGGTGATGAATATCTTTGGCACAGAGTGTGCAAAAAAGATGAATATTTGATTCGGATATATATTGATTGATGTTACAGGATAAAAGATGAGCGATGAACTTTAAATTTATACATAGAAGATAGTAGTTTGCATTCTCTACTTAACTCTTCTAATGAATTATTATTTCCGCTGCGAATATTGATTTAAAACTTGTTGTCTATTATATTCTATTAGATTTTTCTTTGTTGAAGACTAACGATAATTTGTTGTATATTATCTTAGTCATAATATTCTTTACTGGGCTAGTTGAGCTCACCCTTTTCCTTTTTGTTCCATTTTTCTTCTCGGGGAGGCGAAGAATGTAGCGAGTACTGAAGCCAGGGGTATGGAATGATGGTTATAGAGAGAGTTGTTTAGTAGTCCTCACCATTTTTATAAAATAATGTATCAATAAATGTGATGAGGATTTATTTGGGTATAGATATTGTCTAGAAGATAATATTTGTATTCAAACTCACGCTTTTACTATTGTAATAATAAAGTTGTAGTTGTTTTACATACCATGTATTGACAACTCAGAATGGGTGATGTATACCTATTTTGGGGGGCGTCACGGTTGGTATCGAGCTTAGGATATGATATCTGGCGGAGATCGGGAATAAAACTAGAGGGAGAGACGAGTAAATCCTTCGCTAGTGTGTCCTACTAAGCTTATTTGTTAGTTGGTCAATATATAGGGATATTATGTGATATATTGATTTGCTTAATTAACCCTTGTTTTTTATGACAAGATTTGAGAATGTCGATCGAGAATATAATGAGTGGAAATGAGACAGTGGAGACGCTTCAGATTCACCAACGAGGAGAACGCGTGCAGCAGTGGCAATGTTCCTCTTGTGAACAACACCACTAAGCGAGATGATGAACGAGGGATGTTTAGAAGCTTTTTGCAGTTCATGCAAAATCGACGAGGAGACTCGTGTTCAAAATCTGAGGGAGAAATGATAGCAATTCACGGGTTGTCACAACCCAAACAGTTCAAAGAGTTGGGACCACCGAATTTAAGGGAAAGCCAGATCCGATCAGCCATGAAACATGGGTCAAGCAAATTACCAAGATATTCGATGTCTTGGGATGCACGGAGAACAGAAGGTTCCATTCGCCACCTTTATGTTCCGTGGCGAGGCGGAGACTCATCGGTGGGAGTGCGTGAAGCGTACACTCCATCCGGTACCAAGACTCAAAGATGTCTTGGGAGACGTTTCAAAACTATTTAATGACAAATACTTTCACGAAAGTGTTCGTCATATGAAGGAAGTGGAGTTTATTAGGATCAAGCGAGAATAACATGGCGGTGTCCCAAAGACGAGGCAAAGTTTGCAGAGTTATCTGTGTTTGCACCTCATTTGGTGGAGAATGAGGAACGATGACGCGGATATTTCTTAGAGGTTTGAAACCGGCAGATATGTCAAGATCTCATTTCTCTTAAATTTTCTCTCTATTCAGATGTTGTAAACAGGGCTCAATTATTAGAGCGAGATAACGAGTACGGTCAACTGAGGGACCACAACCAGTCATATGCTACAAATGCGGAAAAGAGGGACATATCAGTCCAAACTGCCCACAACAGTTCAAGGTATGCTATAATTGTGGAAAGGAAGGACATATCGCTCGAAATTGTACGCAGTAGCAAAACCTAGTTCATGGGGACGGTGACTCAAAAGATCGTCCCGTAAAAGTCAAAGTCAACGGTTCTTGGAAGAGCGTTTGTTGTGGTCGTCAAAATGCGAGAACCCAAACGAGGTGATCACGGGTAAGCTATTTATGAATTCTTGCGAAGTTTATACCTTACTTGATACCGGTGCTACCCATTCATTTATCTCTCCTGCTTGTGCTCAACGTTTAAACTTGACTCCGGAGAAATTAGACTTTGACCTATCTGTGGAAACTCCATTAGGAGAAACTTTCATCACATCCACTGTTTATAAATCTTGTTTGATTCAAGTTGGCACCATCACCTTACCTGTTAACCTTATCTCTTTAAAGATACTTGCTTTTGATGTGATTTTAGGGATTGATTGGTTAACTACTCATCATGCCAAAATTGATTGTTTTTGTAAGGTTGTTAGTTTTCATATTCCTAACCAACCTGTTGTACGAATTCAAGCAACTAAACCATTAAAATCAATCACTGTCATATCTAATCATAAAGCTATTCGTTTATTGAAAAACGGATGTCAAGCTTTCTTAGCCCATGTTATGGATTTGAATAAAGACACGTCAAATTTGAATAATATTCCTGTTGTTATTGACTTTCCTGACGATTTTCAAGAACTTCCGGCCTACCCCGGAACGTGAAGTTGAATTCTTTATTGATCTTGAACCTGGTACAAAGCCCATTTCTAAAACCCCATATCGAATGGCTCCTATTGAACTTCAGGAGTTAAAGGTCCAACTACAGGAATTGTTGGACATCGGTTTCATTCGTCCTAGTACATCTCCTTCGGGGTGCTCTGTTTTATTCGTGAAAGAAGAAAGACAGGAGTATGCGACTTTGTATTGACTATCGGGAATTGAACCATGTCACCATCAAGAATAGGTATCCTCTACCTCGTATTGATGACTTGTTTGACCAGTTGCAAGGAGCACAATTCTTTTCTAAAATCGATCTTCGTTCTGGATATCATCAGCTGAAGATTAGAACTGAGGATATTCCAAAGACTGCCTTTAGAACTCGGTACGGGCATTATGAATTCCTAGTCATGTCTTTTTGATTGACTAATGCTCCTGCGGTTTTCATGGATATGATGAACCGAGTATTCAAGGAATATTTGGATCTGGGTTTGTTGTTGTCTTTATTGATGACATCCTCATATATTCCAAAAGTCGTGAAAATCATGAGCACCATTTGAAGTCGGTAATCGCAAAGGCTTCGTGAAAACAAGTTATATGCCAAGTTAAAGAAATGCGAAGTTTTGGCTTGAGAAGTAGCATTTCTTGGGCACGTGGTGTCAAAACATGGAGTATCTGTTGACCCGCGAAGATTGAAGCAATACAAAGTTGGGAGAAACCAAGATTTGGATCAAGTACGTAGCTTTCGGGCTTAATTTGGTTATTATCGGAGATTCGTGGAAGGGTTTTCTCGAATCGCTATTCCGTTAACTCAGATTGACTCGGAAAGATATAAAATTCGTATGGAGCGAGGAATGCGAGAAGAGTTTCCAAGAGCTTAAGAGGAGACTTATTTCAAGACTGTTTCTAACAATACCATCCGTACGGATGGATTTGTTATCTACAAATGATGCTTCGTGCAAAGGGTTAGGATGTGTTCTCATGCAACGTGGGAAAGTCATAGCCTATGCCTCGCGAAAACTTAAAGAATATGAGAGGAATTATCCTACTCATGATCTAGAGTTAGCAGAAATGCTTTCGCTTAAAGATCCGGAGGCACTATCTATACGGGGAGAAAGTGGAGATATATTCGGACCATAAAAGCCTCAAATATTTCTTCACTAAAAAGAACTCAACACGCTGGCAAATGACGTTGGCTCGAGCTATTGAAAGACTACGACCACACTATTCAATACCATCCCGGAAAAGCTTAACGTGGTAGCCGACACGTTGAGTAGAAGATCATATGCAGGAATGAGTGCGATGATGTCGAGTATACGACAGAGCCAACTTTAATAGAAAAAGTTAAGGTTGCTCAAGCCACCAATCTTGAAATGATGTGTATGAAGAAGAAAGTACAAGAAGGTGCTATTCCTAAGCGAGAATTGATGAAGAAGGAATACTTGAGTCCACCTCCGCACTTTGTGTTCCTAACGACTCGATTTGAAGTACAAGATTATGATGGAGGCACACAATACACCATTTGCAATCCATCCTCGGAAGTACTAAAATGTATCGTGATCTTGACATACATTTTGGTGGAACAATATGAAAGAGAGATTGCAAAATTTATCTCAATGTGTTTAACTTGTCAACGTGTAAAGGCGGAGCATCTAGTACCTAAGGGTCCGTTGCAACCACTTGAGATTCCGAAATGGAAGTTGGAACACATTACCATAGATTTCGTTACAGGTCTTCCTACGGTTTCTCAAGGCATCAATGCCATTTGGGTTATTGTTGATAGATTAACCAAGTCTGCTCATTTCTTGTCGATACGGGAGACTTATTCTCTTGAACGTCTTGCTAGTATATATGTAAATGAGATTGTGAGGTTGAATGGCATGCCAGTATCCATAGTTTCGGATCGTGACCCAAGATTCACTTCAAGATTTTGGGTTAGCTTGCAAAAAGCTATGGGCACGGATTTATTGATTGGGATTCGCATACCATCCTCAAGCAGACGGACAATCGAGAGGATATTCAAACTCTTGAAGATCTATTAAGACTCTGTGCCCTAGCTTCAAGGGCAGTTGGGATAAGTATTTACCATTGGTGGAATTCTCCTACAACAACAGTTATCAGGCAAGTATAGGTGTGGCTCCATTTGAAGCATTATATGGACGAAAGTGTCGCTCTCCAATATGTTGGGATGAGGTGGGTGAAGCAACATTGTTGGGACCCGAGTTAGTACGTATATGATCACCGAAAAGATCCAAATGATTCGACAACGATACAAATGGCACAAGATCGACAAAAGAGTTATGCGGATCTTCATCGAAAGGACGTGGAATTTAGTATAGGGGATCATGTATTGTTGCGAGTTGCTCCATGAAAGGGAGTTACAAGATTTGGGAAGAGAGGAAATCTCAATCCACGATTTATTGGTCCATTTCAAATTCTTGACCGAGTAGGAAATGTAGCCTATAGACTCGCGTTACCTCCGAGTATGTCTCGTGTTCATAATGTGTTTCACATATTTGTACTTCGTAAATATGTGAAAGACCCGAACCACGTTATAGAGTTAGAACCGGACGAGATAGCTGAAGACTTAACGTACGAAGAGGTACCTGTCAAGATCTTGGATAGGAAGGAGCATGTCCTACGCACAAAGGTCATACCACAAGTTAAAGTTTTTTGGAGGAATCATGCTATTGAGGAAATGACCTGGGAGTTGGAAACGGAAATGAAAGCGAGGTATCCTCATCTTTTTGAAACACCAGGTACGTACGTCAATTTCGAGGATGAAATTTCATAAGGAGGGGAGGTTGTAAGACCCCAAATAATTAATAAATGAAATTTATTTTCCTCTATTTATTATTTTGAAATAGTAAGGGTTGATTTGATTAATGTGGATAGTTATGGGTAAAATACGCAAATATTTCAAAATAAGCAAGTTGTTATAAAATATTCATTGTTGTCGGGGAATATTCAGAATGCTTTGTCGGGGAATATTAAATTTACAGCCAAGCAAAACCATGTGGGCCCCATAACGGAAAGCGATTGGATGAAGAAAGCGACAAATATAAGTTGTTTAAAATAACGTCGTAGTTGTTACCAAGCTAATATCGTTAAAATACTCGGTGGTTAAAACACGAAGAGCACAAAGATTGCACCAATTATTGATTCTTACGTAAGAAGGCACTACTCAATAATTGTTACAAAGAATTACCGCTCAAAGATATTTTATTTTATTGATTCAATAATTGTTATGTTGATATTTTATATTCGTTGTTTCAATAATTGTCACTACACAAGATTTTTCATTATCGAAGCAATAATTCATATTATCCTAATAATATTATTGGATAACATTATTGACAATGTCTAGAAAGTTACGCTCTAAGGAGAGGTTTGGTCACCTAATTGCGCGCCAAGAAGGTGAAATTCTTATTGAAAGCCCTCTTTCCTGAGGAACCGCTGGGTTGTCAATATTGTGATTCTCGTAATATTATTTGTGAATAATTAATTATTGATTCATATGATGAGAAAAATATTGATTTTATGTGGATATAGATGGAGAAAATTTTTAATGTGACAATTGTTGAAAATTAAAATTTTATCTTTTTCTGATAAAATAATTCATTTAAATATATTATTATATTTTTAATAATATAATAATGGTGATATTTTTACAATGAATGTGTGATATATGAGTATACGAGAAGAAAGAGTATTTTTGTTGCAATAAATGTTTAAAACATGTTAAACATGTCGGTGGACCCCATTTCTTGACTGAAATTTGATTATAGCTTGTAAAATCACCCGTTTATGGATTTCGGTCAATTTCTGTTTGGAATTTGGAAAACTTTTCTTCTGTAAAGTTGTAGAGAATTGAATTTCCTATAAAAACTCGCGAGATTCGAATTTTCTGACAAAAGAGCTATTTATTATGAATTATTGAAGTTTCAAAGCTCCGAAATAATTAATTTTGGAAGTTTAAAATATTTTAATTAGAAAAAACATTTTTTAATGTTTTGGCATGTGTGGCTGATGTTGTATGGTAGTAGTGGTAGTATTACTTTGAAAAAAAAAATTATATTAATATTTTATTAAATTTTCTACTTTGGTGTTCTAAGCATTTTTCTATAAATAGGGTGCTTAGGTTAGATTTGAAAATCACACACGTAAATCAAGTTTTCTCTCTCTATATTATCGAGTTTATTCTTGTGAGTATTTTGAGTATATTTTGAGTATTGCTATACGGTGCAAATTCAAGTCATAGCCTTTATATCCTAAGTGTTTTTATTAAGTACCGATCTTTCGAGGTAAGGGATATTATTTTTTAATGATATTATTTATTCTAATATCATTATGTCAAGTATTGATCTGAACTTTTAATCAAATTTGGAACTTTTTTAGTGTCTGGGTTACTATTCACGATACTTACATTATTCACGATACTGATTATTATTCACGAATACGACATTATTCATCGAAAAAATGAAAATTTTCCTTTTCGTCCAAAATATCTATTGTGGATACTAGCTTTGATTGTATCCATGTTTTGATCATTCTTGAATTTTACACCACTATGATTATTTTTGAGGTATTTTTGGACGTGGATAAAACAAAGTACGAATCCGTAATCCTTAATCCTTGTCATTTTGTTTCACTGGATTCGTTTCTTTAAAAATATTTTTCATCATCCCCAGTCTTAAATGATGATATTATTGAATATCTTTGGCCTGTAGTGCAAAGATGAATGATTTCTGATGAATATCTTTGGCCCGTAGTGCAAAGATGAACAGGTGTTTAGATGAACATGACCAACTGATGAATATCTTTGGCCTGTAGTGCAAAGATGAATATTTGATTCCAAATATATTGATTGATGTTACAGGGATAAAAGATAGACGATGAACTTTAAATTCATACATAGAAGATAGTAGTTTGCATTCTCTACTTAACTATTCTAATGAATTATTATTTCCGCTGCGAATATTGATTTAAAACTTGTTGTCTATTGTATTCTATTAGATTTTTCTCTGTTGAAGACTAACGATAATTTGTTGTATATTATCTTAGTCATAATATTCTTTACTGGGCTAGTTGAGCTCACCCTTTTCCTTTTTGTTCCATTTTCTTCTCGTGGAGGCGAGAATGTAGCGAGTAATTAGAGCTGGGTATGGAATGATGGTTATAGAGAGAGTTGTTTAGTAGTCCTCACCATTTTTGTAAAATAATGTATCAATAAATGTGATGAGAATTTATTTGGGTATAGATATTGTCTAGAAGATAATATTTGTATTCAAACTCACAATTTTACTATTGTAATAATAAAGTTGTAGTTGTTTTTGTACCATGTATTGACAACTCAGAATGGGTGATGTATACCTATTTTGGGGGCGTCACACAGAATATTATGTCAGAGTTCGAGTCTTCAAGTTTGACCAGTCTTAGATCTTTGTTCATTACGTTTCTGGGCTGGCTAATGTGTTATGATTATAGTACTTATGTAGTACTACAACTACAAACAACTTTCATGGCCATTCTGCATCTTAACAGCAAGTTATAGGCCATCAAAGTCCTTGTCAGACATGTTCTTCATTTTCTGGGTTACCCAGAAAATGAAGAACAGTCGAGGTAGCTACTTTGGGTCCTTATAGATTGTAGTATAGGTCTAGTTTGTGTGATCTAAGAGTTCCAACATGTAGAAGGGATGTCAGACTACAATTATATATCAACAGATCTACTTAACAACATCAAATCAGTAAGTTCGCCTTACCAAACTAGGGGTCAAGAAACGGTTCTTGAAGATCTAGGTTTCCCAGAAATCTTCATCCGACATGATGGTCAACCATACTTTGACCACCACTAATTTCCATTCTGTGTATGATCTGAGGTTTCTAGAGGCATTTACAGACAGTTCATATACCAGGCTACAAGATCTAACTAACAATAGGATCTAAACATTATAATACATCAAGATCTGAAGCTCAGAATATATTGTCAGACGAGATCTGGGTTTTTAGGTAAATAAAAGGCTTAATTATGTACTCCTTATACCAGACTACAAGAATCAAACAACAACACAACCAAAACACTAATATACTGCAAGATCAAAGGCTCAGCAAATGGTTGTCAGAGTTTCGGGAAATTTGGGTTTGCTAGAAACCAGACTTTGTGTTCTATTAGTATTGTTTGACCAATCATAACTCAAATCTAGACATGATATGAGGTTGATTCAAGTTGCAGAATAAAGACCACATGGCATACAACATATCCATAATATAAAACACCATAAACATCTAACACAGAAGAATCTAGAGGCTCTGACATTTTCTTGTCAGACTTTATTTTTCAACTTTCCCAGATTTTTGAAATCTTTAAATTCGTGCATCTAGATGATATATATATATGATCTAACCACCTAGATCACTAATTAACACCATCTAGCACCAATCTAAACAACAACTTACAACAACAACACAAATCTTGATGATCTAGCAGTTTAGAGATTTATACCTTATTAATGCAAAAATTTCGATTATGATCTTGGTGATCTGACATAGGAGAGATAAGGAATGGTATTGGCTCTCCTTATCACTTAGTTCCTCACCAAATTTTCGGATGGGAGAGAGAGAAAAGGCTTAGCAAGGCTAGCAAGTAAAGTGTGTTTATTACTTAACGTTTTAACCTTTGATTTTTGGTTCAATGAATTTGTAGGATGCAAGATGGCTGGTATTTGATGATTAAAGTAGATTATTAGACCACATGTCTAGCTTAGGGTTGGTCACCAACCACAAGTAGGGTTAGATCTACACTCCACCCCATTAAAATATAAAGAAAGGTAGTTTGGTCATTTGACTTATAAAGTAAATGGCAACTTTGTAACTTCTCACAACCATTAGGTTTTAACCCTTAGGGTTTAACCATAAGGTTACACAAATTTATGATCTAGTATTTACTAATTAAGATTAGGGTTCCCTAATTATAGTAAAGTTTACTAATCACATTCAAGCTTGCTAATTAGGATTAAGGCTTCTTAATTAACATTAATCTCTATAACTTAATAATTAGGTTTTCTCTAATTGTACATTAGGGTTTCCAATATTAGAAGTTAGGGCTTTCTAATTAATCAATTAGGGTTATCCCTAATTACATATAGAATCAATAACATAAAAACCTTATACTCATCTTCAAGCTTCCCAGTTAGGGTTTTAATATTCCGAATTAGGGTTTTGATTCCGGTTACAAAATTGGGGTTTCATAATTAGGTAATAGGGCTTCTTATCAGTCGATAAGGTTTTCTAACTGAACGTCGAGGTTCTTAAAATATTATTAGGGTTTTTGACTGGGATAATTTATCCGGTCAACCCTCGACCCTTAACCTCATACTGTACACATATACAATCATATACACAGATACTCTTAACACTGTAGACCTTCACCAAAAGTTTTTAAATTCACAAAATTCATTCCTAAAAATGTTAAATACATACACTTATTTTCTATCTAGGTTTATTATTTAACCTCTATTCAATCTTTTAAGATTTTATAAAATTGTCTAAATTCTCGGGTTATCACATCTGCCACCTTGGCTCGTTGAAAAGTTTCCTCATATGCGTCTTCGGCTCTTGCCCTCTTCGTAGATTCTTCTTTTAATTTGTTCTCAAGCTCTGTAATCTTCTTTGTCAGATGCTCGTTCTCTGCTTCAGTGTGGATTAGTTTCTTTTCGACATTATTTAGTAGTTCATCTCGATCTTGAATCTCGTATCTGTTATTTAGCTACTATCTCTTGCAACTCCTCGATGGTATCCTAGAGTTCCACATTGCGATGGTATACCTCATCGTACATATGGGCAGCAATCGAGTTAAGTGGAAGCTCTTCCTCATTGTCCTCCTCATCCTTGTTCGACTGTGGCAGCTCAACGGGGTCTTCCTCATCCGTCTCTATCTCATCATCCTCATAAGGTAAACCCTCCTGCTCAACCACTGTGACCAACAGAGTTGTTTCCCGTGGCAGTAGTTGTTCACAAACCACTTGAATATCTCGAGGCTCCTCCTCTTTAGGTATTTGGGATCCTTCCTCCCTAGCCTGACTGGATTCTCCTACATTAGCCTTCCTGACAACAAAATTTTAAGTTTTCAATTACTAATCATTATTACTCGACACTCATGAGCACATAATTTACAATCACATAAACACATAAGTGTTTTATTACTTCTTTCTTAACAACTCGATAAGAGTTTATCACCACTATCTTTTCAAAGGTTACTTCCTAAGGCTTTTCCCCACCTAAGGTTCATAACCTAAAGCTCTGATACCAACCTGTGACACCCCCAAATCTAGGTACTTCATTCCCACAAGACTTGGTGTTCATTTTACATTCATACATATCTATCTACCCAAATATAATATAAATTTAAATCAGAAATCCTCCCTTTAAAATGTTACATCATTAATCAAAAAGTCTTCCCAGGTTGTCTAACATTAAACATCAATTAAGTGCGGAAATAAAAGAATTACATCACATCATTAAATATAAAGTCCAACATCATGACAATAAATGAAATTACAAGTCTTCATCACTTGCACATTTTCCCTTTCCTTTGCTAGTTGTAGGTTCATCGACCTTCTCAGCTTTAGCTGCAATGAGTGTATATATATGCAAGAGTGAGCAAAAAAAATGCTCACTAGATATAACAATGAAACAACAACCAAATAATAATTGCCAATGAATAGGCTCATCAAAACTGAATGGAACTCTATTAATGGTAACCAAAAACTGGAATCAAAATATGTAATATATCTGAGGGTCATAAGACCACGAACTACGTCCACGGTTACATGTAATCTTTCAACTTTAACCTTAACAGTTATACTTTAGGGACTTCACGTACTTAGGGGGATCATCCCTTTGTACCATGTATTGTGCACAAACATCTAAACGCATTGCGTACCCCCTATAATAGGGTTGTTCTTCTCAGTTTTAGAGTACAAGTCCGCACAAAAGAAAGTTTGGTTTGGATAACTTCAAGGGTAATTTAGAATTTAACGATCATCAACTAAAGGATTAGTTGAATCAACAAAGTTTGATAAAACTACGATTGTTCAATAACAACATAATATAAAACAATACATAATCATATATGAACCAACTATTTATTAAATTTATGCTTGGAAAATAACTAAAACATAAGTGTTGAATGAAACAATAAACCTTGCTTGAACAATAATAAGCTAAGACTATGATCTTATAAAACTAGAAATGAAATTACTGACCTTACATTAACTGATAGCAAGCTAGAAACAAAGCTTGCTAAACATGATAATAACTTGAGCAAAGTAATTGAAATACAACAGTTCAATACTAGGAATTAGAGTTCAAGAAGCGTTCACTATAAAAGAATGAACTAAAGAAACTTGTTTAATTATAAACAAGCTAGAGTAAATCAAAAATGATTAGAATTCCAATAGAATTAGGGTTAAAGCTTGCTCATTGTAAAAGGTAAGAATTACAAACTTTCTCAATGTAAAGAGTAAAGAAATAAGGTTTTGGAAACTTGCCTCATGCGTAAGCTATAACTTACAACTCACATTCACCTACACATAATATTAGAATTACAATATCTATTAGATATACTAACATTCATATACCAAAATAACACTCACCTCTAGCTAAACTTGTTATTTTAGTACAAGTCTCACCTTACCATACACATTTTAGAATCACAAGTGTAGTTTCATAACACTTATTCATTATTCACGAAGTTTCTTAAATCATAACATAACGCGTTCGTAGCTTACTAATCCTTTCTACAACTTTGAAATTACTAAGCACATGACACAATTCTGTTTTCACCTCTTCATTACATATTTCTCACATTAACATAACATTAGACTAAGTTACAATGAGTGTTCAAGGTCTGCAGAAATAGCAGACTTGTAACGCCCCAAAATTCGGTCTATCTTCACACCCGGATTCCGTACGTCACGATCCCATCTTCTTCCAAACATACATCATTATATAATGAAATCTAACAACATACACTCTCAAATCCCAGGTTCTAAAAACCATATAACCTTTTTCATTATAAATAATGATAAATACATTATGCATTCCATCTTACAAGAGTGACTTTCATCCGCCACTAAGGATACATAACAGTTCATTAAACTAATCTAAAGTTTATTTAACTTATTTTATATTACAAGTCTTCACTCGATCTTCTTCTCAAGACATCCACATTCGAATGACACTTCATCCGGATATCGCTGACTTGATCTTTACGAGTTCTTAAGTTCTTCTAACTTCGTTCGCTGAAAATATTTTTCATTTAAAGCAAGTGTGAGCATTCAATTGCCCAGCAAGTCATAACAGTTGAACAAACATCTTCAAGAATTCAAACATTCTTTTAAGACTTCAATAACCGAACAAAGGTTATGAAGCAGCTTGAATAATAGGAATAATCTCGATTCCTATCATTTTAAAACAATATTCACTTTAATTTAAAATATTTTCATTCTTCTACCTTTTTCATACACATTCTGTCTGGATAGAATCATTAGCACAGACTTAACAATAACAGATCATGTATGAACAGAGCATTCTCTTATTGAACAGTTAAATCACAGAACAGTTCATCTCATAGAAACACTGAAGTGTTCACATTGTGGCTCATGGCCTCATACGTTCTACCACCTTGCACAAATATCTCACATTAGCACATAGACGGAACTTCTCAAGTTCAATATCTAAGAAGTTTAAGAAACTAGCATTCATTTGAAATATGAATGAAGTTATGAAACTTGCCTTACGCACAGCTACAGCTTACGCTGAACTTCTCATTCCAGTTCCTATGTAGCACATAAGAAAAACAACACATACACTAATTAGTCATGTATATTTGACTTATGCATTAGTTTGCTTAATTTTACTTCTTAGGGTTCGCGTTCTTGTAACCTAAGTTTACGCGACCACTTTCATTACCGTTCTACGGCTTCATGACATATGGAGATGTCTTACTTTTACGTTCATCATCTTTGATGTTTTACATCTTATCTTCTTCTTATAACTTCTCTAGGACTCAGAACACATCGCTTCTCTACTAGTAGTCCATATGGTACTCTGAGTGGTTTCCCACAAACAACCAACAAACAAGTTCCCGTCTCGTCTACACTGCCCATAACAGTGAGTTAGACCGATTACCAGTTTTGTATATACATTCGCTCTCTGAAGGAATTGTTTAGCCCAGCTCCCATATGCCAACCATCAAAGGTTACGATTGTACTACAACTTAACTTATCTTAACTTATCCGAACTTATTAAACTATAATCTTCGTTAAGTTAATTTCTCATTCCTTATGGCTTCCTGGCAACTAAATGCCACCCCTCAGGATTCATTCTTATATGACTCACCTTCGACTTTCATTAATCTTATTATCGTTCATTACGGCTTTCTCGATAATTCATGTCTTACTTACTACCTTTGTCAACGTCTAGGTCATACAACCAGGGTATACTTAGAGCGTTAATCTCAATTACCAATAATACGATTCAAGAGGATCGTTTACGTATTCAACATTCACATTGCTCATCTTTTAATCTCTCATTCAACCTTTACTCAAGGTTTTAATCGCTTTCGATCGTTATTCATCCCACGAACCCCATGTTCATTATTCTTTCTTAATGTCAAAGCCATACTGTTCGTTATATGCTAAGACTGCTTGCAACTGCGTTACGTTTATGTTTACATTTATTCTCTTATTGATCTTTTAATCTCTTTCGACCATATCGTTCAACCTGTACTAAAGGTTTAATTCACTTGTTTAAGTGTTATATTAGTTGAACATTATGTTCTTTATCTTCCCGTATGTTTCCCCCAAGAGTTGAGCAGTTAAAAGCCCTTCTTTGTCTTTTTCCCTACACTGGCGCTGCAGCGCCACTCTCTTCTTTATCTCTCATACCGAGGCGCGAGTTTACAGTACCCGGGTTCCTGGTCTGGCACTGTAGCTCCACCTTTCAAGGCATGGCTAGCGCCGCGGAGCCAAGCCCTAACCCTATAAAATTTCTCTAAGTCTTTTATCGTTCTGAGACGCTTACTTCCCGCTTCCATAACTTATTCGTTATAACTCGAAACTAGGTCGTTCCAAAGCCATTCCCTTTCTTATCTTACGTACTTCAATACACCCTAGATAGAACTTCGTTCTGAATACGTTAGTGTGCAATTCGATTGGCTTGATCTTCACCCTTTATTCATTTTAAGTTTTTAACGCTCTTCGTTTGTTCGTCCGTAATTTGGTCATCCAAACTCGGAATTCGTTTGTTCTTGAGTCCATGACTCACGTTTTCTATGTTCTCTTACATTCTTATGAAAACCTACACGTTCGGGTTCATTTACTAACTTTCTAATTCTCGTTTGTCTTTTATGAAATTTTTGCCAGAACTTCGTTATAGCTAAGTTTTAATCCATTTTTCATGAACGTTTCTACCATTCCTAACCAAGCAATATTCATCTAACTTTTATGTGATGGTTTTAAACTTGTCCATCAACAACAATTATCCTACGATGGTTTCAAATTTATCCATCAACAACGTTCTTCGTGTTCTTCGCATGTTCTTCGTTCGTTCTTCATTTTAATCGATATTTTGGATTACAATTTCACTTTTTATTGTAATTTGATGTTAGAGAACATCATTCCTTACTTATTTCACCTACTTATTTATATAATCCACTCGGATCATTCTAAATCATTACGAATCTTATACTTCCTTAAGAAATTTATAAACTAAACTTTTAATTCTTATTTCTTCATTTTCTTACGATTTCAACCATATGAAATCATTCCTAATATCATTTACTTCTTATTCTTATTAATCTATGTTTTGAACATAAAAACTTTAGAAAAGTTAACTTAGGAGTTAGGTTTTAATACCTTTCCTCTTTATTTTTCTTCCGCTAGACTAAACAGACGATTTGCTAGCTTTTCTATTTCACGAACACTTTCGATCCGATCAATCATGCTCATACTCTTCCTTCTCCATCTCCATCCGAACTCTCTCTCTCTCTCTAGTTGTAGGATTTTCAAAATCTCATTTAAATGAAAGTTAGCTTCTTATTTATAAAAAATCCAAAGCTAGGGCAAAATAGTCATTTCACCCCCTAACCTCCTTACTATTCACACCTCCATACTATTCATGACTTAAGTGTTAAGTTAACTTAGCCCTTAAGTCTACTTAACCTTTAAGTTTCGAGGTTCCTTCTTTTGGGTTTCGTCTGACAGTTTTAAAAACTGTGATTCCCGGAATCTAAATATTTTTGAATATTTCATCTTTCCTTTATCGATTAACTTTTACGTATTCTTTGGATTTCTGAAAAACTGAAAAACACTTTTTGGCGTTAAGCGTTTTCCTTCACGTTTTACCCTAACGTAGCTAAATGAATGAAAAGTACATAACAATACTTTTTGTCGTTTTTATTTCGTCTGATTTTTGCACGTTTTTTGAGAAAAACTTTTATCGGCTTACTTAACATTTCATGATATATTATCGTCAAATCTTTCGACGGAATGTCATTTCGACATACCGAACTCTCGGAAAGGCTTAGGTTATTCAAACCCTAACCCTTAGGTTTCGTCGGGTGAATAGTGTTTGTTTCGTCTTTTTTCCCTGGAAATATTTTTGTTCCCAGAAAATTTTTATTTTTGTCTTGAAAATTATTACTTGTTCAATCTAGCTCGTAGCCAGAATCCTCCCAACTTATAATCATCCTAGGTTCTAGAACGATTAATAAACACATAGCACATAATATTATTAATAAAATTCATTTTCTTAATAACTAATTCTTTAAACTTAAATTCTGGAAAAATCCAAATTTCTGGGTCGTTACACTTTTCCCCTCTTATAAAAATTCCGTCCTCGAAATTTCTTAAAACCACACCCATACCCGAGTCATCACATTCACCCCTTCTTCATAGAATTTCGTCCTCAAAATTTTAGCCTACCCCTCTTCTCAACTTCTCTTCAAAGAAGTAGAATAAACAACGAGGAATATAAGAATTCCTTTGAAATATTTCATACTTTTGCTGAGGGGTCAAATCGACCATGAACTCTTACTAGGTTTAACAGCATGACGCCATAACCTTTCTTCCACGGTCAGTTTACAATCACAAAGAAAGCAAACTACCTCTTACCCATCGTATACCCCATTTCGGGATATGTTCACCTCCGACTAAATCATTAGATTCCTCACCAAAACAATTTGGTTTGGCACAACTTCTTCAAAGAAAGCTCAATTTTCTTTAAACATGACATACCATTTGTCTAGCCGAATCAAGTACCTTAGACCATACCAATAAATTGGATATCAACGTGAAACATTCATCTAGTCAACTCAATCGACATCGACTACTTCTGTAAATTCTTTTCGCAATACATCAAAACATTTTATGACGTCATGATACCGTACTTTTCACAGTACGTTGAGGACTTCGTTAGTTTGTGACTTCATCATTATACATCATACGATAGCGGGTTGTTGATCCTAAGATCACATCTAACACCAGGTTCAATTGCATTAATAACTCCATCCTTTTACCATCCTTGCATCAAATGCACTGATGATATAAAATTCATTTTGATATTTCAAATCAATTTCTGTCTAGCCGAAACAATTAGCGTAGACATACCAAGAATAGTTCTTTTAAAAATCTTTTAATTCCAAAAGTTGAACCAATTCTTTCATTTTCAAAATACGAACACATAAGCACGATTTCAATAAACTTCAAAATCTAGCATAGCTAGATGACTTGGAATATCCTATTCTCCATCTTCCTTTATTGTCTTACTGCGACAATACTTAATCTTCTCTAGCACCTTCAATACTTAGCCTACTGAAAATAACTTATTTTCAGTCTAAACATCCCTCTACCTTAGTACAGTCCATCAACTTACCACACATTATGAGTTCAGGAACTTTCCATAATAATATGAGTTTAAGAACTATCTCAGACAGACCATAAGTGTCCATTTGTTGAGAAGTTCAAAAACCTACCATATCATTATGAGTCACGAACGTACCATAAGTATGAGTTTCAAGAACTCGCACCTATCTTATCGTTCTCTACCTATCAAGTATATACATGAGAAAAGATTTACCTTCTCGTCATATACATCTTGATAGCTCGACTAATTCCAATGATTATCACTGTAATAAGCTAAGCAGTTGTTACACCAAGCACAAACCTCTGCCCATAACAAAGGTTCATACAACTCAGCTATCACATGAGTCCTCAATTTAAATTTTTACAACTTCTAAATCTCTCTTTACTAAGTACGAATTTTCTTTAATTCATATACTATCCTTCATAACTCAATCTGAGTTCTTCTTCCCGTAGTACTTCATAGTACTTATACATCATTCATCGTTTAATAGCTCATCTGTTACTATGATTCACTATGATCACATGGTGATCTTCTTATCCCTCTCTCTACGATTATAGTCTTAGATACTCTTACCTAAGATATATAACCTATCAGCTCTAATACCAATCTGTAACGCCCTGAAATCCGGTCTATCTTTACACCCGAATTTTGTACGTCACAATCCCATCTTCTTCCAAACATACATCATTATATAATGAAATATAATAACATACACTCTCAAATCCCATGTTCTAAAAACCATATAACCTTTTTCATTATAAATAATGATAAATACATTATTCATTCCATCTTACAAGAGTGACTTTCATCCGCCACTAAGGATACATAACAGTTCATTAAACTAATCTAAAGTTTATTTAACTTATTTTATATTACAAGTCTTCACTCGATCTTCTCGCACATCCACATTCTGAATGACACTTCATCTGGATATCGTCAGCTTGATCTTTACGAGTTCTTAAGTTCTTCTAACTTCGTTCGCTGAAAATGTTTTTCATTTAAAGCAAGTGTGAGCATTCAATTGCCCAGCAAGTCATAACAGTTGAACAAACATCTTCAAGAATTCAAACATTCTTTTAAGACTTCAATAACCGAAAAAAGGTTATGAAGCAACTTGAATAATAGGAAAAATCTCGATTCCTATCATTTTAAAACAATATTCACTTTAATTTAAAATACTTTCATTCTTCTACATTTTTCATACACATTCTGTCTAGCTAGAATCATTAGCACAGACTTAACAATAACAGATCATGTATGAACAGAGCATTCTTGTTGGGTAAAATCTATATACGCACAACACGCAAGTATACGTGGTCAACAAGTAATAGAGTGATAAGTAGAGTATATCTCTATGTGAAT
This sequence comes from Panax ginseng, assembly GCA_020205605.1. NCBI lineage: Eukaryota > Viridiplantae > Streptophyta > Magnoliopsida > Apiales > Araliaceae > Panax > Panax ginseng. The sequence continues at coordinate 113,904,620 of CM035132.1, forward strand.
TACAATTGAAGAAGGTTTAAGAATAAGTTCTCTATCCGATTACATGTGATGTCAAGCATATCTTTACCTTAACATTCATCAAGATTAAGCTATTCACAAAATCATGAACACATGCTATATCAACTAGGTCTAGATTTGAATATCCTCTCTCGATTCCATCCAATTCCACAAAGAATTGTTGATCAGGAAATTCATAGATTCAAGCACAAATCAATATAGATAAACTGGAGATAGATTATTAAATTAGAAATCAAAGTTTACAAAATCATCGATTCACTCAAAGATCCATCACAAGCCTAAAAAGTGAATTAGTTCAAACTAAACGAAATAAACACTGAATAAATCATAGAAATCATCCTTAGATTACAACTATTAGTCTAAGACGAGGAGTATTGAAAAACACCCTTCACATAGCCTAGAATTGCAATCGTCTCGAAAATCCCTTCGAAATACTCCTCCACGCTTGCTATCAAAAACTAAGCTTAGATTTTCGTAATATGTCTTGTGTCTTGTTGAAGTTGTTATTCCTCGATTATATCATGTCCACCACACAAGTCTCAGCCGAAATTCCCTTCAATTAGAGTTACAATACCATGGAAATAGCTAAAATTCATGCCCAAAAAGAATTATAAACATAACAGGACACTTCAGAATAACAACTTTTAGCCTACGGGGGGTTCATGATTATATAATATTTTAGCCCGTGGCATCCTTTCTGTCTAGCTCGTATAAAGACCCCTCGCCCCGGCGGGGGTATATAGTGTATTTTGGCTCGCATACGTGGGCTACCTTTCGCTAATCGGAGATTGAGACCCCAGCCGGGGGTGTATAAACTAATGATGCATACAAGCGACTGTTCTTCTTCTGTCAAATGCCTTTGGCCGACTTTTTTAAGTCAGACTCCATTTTTTTCCAATTATGCTCCAATTGACTTCAGTTCACACCGAATAGCTCCAAATGTACATTGAATGCTACAACCACCATTCTACACATGAAATAACATAAAACAAGTTAAAATGAACATGATCATAAAGATTTAGCAACAAATAAGCATGAAATGAATATTGAATCGCATATATAAAATCCACTTATCAAAATCCCCCAAACTTAAACTGTGCTAGTCCTTGAGCACAAAATAACTATATGCAATGCAATGCAATGAAATGAATACAACTTAACTTATATGCTTTTAAATCCAACAATATCGCAGAATCAAGATTATCTTAACGGTCTCAGCGGAAACAAGCAACTATACAATACCAATTACCAAAAACTAATCTACAATTCCATTTTAATCCACGAATCTCAATCCATCATCACTGGTATAGTGTGTGTGTACAACATCCATGATCACCGATACTGACTCAAATTTCAATACATAACCAATCTCTTCGAAGGAATCATGCAGCACAAACTTAAAAATTTCAAAAATAGACAACTTCAACTAAAATCAAACAATCACTAACTCGGGGGTTCAAGCGTGGTACTTATACTTTATTCATATATATATATATATATATATATATATATATATATATATATATATATTTAAGTTTTATATATATACGGGGCTTTTTGCTCTTATTTCCTGTTTTATTTTTTTATTATACACATAGCTATGCAATGTCTTATTCCCTTAGGCTTTTCAATGCTACCTTAACGAGCTTTCAACCAACGACTCCCAGACCATTAAGACCTTAGGGAGCTAGGTGTAAAGACAATCCCCTTGGGCTTACTTACTCAAGTAACAAAGGCCACAAAACTAGACAAGCACGCCACGGTGTTTATTTTTTTCTTTCTTTTTTTCTCTTTTTTTTAAATTGGAAATAAAGCTTATATACCCCACATATCATCCCCCAAACTTAGGTTCTTGCCTAACTTTCGCCTCTACTGTCCATTCTTGTCGTTTTGTCATTTACTTTAGCATTATCCTTTAGACACCATTTAGATATAAATTTGAACTGACCAATTAACATAGATGTTTGTTACTTGTGCTATCCTTTTATACCAGTTTCAAACAAACTCAAGATTCGATTCATAGCCGAAATTGTATCATAGTTCTAATACTCAATACTATATTTGTTAACTTATTGTCAATCACATCATAGGCCCACAAATCATATAAACTGCAACATTGATGGACTTACGCAAACACAATATTTACTAACTAAATTTTTTATTTTTTTTATATAAGGATAACAATATGAATTACAAGATTATCTACTATGCAATGACAAACATTAACCTAAGTTACTATGTATGCACCTAAACTATCATGCAATACTGAAATTAAGATGTAATACATAAATTTAAATGACAAAGTGCAAATTCAAACCTAAATGAGCTAAATGCACGCACACATGTATTTAAATACCCCAAACTTAAGTAATACAATGTCCTCATTGGATGAATAGTCAAAATAAGGATGTGAGGACTTGCTATCGCTTAAGTCTCGAGAGGAGGTTGTTGTTCTTCCATCGGAATCACTCTCGGTGGGAACTTGGCATTGACACCACCAAATCCAGTACTTCATTTTGGTGTTCACTTATCAAAAGTATTACATCTAACTACCCATCAATAAAGAATAAAGACATAATTTAAATAACTTAAACAATAATCTCTCCGATTAAAGGGTTACATCATCATCTCAAATTAAATCCCAGGTAATCTAACCTTAAAATTATTACATAAGTTTGTAGAATAAATCACATATTAAAACAAGTCTTTAACATAATTTATTAAAATAAAATTCTCAAAAGCCTTCATCATTTGGACATCTTGCCCTTGCCTTTGCTTGTCGACGGCTCATCAACTTTCTCCACTTTAGCTGCAGTGTTAATTGGAAGAGTGAGCAAACAAATGCTGACTAATTTAGAACGTAGCAATGATAATAACATGAGAGTGAACAACGAAAGCTGAACAATAAGGAACTTATTCTACAAATCAACTAAAAAACAAGTTTGAACTTTAATTATCTGAGGGTCTTAAGACCACGAACTATGTCCCCGGTACTTAGGTATTATTACCCAACCTTAACAGTCATTTAGACTATACGGACCCTTCTTAACGTACTTAGGGGGATCAGCCCTTTGTACCATGTATTGTGCACAAACATCTAAACGTTACACGTACAAAATCCCCTATGTTAGGGTTGTTCGTCTCAGTTTGAATTTAGAATTTTTCGCACTAAAGAAAGTTTAGTTTGGAACTAACTTATCGGTGTTTGTAGAATTTTAGAACACTATTAGAATATAGATTAATTACATCGATAATAAAGGTTTAATACTTGAAGAATGTATAAGCTTTGATCAAGGCTATCAAAGTCAAAGATGGGATATCAACAACATTTATAATTGAATAAACATGATATACATGCAAAGTGCTATATGGAAGGAGTTTAGAACAATCTTCCTTGAATCAATGTATTAGAACAATGTATGCTTCAAATAATAATAAGGAAAGTAAAACTCGCTCGATGTAACGAATTAGGTTACATAAGCTTGTACAAACATACGTAAGATAGGTTAAGCTTGATCAACTTTATAAAGAGTGTTAGAAACTTGCACAATAATAATTTAAGAATGGGAACTTACATTCAATATGAAAAGAATGAAGTTAAAAAGATTACTCAATATAAAGAGTTAAGGTTTAAGAACTTGGTCAATAATAACAAGGTAGAGCTAGAAAACTTGCCTTGATTGCAAGCTACACAAATGTAAAATAATCTTCAATTACCCTACATACACCATTGAAATCGCAACAACAATCAATTATATGAATATTAGCTTTTAGGATTTAAACCATCATTTTGGGTCATAACCTTAACTTAGCATCTAACCACGTAGGTTAACATACTTAACGCTTCTAAAATTACACATTGATCAACATAACTTAATCGTTCAACTCTATCTTTCGAAAACATCTCATTTAGTTTTATTTTATAACATATTTAAATAATTATTTCAAATCTTTACACTATGCATTTCAACACATTGACATCTGATATTATAGTTTATATCATGTTTTAACATCATTAATATACACGCTAAACTAACATAAGTCCGATATGCGACGACTGCAAACAAGCGAGACCTCATTATCTCGATTCGAGGTGTGGCGCAATTGCGCCACACTTAAAGCTGGGGGGCGTGCGTTTTTGCGCATTTTTTGCATTGGCTTTAATTGTTGTACAATTGTTGTTTGAGATGCAAGAAGAGACGGAAATGAACTGTAGCCGTTTTTAGACCAATAAACACAAATTTCACCCATCAAACGGTGATAACAACATGTAAAATAAATATACAACTAACAAAAACATGATTGCTAACATATTCAACCACTTAATGTAATTTAACAACAATTAAAACTATTTTAATTTCTCAATTTTCATGTTTTTCATATTAAACTCCATTTTGATGATCTATCCAAAAATCATCACTTTGAGAATTAGTTATTTGGCCAAATCATTCCATTCATATTACACTATGTTCGTATCTCAATGAACTACCATATGCAAGCATCAATTTACAATTTTATACAAAATTAACCACTAAAATTGATACTTTCTAAGGCCATTTTTTTTCAAATATGAACACTGATATTCATTATCTTTCTACACACCAATTGCTTACGAATTTGATAACTGATACCTCACTCATACATTACGACAACATATTCTACAATATAACCCATATCATATACACAACATTTGAAACAACAATTCAACAAAATCGTTTATAGAGAACTAGAAATTAGAAAACTAAATTTTAGAATTAAGGGTGAATTTTTACCTAAATCCTTGACTGATGAGAAAAAGGATGACAAGGAATTGCATTCCCTCTTGATACTCCTTTCTTAGCATAATTACAGAGAAAACTCTCTTACCAAGCTCTCTCCACACTCTGTTATTTCTCCTTCTCACTAGACCCTTCTCTGAACTTAGCCTTAGAAAATAAAGCGCGTAGGAAAAATATAAAGTGACTCCCACTAACGTCGATGTAAAGACACAAAAAAGGGCGTCAGTTGAATAATGCCGAAGGCCATAAGGCCTTGTTTGGCTAACCAACTTTCCCCAAACTAAATTATTTTAATAACATTTATATTATATAGTTTTATGTCACACTTTTAGTTGATTAATTTAAATAACTTAGTTTAGTTAATTTAAATAACTTATAATACTAATAATAAAAATCTTATTATCATTAATAAATAATTATATATCTAATTTAATTAATAAATTAGACATATCACTATATTTAATTTATTTATTTCCTTTAAATTAAACAATTCATTTAATTTAACTAATTTCTTAAATATTAAGCAATTGATTTAATTTAACTATCTCCTTAAATTAAATCCAACAAATAAAATTATCATTACTCGATTCAATTAACATTAATTAATTTAGCTACTAAATTAATTCATGATGATTCATCAAATATTTATTTTCCTCAATAAATAAATTATTTTAAATATTTATTTAATTCCATAAATATTTAAATTAAATTACAAATTTCTCGATCGTTACATCCTTCCCTCCTTAAAAGGATTTTGTCCCCGAATCATAACTCAAAAAAATTTATCCATAACATTCTTCCTCCTTAACAAGATTTTGTCCCCGAATAATTTATATAAAATCAAGCAAACAAGCGAGGATAATTCTTCATCATAGCGCTTTCAAGTTCCCACGTAGCTTCTTGACATTGTGGTTCCTCCAGATTACCTTAACGAGAAGGTATCACCTTATTCCTCGAGTACTTGCTCTTTTACATCAACAATTTGAGCGAGGGACTTCTTCATAGGACAAATCCTTCTCAAACCTGTAAAGGGCTCATATTCTATAACATGTTTATAATCGGGCTTATATGGTCTCAAATGAGAAACATGGAAAACATTATGAATATGCTCCAACTCTGGGAGGTAAAGCTACCTCGTGACGCCACTTCCCTTGACTCGTCGAAGCACTTCAAAAGGTCCTATAAATCTAGGGCTCAATTTCCCTTTCTTGCCAAATCGAATTTTCCCCTTCGGGGAGACACTTTCAAGAAAACATAACTCTGAGCATCGAATTCCCTATTTTGTCGATGTTGATCAACATATATTTCTTTATCTATCTTGTCTTTTGCTATCAATCTTGCTCGAATTACTTTGATGATCTCGACGATTTGTTGTACCAATTACGGACCCAATAGTTGGCGTTCACTAACCTCGTCCCAACATAATGGAGTTACGCATTTCTGTAGTATAACGCAACCCGTAAAAGCGGCATGCCAATACTCGCGTGATAACTATTATTATAAGAAAATTCCACCAATGGTAGATGGTCATCCCAATTTCCCTTGAAATCCATGATACATGCTACGAGCATATCCTCTAGTGTTTGGATGGTTCTCTCACTTTGTCCATCGATTACGAGGATGGTATGTTGTGCTCATTCTCGGTTGTGTTCCCAAACATTCTTGTAATCGTTTCAAAAATTAGATGTGAAAGCGTGGATCTCACATCGATACAATGGACACGGTACACCGTGTCTTGACACAATTTCCTTCATGTATAGTTTTGTTAAGCGATCTAGTGTAAGCCGAATCTTGATTGGCAAAAAAGTGTGCCGACTCCGTTAGTCGATTGACAATCACCCAAATGGCGTCGTAACCTTCTTTGAGTCGTTGGAAGACCTACCACAAAATCCATTGTGATATGCTCCCATTTCCATTACGGTATCTCAATGGTTGTAACAATCCGCTTGGCCTTTGATGTTCGACTTTGACTTTACGACACGTTAAGCATTTTGCACACACACTCGACCACATCCCTCTTCATATTCGTACCACCAAAATGATGCTTAAGATCTTGGTACATCTTTGTACTCCGGGGTGAATAGAATATCGTGAGTTGTGAGCTTCATTCAAAATTTCTTCTTTAACTCTCTAATCTTGGCGGAACCCAAATTCTCCTTGAATCTAAGTAACCCTTAGAATCGATTTTGAATTTGTTTTCCTCACCTTCGGATATCTTCTGTTTTATCTTTTCGTAGTCTTCATCACGAAGTTGTGCATTTTCTCACTTTATCCACCAACGTTGAACTATTTCCCATCTGGAATAACTTTTCATCGGATTCCGGCCGGAAATTTAATTTCCAACTCCATCTTAGCCATTTTCGACACTAGCTTCTCTTGATCAGTTAACATCATTAACTTCTCCCGTCCCTTCCTACTTAAGGCATCAGCAACAACATTCGCCTTTCCGGGATGATAGAAAATCTCACAATCATAATCTTTGATCGGCTCCAACCATCTTCTTTGTCGCATGTTCGAATCTTTTTGTGAAAAGATATACTTCAGACTTTTATGGTCGATATATATCTCACACCTCTCTCCATAAAGATAATGTCTCCAAATTTTTAGGGCAAACACCACTGCTTTGCCAACTCTAAGTCATGGGTGGAATACCCCTTCTCGTAATCTTTCAGCTATAGTGATGCATACTGTGATAACTTCGCCATTTTGCATAAGCACACACGCCCTAGTCCTTTATGCGATCGTCACTATATACCAAAAATTTTCTGTATCATCGAGCGGCGACAACCACAGTCTTTGAACTCAACCTCTTCTTCAATTCTGAAAACTTTCCTCACACTTCTCGTGTCAAACAAACTTAACCGCTTTTCTAGTTAAATTAAATCAATGAGTCGCGATCTTGGAAAAGTCTTGAATAAAAGCGTCTATAGTATCCACTTGATCTAAGAAACTCCTTACTTACGGCGGTGTCTTTGGTGATCCCGATTTATTATGAGCTTCAACCTTTGATGGATCTACCAAAATTACGTCCTTATCAATAACGTGTGCGAGAAGCTGTACACGTTCAACCAAAATTCACATTTTGAGAACTTAGCGTACAACTTCTCTTTTCTCAGCGTCTCAGCGTCAATCTCAAGTGTTCCACATGTTCCTCCTTGGTTTTGGAATACACCAATATATCATCAATAAACACCACTACAAATTTGTCTAAGAATGGTTTAAACACCATGTTCATCAAGTCCATGAGCAGCTGCGGTGCGTTAGTTAAACCAAAAGACATAACAAAAACTTCGTAATGACCATCAGGAGTTACGAGCGCATTATTTTGGTACATCCTCGGCCTCACCTTCAGTTGATGATAACCACTTCTCAAAGTCTATCTTGAGAAATACCTCGCTCCTTTCAACTGATCGAACAGGTCATCGATTCTAGGTAATGGATATATATTTTTAATCGTGACCTTATTCAATTTTCTATAATCAATGTAGAACCGTACCGATCCGTCTTTCTTTTTAACAAACAACATTGGTGCTCCCCATGGCGAAACACTTGGCTGAATATACTTCTTGTCAAGCAATTCTTGTAATTGCACCATCAACTTTTTCATTTCTACCGGGGCCATTCTGTACAATGCTTTAGATATCGGGGTCGTTCCTGGTAGTAAGTCAATTACGAACTCGATTTGTCGATCCGACGGAAGACCCGACAAATCGTCTGGAAATACGTCTGCAAAATCTCTTATGATCGGTATCTCTTCCAACCTCGCACTCTTCTTATGCGTATCAACGATGTAGGCTAAGTATCCTACACATCCTTGTCTCAGCAACTTCTTGGCTTGCATCACTATCAAACAACTTGCTTGTCGAGGTGACTTGCGCCAAAAAACATAACCTTTGGATTGGTCGTAAGGTTAACACACTTTCTTTGGCAATCAATTATTGCTCCGTAATTGAATAACCAATCCATTCCCAGTATAACATCAAATTCACCAAGTCTAATTGGTATCAAATCTACCATCATCTCATGACCTTTTATAACCACTCTACAATTCCTATATATGAATTTAACATGAATTACTTCCTATTCACAATCTCTATACTTAAGGGAAATTCTAATTCTTCACGAGGCAAATCTAAATTACGAGCAAATTCGCCGGATATAAATGAACAAGTAGCTTTTGAATCAAATAGTACATAAGCATTAATACCATTAATCGGAATGATACGACACCACATCCTTAGGCATACTGACATCATCCTGCGGTCATATTGAAAGTCCTCGCGGTGGGTCGCTTGATTGATTGAGTTGGTCGAGTGATAGTCGATGCACCACCACCGTTGTTGTTTCCTTTTACGCCACTTGCACTTCGGTTGGCTTCTTAGGGCAATCACGAGCCATATGATCCTTTGAGCCCGCGGGTAAAACATACTCCTTTCTTTGGACTAAAAACAATTCGATTGCAATGTGTCCCTCGACCACGGTTGAAACACACTCTCTTTCCTTCAAACATACCCTAGTATGGTTCTTCCATGAAGTTACATGAGCCTCAAACTTTTTCTTCTTCTTTGATTTCCTTGTTGTCCTCCATGATTGAATTCTCGCTCCATTTCCTCTTCGATTATTACTTCCAACATTACTACCACCACCTTATTCTTATTTTCTTATTCTTCATTCTTCTTCTTCTTCTTCTTCTTCTTCTTACATTCTTGGTTGTACTTGGTCAAGCATCGCTTCCACCTTCAGCGATAATTTCCTTTCTCGATCTGATTATAAATGTGTTTAATTTGGAACATTGAAACCTTCTTTATAAAGCGGGGCTTCAATCCTTGTTCAAATCTTCTTGCTGCGTTCGTCGGTATTGACTTGATAAGTGGCAAACCTTGCCAACTCGTTAAACTTCATGACATATTAGAGCCTTTGTCATTAGTTCCTTGCTTGACTCGAGAAATTGTACTTCGGTGATTTGAGAACTTCATTTGGAAAGTACATTTTGAAAAACATTTCCTTGAATCTATCACGCTATCACTCCTTGTCCTCCACGAACCTTATTTGCTTGCCACTAGTAGTAGCTAGCTTTGGACTTTAGCATAAGCGTTATGAGCGCGATCTTTTGATCTTCATTAACTCTAGCAACGTCGAACACCTTCTCCATTTCCATGATCCGGGTTTGGGCTTCCACTTTGGATTCATAGACCCTTGAAATTTTGGCGGTCCAACCGCTTTGAATTCCTTGAAAATCGTGACTTGAGCTTGCGGTTGATTCATGAAAGTGCACCGTCAATAACAGCTACCAAGCTCTTTGAATCGGATTAGCGTTGGTCTCATTGTTATTATTAGTAGACCCCTCGAGGAGGTGCTGGCGGCGTGGTTGTCTTCTTCTAGGAGGCATTTTCTGTTAAGATATACGCTTATTAGCTCATTACTCAACTTCTTGGGTATTTAAAGTGAACTTAAACATTCCAAGATTAAAGCTTTAACACATAACATTTCAAATAAACTTTAATATTTTATTCATTCATATCGTTTTAACACATGATAAAGATAGCATAAGTTATCAACATTCACTTTCTGAACTAGACAAGTTCGGGATTACATACTCATACTATCCCTTTATTTATCTCCAAATAAAGGGATTCACAATTTATTTATTCACAGGATTAACCGCATATTATTATCTATCTTATTCTATCTAGGCATATTAAGGCGTCGTAAGGCTTCTCGGCGTTCCTCCTCCATGATACGATCGCCTTTTGCGATCCATCACGAACCACGGCGAATTCTCAAAGCGAGGTGGATAATAGTAGACTCGATCACAGGCCCTATCAATCGCCGAATTAAAAGCATAATCCATCTCTTTCATTTTGGCTTTCTTCACTTGAACCTTAGCCTCAGCACGATCTGCACGTTGAGTCGCCTTCATCCACGCATCCTCTGCTCTTGCACGCTTAGTTGATTCCTCCTTGAAATCATCTTTCAATTTCTCCATATCGGTCTTCATCTTCTCGTACCTTTGCCAGCAGGTCTTCATCTTTGACCCTTTGTATGAACAGATCCCACTCCGTGTTTCCAAGTTTTGAATCAAGTTCACGAATCTACGCATCCTTACGCTCCATCGAGCGTGATGCATCTCAACCATTTCCTTGACTCCTCGACCTCATCCTTTAATTCTACATTACGGTCATACAAAGCATCATACATCTCACCGATATGGAGTTTGGTGGAAACTCCTCGGGATCCTCTCCTCATCATCCTCCTCTACCTCTCGAGAACTATCCTCCTCGTGGGATCGGTCATGAGGCTCATCCTCTTGGATCATTTGCTCCCTTTACTACATGAATATCCGGGGTTCATCATCTATGGTAGTATATGAGGTATCACCTCTCTATTTAATTTGGATCCTCCTTCGTTAGACATCTTGACAACAAAATATTTTAAGTTTTACTTAACATTTTTCGATACTCATGAGCACATAAGTTATTAACACATAGTACATAATGTCTTTTTTATTATTTAACTTCAATGGATACCTTAATCCATTCCTTAAAACTTCGATAAGAGTTGAACACCTCTATGTTTTCTATCTCCTTAAAGGTTACTTCCTAAGGTTTCCCCACCTAAGGTTCATAACCAAAAGCTTTGATACCAACCTGTGACACCCCCAAATCTAGGTACTTCATTCCCACAGGATTTGGTGTTCACTTATCAAAACTATTACATCTAACTACTCATCAATAAAGGATAAAGACATAATTTAAATAACTTAAACAATAATCTCTCCCATTAAAGGGTTACATCATCATCTCAAATTAAATCAGAGGTAATCTAACCTTAAAAATTATTACATAAGTTTGCAGAATACATCACATATTAAAACAAGTCTTTAACATAATTTATTAAAATAAAATTCTCAAAAGTCTTCATCATTTGGACATCTTGCCCTTGCCTTTGCTTGTAGATGGCTCATCGACTTTCTCCACTTTAGGCTGCGGTGTTAATTGCAAGAGTGAGCAAACAAATGCTCACTAATATAGAGAAAGTAGCAATGATAATAACATGAGAGTGAACAACGAAAGATGAACAATAAGGAACTTGTTCTACAAATCAAAATAGAAAACAAGTTTGAACTTTAATTATCGAGGGTCTTAAGACCACGAACTATGCCCCGGTACTTAGGTATTATTACCCAACCTTATGATCATTTAGACTATCTGGACCCTTCTTAGCGTACTTAGGGGATCAGACCTTTGTACCATGTATTGTGCACAAACATCTAAGCGTTACACATATCAAAATCCCCTATGTTAGGGTTGTTTCGTCTCGATTTGAATTTAGAATTTTCCGCACTAAAGAAAGTTTAGTTTGGAACTAGCTTATCGGTGTTTCTAGAATTTTAGAACACTATTGATTTAGATTAATTCATCGATAAAGGTTTAATACTACTTGAAGGTTTTAATACAACGATGAACAAGGTTATCAAAGTCAAAAAGTTTGAATAACAACAATATATAATTGAGTAAACATGATATACATGAAAAAGTGCTATATTCAAAAGAGTTAGAACAATCTCTCTTGAATCAATGTATTAGAACAATATATGCTTTGAATAATAATTAGGAAAGTAAACTCGCATTCGATGTAATGAATTAGGTTATATAAGCTTATACAAACATACGTAAGATAGGTTAAGCTTGCTCAACTTTATAAAGAATGTTAGAAACTTGCTGATAATAATAATTTAGGAATGGGAACTTGCATTCAATATGAAAAGAATGAAGTTAGAAAGATTTCTCAATGTAAAGAGTTAAGATTTAAGAACTTGTTCAATAATAACAAGGTAGAGTTAGAAAACTTTTCAATCGTAAAGAGATAAGGTTTAGAAACTTACCTTGATTGTAAGCTACACAAATGTAAAATAATCTTCAATTACCCTACATACATCATTGAAATCGCATGACAATAATTAGTTGTATGAATATTAGCTTTTAGGGTTTAAACCATCATTTAGGTCATAACCTAACCTAGCATCTAACCATGTAGGTTAACATACTTAGCGCTTCGAAATTACACATTGATCAACATAACAATCGTTCGACTCTATCTTTGAAAACATCTCATTTGGTTTCATTTTATAACTTATTTAAATAATTATTTCAAATCTTTACACTTTGCATTTCAACACATTGACATCTGTTATTATGGTTTATATCATGTTTTAACATCATTAACATACACGCTAAACTAACATAAGTCAGATATGCTGACTGCAAAACAGCGAGACCTCATTATCTACGATTCGGGGTGTGGTAGCAATTATTCTACCACAACAGGCTTGGGAATGGCCTTGTTGTCTACGCCATTTTGCGCCATTTTTGCCTTAACCGTGGCAATTGCTTGCGGTGTTGAACAGAGAGAGAGAGGCAGCGATGAACAATGGCCGTTTTAGCCCAACAAACACAAATTTCACCCATCAAGCGGTGATAACAACATGTAAAATAAATATACAACTAACAAAAAATATGATTGCTAACATATTCAACCACTTAATGCAATTTAACAAGAATTAGAACTGTTCTAATTTCTCAATTTTCATGTTTTTCATATTAAACTCCATTTTTGACAGTCTATCCCAAAAATCATCACTTCGAATTCGTTATTTGGCCAAATCATTCCATTCAAATTACTTTATGTTCTTATCTCAATGAACTACCATATGCAAACATCAATTTAAAGTTTTATACACAAATTGACCACTAAAATTGATACTTTCTAAGGCCATTTTTTCCAAATATGAACACTGATATTCATTATCTTTCTACACACCAATTGATTACGAATTTGATAACTGATACCTCACTCATACATTACGACAACATATTCTACAATATAACCCATATCATATACACAACATTTGAAACAACAGTTCAACAAAATCATTTACAGAGAACTAGAAATTAGAAAACTAAATTTTAGAATTAAGGGTGAATTTTTACCTAAATCCTTGAGTGATGAGAAGAAGGATGACAAGGAATTGCGTTCCTCTTGATACTCCTTTCTTAGCACAATTCTGAGAAAACTCTCTTTACCAAGCTCTCTCCACACTCTGTTCTTTCTCCTTTCTCACTAGACCCTTCTACGAACTTAGCCTTAGAAAATAAACGCGTAGGAAAAATATAAGCTGACTCCCACTAACGTCAGGTAAAGACACAAAAAGGCAGCGTCAGTTGAATAATGCCAAAGGCCATAAGGCCTTGTTTGGCTAACCAACTTTCCCCAAACTAAATTATTTTAATAACATTTATATTATATAGTTTTATGTCACACTTTTAGTTGATTAATTTAAATAACTTAGTTTAGTTAATTTAAATAACTTATAATACTAATAATAAAAATCTTATTATCATTAATAAATAATTATATATCTAATTTAATTAATAAATTAGACACATCACTATATTTAATTTATTTATTTCCTTTAAATTAAACAATTCATTTAATTTAACTAATTTCTTAAATATTAAGCAATTGATTTAATTTAACTATCTCCTTAAATTAAATTCAACAAATAAAATTATCATTACTCGATTCAATTAACATTAATTAATTTAAATACTAAATTAATTTGAAACTTTGAAGAGTTGTGTTGGCAATTCATCAAATATTTATTTTCCTCGATAAATAAATTATTTTAAATATTTATTTAATTCCATAAATATTTAAATTAAATTACAAATTTCTCGATCGTTATTTTCTCAGCGATCGAAGGTGGTGGTTGTAATGCCCGAGAAAATCGAATTTTTATGACAATTAAATTTTTATTTGATTATGTGAATTAAATGAATTTAATTGATTATTATGTGAGTAAGCTATGTGAAGGTCGTTCTATGACCTAGAATGTGCTAACGTGGTTAGTATTCTGGATTCGTGCTAGAATTATTTGTTTGGAATTTCCAAGATGAAAATAACTATTTTCCGAGAAATTATTAAGTTACCAGAAGAAGCGGGGGAAATGTTATTTTCCATGGAAATCTAACCAACCATAGCGGAACGGGTTAGGGAAGTACAATTGTGTAATGAGGAATGCCAACAGATACAGAAGAGGATAGAAGATGAAGAAAAGACTAAGTATAACCTCGATAAGGAGGGATTACTTCATTTTGAAGGAAGAATTTAGGTTCCGAATTATCCCGAATTAAAGGAATAAATAATGATGGAGGCTCATAGTTCGAGGTACTCGATACATCCCGGTAGTACGAAGATGTATCAAGATCTTCGTTAGAACTTTTGGTGGCCGAACATGAAGAGGGAGATAGCAGAATACGTTAGTAGGTACTTAACTTGTCAAAAGGTTAAGGCTGAACACCAATGACCTAGCGGGTTGTTGCAACAGTTAGAAATTACAGAGTGGAAGTGGGAGCACATCACGATGGACTTTGTGGTGGGACTTTCGACAACCAGAAAAGGATACGATGCTATTTGGGTGATAGTGGATCGATTGACGAAATCGGCTCACTTTCTACCAATAGGAGTCAAGTATAACTTGGATCAGTTAGCTAAGCTGTATGTCAAAGAAATTATTTCCAAACATGGGGTACCTGTTTCGATTGTGTCAGATCGTGATCCACGATTCACATCAAACTTTTGGAGGAGTTTGCAATAGCAAATGGGAACGCAGTTAAGATTGAGTACGACGTATCATCCTCAGACAGATGGTCAGAGTGAAAGGATAATTCAAACGCTAGAAGATATGTTAAGATCTTGTGTTATGGATTTCAAGGGGAGTTGGGACGAATATCTACTGTTGGTGGAATTTTCGTACAACAATAGTTTTCACGCTAGTATAGGCATGCTGCCTTACGAAGCGTTGTATGGAAGGAAGTGTCGAATTCCATTGTGTTGGGATGAGGTGGGTGAACATCGGATGTTGGGACCTGAGATTGTACAGCAGACAGCGAATATGGTGAAGTTAATACGTACTCGATTAGTTGCTGCTCAAGATAGGCAAAGAAAGTATGCCGATCCTCACAGAGAAAAGAGAGAATTCGATGTAGGATCTTTTGTTTTTCTAAAAGTATCGCCTTGGAAGGGGAAGATACATTTTGGGAAGAAAGGTAAGTTAAGTCCAAGGTTTGTGGGACCTTTTGAGATTTTAAGAAGGGTAGGAGAAGTAGCTTATGAAGTAGCTTTACCCCCTAAGATGGAACACATTCATAATGTGTTTCATGTGTCAGTGTTGCGTCCTTATAAACCGGACTATAAACACGTGATAGAATATGAATCTATCCAAATAGAGAAAGACTTGTCCTATGTGGAACTTCCAGTTCAAATTATTGATAGGAAGGAACAAGTTTTAAGAAATAAGGTAATACCTTTAGTGAAGGTGTTATGGAGAAACCACAATGCTGAAGAAGCAACATGGGAGCTCGAGAGTAAAATAAAGGAAGATTTTCCTCATTTATTTATATAATTATAAGCTAAGATTCTGGGGATAGAATCCTTATAAGGGGAGAGATTATGCGCCTTGAGAAAATCGGATTTTTATGACAATTAAATTTTATTTGATTATGTTAATTAAATGAATTTAATTGATTATTATGTGAGTAAGCTATGTGAAGGTCGTTCTATGACCTAGAATGTGCTAACCTGGTTAGTATTCTGGCTTCGTGCTAGAATTATTTGTTTGGAATTTCCAAGACGAAAATAACTGTTTTCCGAGAAATTTCTGTAAAAACACTATTCATCCGTTTCTGTTCGGGGAATTATTTTGAAATTCTAAGAAATGCGTAATGATAGGATATCAAGATAAGATGGAATATCTGATAATATTTCATTTATGGCAAACACAGTTTTTACCTGCAGACTTAAAACCTAAGGGTTGAGTATATTAATTTTTGAGAAGGAAATAATATGCGTAGAAGGAATTGTGTTAAGGTTAATGCGAGTGTTATACAAGTATGATACTATTTAGTATCTATGTATAATACGTTGAGTAAATACGAAGTACAATACAATTATTGTACGTGTAGTATACGGAAAGAATACGTGAATTGTACGTGTAAAATACAATTCGTATTATAGAATTAAGATTAAGTCTTAATGAATAAGTCATTTGAGTTGGATTTCTATTAGTCCAATTATTAAATGACCAAGCCCAAGGAGATTAGTGAGTTGAGCCCAAGTCAAGGCCCAATGTTTATTTAGTTAAGCCTAATTCATTTAAACCGAACCATGGATCGAACCGGTGGGTCACCGAATGGGTAAAACCCATGGGATGACCCATGGCAAGTGGTGTGCCGACCACCTTGGAGTGGAAGCCAAGCATAAGGCTTAGTCACCAAGTATTTTACTTGGTGACCACACATGAATAGTAAGGAGGTTGAGTGTGTTAAGTCTAAATTACCCTCCATTCTAATTTCCTATAAATAAGAAGGCAAGGTTGGCCATTTGAGAGTTTTACAAATTCCAACCTAGATTATTTGAGAGAGAAGGAGAGCTAGACTTATAAATCCTACACTTTGGAAGCTTGATCAAAGAGTTTTTCAAGA
Organism: Panax ginseng; assembly: GCA_020205605.1. Classification (NCBI taxonomy): domain Eukaryota; kingdom Viridiplantae; phylum Streptophyta; class Magnoliopsida; order Apiales; family Araliaceae; genus Panax; species Panax ginseng. The sequence continues at coordinate 113,921,958 of CM035132.1, forward strand.
ATGTTTCATAAGAGTTCTTAAGGTATAATCCTTACCTTTTATCTCCATCTCTTTTTGATTTTTCTTTTATCTTAGAGAATCATAGATGGGTGGTATATGTCTTGTATGAGGGATTAAAGATGGCTTACCATAGATTCAATCTCTATAAGTCATGAGATTAGTAGAATTATAAGGTTTAAAATAGTTTTGAACCATGAAAAAATTGTTTGTTGAGATAGATCGTTTATAAACGATTAAACTCCATCAATACATTAATATTTACATCTTATTTGGTTAGGATGTAGATATGAAATCCATGGAGTATTCAATGAGATTTGTCTTAGAGAACGATAGTAACGAAGTTATTGTGGATTTCACGGAATTAGACGTTAAACGTCGAAAACGTTGAATTCTGGATTGGGGGTCAAAAGTTGCCGTGAGACTTGAAAATGTTGGTTTTCAATGTCAACACGTGAGATAGGGTGATTAAGAGTTGTGGGTTCAAGAATCGTCGGATTCCGACTTAAAACGAAGAAAACGAGCATTGAACGCTCTTTAACTTTTACGAACGTCTAAAAATGAACTCAATAGTGAATTTTAAGTTATCGAATTCGAAAGTCTCGAATTCTTATATGAGCACGTAGGGTATTTTCATTTATAACGTGTAGGATTTTGAATAGACCAAATCGGGCTTATAACGTAGAAGTTATGGCGCCGGGAATTTCATAAAATTTTTGAAAATAATGGAAGTTACGCTATCGAGGTCTGCAGCGCATGGCTACCGAACATATTGTTATTCGGGCCGGCCGCAGCTACGGTGCCAAGAAAGTGTTATGAGCTCTTGCAGCAGTGGTGCCACAATGCCATTTGTTCGCTACCAGTAGCGCTTAGTCGAGAGCTTTGTTGATCGCTAATCGAAATGGCAGCCAGCGAGCCTAATATTGTGATGGTCATGCCAGCATGAAAGTGGTGAACTTTAGACAATGACTTGGGTTTTGAACTTCATTTGTTCGGGGACCTAAAGGGATAATGTTTGTACACTCCATAAGTGTATCAAAGCTATTCCTATACTACCTATACTAAGGTATGTGGAATGAATCTTTGGAATGGAATTCATGTTAATGAGTTAAGAACGCTGAACATAGTTGGTACTTTATCAACAATGTCCGAGTCTACTTAATAACGTTAGTTAATTAACAAACCAGGACGAAGGGTTGTAAGTCATGTTGACTTTAATAAAGTTATTAAGTTAACTAAGACTTAGAAGAGAAAGAAGTTTGTAGAAGCAATGTGAACATTTGTTTGATAGCTAATTATAGTGTGCTATGTGAATATATCATGTAGATTCTGTAAAGACTATGGTCAGTCGATTAAATTATTTGAAGACGCTGAAAGGTATGTTTTCTTAAACGCTTGTCTAACTTCCATGTTGGCCAAGTTTTATGTGATTCGTTGAACTGAATTGCAAGACTTGTTTTAAAGAAAGGGTCGATGCCAGATTTTAATTCGGCTAGACTATTCATAATATATAGATTGATTATGATTCATATCTTTCTATATAGAAATGTTAACGCTATCCTATGCCAAGTGATTGGTACGGATGTGAAGGTAAGGTTTGTCTATGAACAAACAAAAGTATTTTTCATCGATTATTCGATGGGCACGCGAGTTTGCCAAAAATATTAAACGTAAATACGTTTAATGAATAAGTGTTGATCAACATAGAGTACTATAGGCTGATCACCTAGAAGTGCTTGTAAGTTATCGGATGAACGACCTTAGTGCTGTGGACTCCTTTTCAAGTATGAAAATTAAAAGTTACTGTTCATGGTCTATCGACCGGTTCAGAATTCCTAATCTATTTTATACTTTGCGAATTGATGTTATGAACTGTTAAAGTATTATTGATTCATAATGCTTCATAACTATTGTTCAGTTATGTCGGAATCGTTATATGATTCACGAATGTGGTATTACTGTTATCCTTGATTAAACTTGCTGAGTTATCATGCTCACTTCTTGCGTGAATTATATAACTGCAGTTAAGGATGAACGTACTGTGAATGCCAAGAGAGATAAGGGCAAAGCTAAGATGGATGCTTAGGCATTGTGTAATAGTTTAGTAAGTTTGTATGTATTATACATTATGAACAATGAACGATGTAACCAATTTATGAATCTGGGAATGATTATACTTTGATTATAATAAGAAGATAGTAGTTACACTCATTTTGTTGTATTTCAATGGAATGATTGTATGGATGTTAGTACAGTGGAGCACCATATGTCGGGTTGGAAGATACCTGAATTTGGGGGCGTCACAGGTTGGTATGAAAGCCTTAGGTTGTAAAACTTAAGGGGGGGGGGGGAAACCTTAGGCTAATAATCTCGTAAGGAAGGTAAAGTCCGAGGAATGAAATTCAAGTCCATTGAATTAATAAGGTTTTGAGATAACTCAGTATCGAAAGGATTAAAAGATGGAAATTAATCTTAAAGATATTAAATGTGATTTGTGCTTATACTATTGTGTATTATGTACTAATCAACGTGTTATGTCTTTGTAGATGTCAACCGATAGCTTGATGTTTAGAAACGTGGAAATGATAAGTGAGGATTCAGTGAATCAAGTTGAGATAGTACCAATGCCAACAGCGGAGGTACCAATAGTTGTACTAGATGACTCAGATATTGAGGAGTACATCTCCGTGGAGGAATACTCTGAGGAGACTATGGGTTTAGCATCATACCTTAACGAGATGCTAGACGTGGAGGAGGAAATGGAGGTGACATCGGTTAATACGGTGGTGCCTACTCAGGAGCCGACACCTCCGGATGCAATGAGAGCATTGTATCTGTCTGTGTTGGATAGGAATGTGCATCTTCGCACAGTAGTAGAGACTCAGATTGAAGAGATAACCGCCTTTTATGAGGCGAAGGAATCTGCAGAGGCAGACTTTGAGTCAGAGCACGATGAGAAAGTTCTTATGACTGATAAGGCTCGTGACTATAAGGATGAGGTCCTTGAGCTACAGAAGAAACTGGTTGAGAAAGACCAGAAGATAGCTAGGATGTTATACATCCACGAATGTGCTCATGAGGATTTCAAGCTGAAAATTTCTTGTTATTCTATTGAGTCTAGGCAGACTCGACGTACGATAAATCGAGATATAGTGTTTATTCTGGCAAATCAGAAATATGAGAATGCCATTCGACAGTGTTAGTAGATCGTTAGATCTTTTTGTATATGGTGGTAGTGACGTAAAGCCCTCTTTTTTATAATTAAAAGGGTAGTCTTTTTATAAATCCCAATTTTTGTAGAAGGCAATCGTGGGATAGTATGTAATAGCTTTTGGCTAAGAGAACATGATGTAAATAGTTTTGACTATGAAAACATATTTATATAATGAAGTTTTTATTAAATGTGCTTGTTGTGGTATGAATGGTTATTATTGATTGAGAATGATAAACGAGTAGTTAAATAGATAATAACGAAGCTTTATTTATTTAATCGTAATTATGTCAGCTTAGAAGGAGACAACGTGCGTCAAGAGGCCGAGTCTCATAATGAGAATCGGGGGTCCTAATAACCCTATGCAAGAGTTTGTTAATTTATTAATGGCTGCATTTAACCAAGTGGGGGGGGGGGGGTGGGATTCCTGTAGCTCCTGGGGTAGCAAGAACAACTACCTTTAAGGACATTAAAAGTGTGGGTCCTCCCGAGTTCCGAGGAACGATGGACCCATTATAAGTCGAGACGTGGGTAAGAGAGATTGAGAAGGCATTTGTGATAACAAACGTAAGTGAGGCGTAAAAGACTTCTTTTGCGACTTACATGATGAAGGGGGAAGCCAACTATTGGTGGGAGGTTCACCAGGGGTGGGGCTAGGGACGAGAGGCTATTACGGGGAACAGTTTAAGAACTTCTTCTTGAAAACTATTTCTACTAGCATGCAGGTAGGATGGAAATTAAGTTCCTAGAACTTAAGCAGGGGGATATGACGGTTCCCCAGTATGCCGCCAAGTTTAATGAATTGGCGAGATTTTCTCCACACCAGGTGGATACAGAGAGAGAAAGGAAGACAGTTTGAAAGCGAGGCTTAAAACCACGGCTCTACAAAGAGAATATCGCTTTTTCAGAGTGCTTCCTACAGGACCATTCTGGAGAAGGCGATAATGACTGAAGGTGGTGGTGAGGCTTTGTCTCAGTACCACAAAGTGCGGAAGATCAAGAGTAAGTTAGAGGGAGGTTCTAAGGCTGAAGTTGCCAGCGAAAGCGGCAACTTGCCTAAAAAAAAGAGTTTTAACCCTGGGAATAACGGGGTAACACGGGGAGATCCCAAGCAGAGGACGGAAGCATGTAAAACATGCATAAAGCCTCACTCGGGAGTTTGTTTAAAGGGGAAAGAAGTATGTTACAACTGTGGATAGGAGGGGCATTTGTCACCCAACTGTCCTAACCTTAAGAAGAATCAGGGGAGTTTCGTCTGTGGGTCAATGGACCACATGGCAAGAAATTTCCCGAAGAAGGGATTAGAGGGGAGTAAGGGTTCTGGTAGTGGTAAATTAGCCATTACTGGACCAACACCATCAGTGGGTAGACCCTCAGCTCATACGTTTAATATGACTGTCCAAGATGCGGTTGCATCAACGGATGTCGTAGCAGGTATCATTCCGGTCAATAAGATAAATGCTTATGTGCTCTTTGACTCGGGTGCTACTTGTTCTTTTATAACATGTGAATTTGCTAAGCGATTAGGTTTAATACCTGAGAAGTTACCTATATCTTTAGACTTTAAGGTAGCCAATGAAGAGATAATCCCCATTGAATATATTTATAAGGATTGTTGCATAGAAATTAGAGGGAATGAGTTATCGGTAGATTTGGTACCGGTAAGGTTAAAAGAATTTGATGTAATTCTTGGTATGGATTGGTTGATTAACCATAAGGCGATAATAGATTGCCATAAGAAAAGTGTAAACCTTCGGTTTTCTAAGAAAACCAAGGTAGTTTTTTTCAGTAGTAAATCACCGAGACGCTCTTGTTGTCTGTCTATGACACAAGCTAGGAAGATGTTGAGGAAAGGGTGTGTAGGTTATCTGTGCCATGTTGTGGATACCCAAAGAGTGGGATCATCCTTGGATCAGATACATATAGTACAAGAGTTTGCGGATGTATTTTTAGAGGAGTTACAAGGCATTCCACCGGATAGGGAGGTTAAGTTTGTAATTGATCTGTTACCAAGAACGACACCAGTTTCAAGGGCACCATATCGTATTGCGCCAGTTGAGATGAAGGAGTTAATGGTTCAATTACAGGAACTATTAGATAGGAAGTACATTCAACCAAGCGTGTCTCCTTGGGGAGCACTGGTGTTGTTTGTAAAGAAGAAGGACGGGTCGTTAAGACTTTGTATCGACTATCGAGAGTTGAACAAGTTAACGATTAAGAATAAATACCCATTGCACAGGATCGATGATCTATTTGATCAGTTGAAAGGGGCAAAGTAAGCGCACGGGGTATCATCAGTTTAGGGTGAGGAAGGAGGATGTACCTAAGACGGCGTTCTGAACTCGTTATGGTCATTACGAGTTTCTGGTAATGTCGTTTGGATTGACTAATGCACCAGCCGCATTTATGGATATGATGAACAGAGTGTTCAAAAAATATTTGGACAAGTTTGTCGTAGTGTTCATTGATGATATTCTAGTCTATTCAAAGACGCCAGAAGATCATGCAGAACATTTAAGAATAGTGTTGGAAACACTAAGGAAGGAGAAGTTTTATGCGAAATTCACGAAATGTGAATTTTGGCTTGAACGAGTGCAGTTTCTAGGGCATGTTATCGATAAGGATGGCATTTCCGTAGATCCGGAAAAAGTAGAAGTATTTAATGAATGGGAGCAACCGAAAATGCCAACTGAGGTTCGGAGTTTTCTAGGGTTAGCGGGATACTATAGAAGGTTCATTCCGGACTTTTCTAAAATAGCTACTCCATTGACAAATCTGACAAGAAAGTCGGTGAAGTATGTGTGGACTGAAAAATGTGAGAACAATTTTTAGGAATTGAAGAAGAGGTTAAGTGAGGCACCTGTATTGTCCTTACCCGACGATACAGGGAACTTTATAGTGTATAGCGATGCTTTGCATAAAGGACTGGGTTGCGTGCTCATGCAGCATGGCAAAGTCATTGCGTATGCGTCACATCAATTGAAGGATTATGAGAAGGTCTATCCTACTCACGATCTGGAATTGGTAGCTGTAGTTTTTGTCTTAAAGATATGGAGGAATTATCTTTATGGTGAGAAGTGTGAGATATACACAAACCACAAAAGTTTGAAATATATCTTCACATAGAAGGAGTTGAATATGAGACAGAGAAGGTGGTTAGAGTTAATAAAGGATTATGACTGTGATATCTTATATCATCCGGAGAAAGAAAATGTAGTAGCTGATGCGTTAAGTAGGAAGGGTAGAGAGAAACTGTCAATGTTAACAACTCAGAATGAGTTGATAACAGCAATGACAAGCATGGAGCTAGAAGTTAAGTTACCAGAAGAAGCGGGGGAAATGTTATTTTCCATGGAAATCTAACCAACCATAGCGAAACGGGTTAGGGAGGTACAATTGAGTAATGAGGAATGCCAGCAGATACAGAAGATGATAGAAGATGAAGAGAAGACTAAGTATAACCTCGATAAGGAGGGATTACTTCATTTTGAAGGAAGAATTTAGATTCCGAATGATGCTGAATTAAAGGAAGAAATAATGATGGAGGCTCATAGTTTGAGGTACTCGATACATCCCGGTAGTACGAAGATGTATTAAGACCTTCGTCAGAACTTTTGGTGGCCGAACATGAAGAGGGAGATAGCAGAATACGTTGGTAGGTACTTAACTTGTCAAAAAGTTAAGGCTGAACACCAACGACCTAGCGGGTTGTTGCAACCGTTAGAAATTCCAGAGTGGAAGTGGGAGCACATCACGATGGACTTTGTGGTGGGACTTCCGACAACCAGAAAAGGATACGATGCTATATGGGTGATAGTGGATCGATTGACGAAATCGGCTCACTTTTTACCAATAGGAGACAAGTATAAATTGGATCAATTAGCTAAGCTATATGTCAAGGAAATTATTTCCAGACATGGGGTACCTGTTTCTATTGTATCAGATCGTGATCCACGATTCACATCAAACTTTTGGAGGAGTTTGCAAGAGCAAATGGGAATACAGTTAAGATTGAGTACGGCGTATCATCCTTAGACGGATGGTCAGAGTGAGGACAATTCAAACACTAGAAGATATGTTAAGATCTTGCGTTATGGATTTCAAGGGGAGTTGGGATGAATATCTACCGTTGGTGAAATTTTCGTACAACAATAGTTTTCACGCTAGTATAGGCATCCGCTTTTACGAGCGTTTATATGAAGGAAGTGTCGAATTCCATTGTGTTGGGATGAGGTGGGTGAACATCGGATGTTGGGACCTGAGATAGTACAGCAGACAGCGAATATGGTGAAGTTAATACGTACTCGATTAGTTGCTGCTCAAGATAGGCAAAGAAAGTATGCCGATCCTCACAGAGAAAAGAGAGAATTCGATGTAGGATCTTTTGTTTTTCTAAAAGTATCGCCTTGGAAGGGGAAGATACGTTTTGGGAAGAAAGGAAAGTTAAGTCCAAGGTTTGTGGGACCTTTTGAGGTTTTAAGAAGGGTAGGAGAAGTAGCTTATGAAGTAGCTTCACCTCCTGAGATGGAACACATTCATAATGTGTTTCATGTGTCAGTGTTGCGTCCTTATAAACCGGACTATAAACACGTGATAGAATATGAATATATCCAATTAGAGAAAGACTTGTCCTATGTGGAACTTCCAGTTCAAATTATTGATAGGAAGGAACAAGTTTTAAGAAATAAGGTAATACCTTCAGTGAAGGTGTTATGGAGAAACCACAATGCTGAAGAAGCAACGTGGGAGCTCGAGAGTAAAATGAAGGAAGATTTTCCTCATTTATTTATATAATTATAAGCTAAGATTATGGGGACAAAATCCTTATAAGGGGGAGAGAATGTAACGCCCGAGAAAATCGGATTTTTATGACAATTAAATTTTTATTTGATTATGTGAATTAAATGAATTTAATTGATTATTATGTGAGTAAGTTATGTGAAAGTCGTTCTATGACCTAGAATGTGCTAACGTGGTTAGTATTCTGGCTTCGTGCTAGAATTATTTGTTTGGAATTTCCAAGACAAAAATAACTATTTTTTGAGAAATTTCCGTAAAAACACTATTCATCCGTCTCTGTTCGGGGAATTATTTTGAAATTCCAAGAATCGCGTAATGATAGAATATTGAGATAAGATGGAATATCTAATAATATTTCATTTATGGCAAACGCAGTTTTCGCCTGAAGACTTAAAACCTAAGGGTTGAGTATATTGATTTTCGAGAAGGAAATAATATGCGTAGAAGGAATTGTGTTAAGGTTAATGCGAGTGTTATACAAGTATGATACTATTTATATCTATGTATAATATGTTGAGTAAATACGAAGTACAATACGATTATTGTACGTGTAGTATACGGAAAGAATACGTGAATTATACGTGTAGAATACGATTCGTATTATAGAATTAAGATTAAGTCTTAATGAATAAGTCATTTGAGTTGGATTTCTATTAGTCCAATTATTAAATGACCAAGCCCATGGAGATTAGTGAGTTGAGCCCAAGTCAAGGCCCAATGTTTATTTAGTTAAGCCTAATTCATTTAAACAGAACCATGGATCGAACAGGTAGGTCACCGAATGGGTAAAACCCATGGGGCAACCCATGGGATGACCCATGGCAAGTGGTGGGCCGGCCACCTTGGACTGGAAGCCAAGCATAAGGCTTGGTCACCAAGTATTTTACTTGGTGACCACACATGAATAGTAAGGAGGTTGAGTGTGTTAAGTCTAAATTACCCTCCATTCTAATTTCCTATAAATAGGAAGGCAAGGTTGGCCATTTGAGAGTTTTACAAATTCCAACCTAGATTATTTGAGAGAGAAGGAGAGCTAGACTTATAAATCCTACACTTTGGAAGCTTGATCAAAGAGTTTTTCAAGAAAGTTTCATAAGAGTTCTTAAGGTATAATCCTTACCTTTTATCTCCATCTCTTTTTGATTTTTCTTTTATCTTAGAGAATAATAGATGGGTGGTATATGTCTTGTATGAGGGATTAAAGATGGCTTACCATAGATTCAATCTCTATAAGTCATGAGATTAGTAGAATTATAAGGTTTAAAATAGTTTTAAACCATGAAAATATTATTTGTTGAGATCGATCGTTTATATTGAACTCCATCAATACGTTAATATTTGCATCTTGTTTGGTTAGGATGTAGATATGAAATCCATGGAGTATTCCATGAGATTTGGCTTAGAGAACGATAGTAACGAAGTTATGGCGGATTTCACGGAATTAGACGTTAAACGTCGAAAACGTTGAATTCTGGATTCGGGGTCATAAGTTGCCGTGAGACTTGAAAACGTTGGTTTTCAATGTCAACATGTGAGATAGGGTGATTAAGAGTTGTGGGTTTGATAATCATCGGATTCCGACTTAAAACGAAGAAAACGAGCATTGAACGCTCTTTAACGTTTACGAAGGTCTAAAAATGAACTCAATAGTGAATTTTGAGTTATCAGATTCGAAAGTTTCAAATTCTTATATGAGCACGTAGGGTATGTCATTTATGATGTGTAGGCTTTTGAACGGACCAAATCTTGCTTATAACGCAGAAGTTATGGCCCCGAGAATTTCATAAAATTTTTGAAAATTATTGAAGTTTTAGCATCGAGGTCCAGCGCATGAGTGCGGATATATATTGTTATTCAGCCGTCGTGCATAACGCCTGAACACGGTGTTATGAAACTATCGCAGAGTGGCACCACAATACCCACTATTACGCTACCGAAGCGTAGAGTTGAGAGCTTTGCCATTGCTAACTGGCGTTGCGGCGCTTGATTTAATATTTGATGGTCGGTCATGCTTGTCATGAAAGTGGTGAACTTTAGAAAATGACTTGGGTTTTGAACTTCATTTGTTCGGGGACCTAAAGGGATAATGTTTGTACACTTCATAAGTGTATCAAATCTATTCATATATTACCTATACTAAGGTATATGGTATGAAACTTAGGAATGGAATTCATGTTAATGAGGTAAGAATGTTGAACACAGTTGGTACTTTATCAACGATGTCTGAGTCCGGTTAATAACGTTAGTTAATTAACAAAACAGGACGAAGGGTAGTAAGTCATGTTGACTTTAATAAAGTTATTAAGTTAACTAAGACTTAGAAGAGAAAGAAGTTTGTAGAAGCAATGTGAACATTTGTTTGATAGCTAATTACAGTGTGCTATGTGAATATATCATGTAGATTCTGTAAAGGCTATTGTCAGTCGATTAAATTATTTGAAGACACTGAAAGGCAAGTTTTCTTAAACGCTTGTCTAACTTCCATGTTAGCCAAGTTTTATGTGATTTGTTGAACTAAATTGCAAGACTTGTTTTAAAGAAAGGGTCAATGGCAGATTTTAATTCGGCTAGACTATTCATAATATATAGATTGATTATGATTCATATCTTTCTATATAGAAATGTTAACGTTATCCTATGCCAAGTAATTGGTACGGATATGAAGGTAAGGTTTGTCTATGAACAAACAAAAGTATTTTTCATCGATTATTCGATGGGCATACGAGTTTGCCAAAAATATTAAACGTAAATACGTTTAATGAATGAGTGTTGATCAACATAGAGTACTATAGGCTGATCACCTAGAAGTGCTCGTAAGTTATCGGATGAACGACTTTAGTCTTTGTGGACTCCTTTTCAAGTATGAAAATTGAAATTATCGTTCATGGTCTATCAATAGGTTCAAAATTCCTAATCTATTCTATACTTTGGGAATTGATGTTATGAACTGTTAAAGTATTATTGATTCATAATGCTTCATAACTATTGTTCAGTTATGTTGGAATTGTTATATGATTCACGAATGTGGTATTACTGTTATCCTTGATTAAACTTGCTGAGTTGTCATGCTCACTTCTTGCGTGAATTATATAGCTGCAGTTAAGGATGAACGTACTGTGAATGCCAAGAGAGATAAGGGCAAAGCTAAGATGGATGCTTAGGCATTGTGTAATAGTTTAGTAAGTTTGTATGTATTATACATTATGAACAATGAACGATGTAACCGGTTTATGAACCTGGGAAGGATTATACTTTGATTGTAATAAGAAGATAGTAGTTACACTCATTTTGTTGTATTTCAATGGAATGATTGTATGGATGTTAGTACAGTACAGCCCATATGTTGGGTTGGAACATTAATTAATTTAGCTACTAAATTAATTCATGAAATTCATCAAATATTTATTTTCCTCAATAAATAAATTATTTTAAATATTTATTTAATTCCATAAATATTTAAATTAAATTATAAATTTGTCGATCGGTTCAATTGGTTCGGGTTGTTGGTATGGAAATTGTGCCGCCGGGTTGAAACTTTGAAGAGTTGTGTTTAACGAGGCGAAAGATGTGTGCATAACATCGAACATATGCTCTTGCCTCATTGCTAATAGACGCATTTCCCGATGAGTTGCCTTGGTATGTGCATTCATTTGATTTTGGAACGCAAGGAACTGAGAACTAGATATGGCCTCGGCCTGCGATACCTGCTCAGCCCCTTGTTCGCCCATTTCTTCATCTTCATCCCCCGATGTCTCTGTAGCATCATCGCCGTCGACGACGACGGAAAAATGAATCCCACACCATGTGGATGTGACTCACCCCCTGCCCATGCAGAATACCGCGCTATCATTCTCGAATCAAGCAACGCGAGCGACAATTGTGTGGGCTCGTCGTCGGACCATCTAACCCCGGTATTGCGACACAACCCACAAATGAGTGATGGGTGTGGCAAGCCTCCAGAAAAATTTCCACGTAGGCACCGGCGGATGGATGAGCAAATAATGGCCCCGACATCAATAATTAAATCTTGGACTATGGCGTATAATAGTAATGCCTTCTCTTTGGCGACGTCCGAAGTGTGCTGGGATGGAAGCAACTTAGCGTATAGGAAGGCATACCATATTTTTCCGTACCAGCTAAGGTCCTTGCTATGGAACACAGTGCCTCCCTTCCAACCTTTCATCTATGACGTTCTCAGCTTTGTCATCTCCATGATTATAGCATCAAAATCCGGATCAAAATTTCTTAGGTGAGCATACTGGCAATGACGAGGTACCCTCATTTGGTAATAAGTGTTGATTGCGTCAGCACTGAATGGAACCAACCGTCCTCGCACAAATGCGCGGAATGGTTCTTTGCCCTCAACATTTGCATAGAATTCTTTGACAATGTTAACAACGGCTAGTTCCGGCTCCTCCGTGAATTTGGTCCATCCCTTTTGGTAAATTTGCAGCATAAGCTCCCCATCGTTAGGATCCGGTGCCAACCCCCGCTCTGATGTAAGGGCTTTGGTGAGCATGTAGTCATACTGGTCGGCGGCGGCTGCACTTGTAAATTTCTGGCGATCGAAGGTGCGGGTTGGTTGAGATGACCGTGAACCTTCTCACCTTTGGCGTTTAGAAGATGATGGTGAAGCCATGATCTCGTTTTAGTGCTTTACTTGCTTTAACTTTCCCCCAAACTTTTCAATTTGCTCCTCTCTAACTCTCAAGTATACTCTATGAATTTTCTATGTCAATTGATGTGATAGATTTGATATGAAGGTAGTGATATATATAGATGTAGAGGGAAGGCTATCATTGGTGGAGTGATGAAATGGAGAGGAGTGATGGAGTTAAGTAATTATTGGGAGTGGTAGTAGTGGGTAGTAGGTGGTGGTTATGGAACTTAATAGCTGATATGGGGATGTGGAGAAAATGAGTTAGTGGTGTGTGTTATGGGGGAGTGGAGAAGTTTATGTAACTGCCAACATCTGTTGTTGCCTGGGACCCGACTGGTGGGGGTATTAGATTAGAAAGCCCTTTGTGGCATGTGTTATGTCTAACAAGTTTGATGACCCCGCTTTGATGGGGTTATAATACTAAAATGGCACTACCGACGGGTTTCTTGTTGTCAGAGCTCTATCTTTTGCTTCACTGTAGTGCACTTGTGCTTCAGTTTTGCTCACTTAATGGTCCGTTTTCAATCCTACATGACATAAAGCATGAATATTAGTGAGTTGTTTATCACGTGCTATATTGCAGAGAGATTAACGAGAATTTTCTTTTATTAGTCTACCTAATAATGAAATTAAAACTATGATAAAGCAATTATGAATATAAAATGTGATAAAGAACTAAAGATTGGGTTGCCTCCCAATTATCGCTTGATTTTAAGTCGTTCAACCTGACTACTTCTTGTTTATATTGTGTCGGTCAATGTGATGGCGATCACGTCGGTGTTGGCTTCTCCACCCCAATAATACTTTAGACGGTGTCCGTTGACTTTGAATGTTTCAAGTGGATTGCAACTGTAGATTTCGACTTCACCGTGAGAGAATACCCGCTTGACCGTGAATGGTCCCGACCATCTCGATTTAAGCTTTCCGGGGAACAATCGCAGCCTTGAGTTGAATAAGAGTACTGATTGGCTTGGCTCGAATGTTCGACGCAAATTTTTTTGGTCATGCCATCTTTCGACTTTTTCTTAGTATAGTTTGGCATTCTCATATGCGTTAAGGCGAAATTCGTCGAGTTCATTCAATTGAAGTAGTCTCTTCTCACCTACAGCTGTTTGATCAAAATTGAGTTTTTGCACAACCCAATATGTCTTATGCTGTAGCTCGACCGGTAAGTGACATGCCTTCCTGTACAGTAGTTGATATGGTGACATCCCGATTGGCGTCTTGAATGCAGTCTGGTAGGCCCATAATGCATCGTCCAATCTCAGCGACCAATCTTTCCGACTCGGATTCACCACTTTCTCCCATATCTTTTTAACTTCTCTGTTTGATACCTCAGCTTGTCCACTGGTTTGAGGGTGATACACTGTAGCTATCTTGTGGTTGACCCCATACTTGGCCAAAAGAGCGAAGAATGACTTATTGCGTAAGTGACTACCTTCATCACCGATAATTGCTCTTGGTGTGCCAAACCTCGTGAAGATGTTCTTTTGAAGGAATTTGAGGACCACCTTGGCATCGTTTGTTGGTAGACCTGCAGCTTCAACCCATTTTGACACGTAGTCCACTGCGAGTAAAATGTATTGATTGTTCAACGAGGAGGGGAATGGCCCCATGAAATCGATACCCCATACGTCAAAAATTTCCACTTCCAAAATTGTTTGTAAGGGCATCTCGTTCCGTTTCGAAATGTTGCCCACCCTTTGACACCTATCGCATTGTTTGACAAACTGGTGGGCATCTTTGAATAATGTAGGCCAATAAAAACCTGCTTGTAACACCTTCGTTGCTGTACTTTCGCTACCATAGTGTCCGCCATACGCCGATGAGTGATACTCATGTAGAATATTCTTCACTTCACTATATAGGACGCACTGCCGAATCATCTTGTCGGCGCACTGCTTGAACAAATATGGTTCATCCCACATTTACCATCTCACGTTGTGAAGAAATTTCCTTTTATGTTGTCTTGTGAGGTCAGGTGGTAGAATGTTGCTCACAACAAAACTTGCATAATCACCATACCACGGAATCTCTATTGAAATCCCAAATAGTTGCTCATCTGGGAATGACTCATTAATCTTACATCTGTCGTCTTTTGCTTTCCCATGGTTTTCCAACCTAGACAGGTGATCGGCTACTTGGTTCTCCGTCCCCTTTTTATCCTTTATTTCTAAGTCGAACTCTCGAAGTTGGAGAATCCACCGGATAAGGCGTGGTTTAGCATCCTTTTTCGCTATCAAGTACCGAATCTCTGCATGGTCTGTATAGACTATCACCTTAGTCCCGATCAAGTATGTCCAAATTTGTCAAACGCATACACCACTGCAAGCAATTCCTTTTCTGTCTTTGTGTAGTTCATTTGAGTTTCAGTAAGTGTTTTGCTTGCGTAGTATATGGCGTGAAACACCTTATCTCTATGTTGGCCCAAAACAGCCCCAACCGCGAAGTTGCTCGCATCACACATAAGCTCGAATGGCATGCTCCAATCTGGTCCGAATATAACGGGGGTTGTATTTAATTTCCTCTTTAATAAGTCAAAAGCTGTCTTGCATTCTTCATCAAAGCTGAAAGTCTCATCCTTCTCTAAAAGACTGCATAGAGGTTTCGCAATTTTAGAGAAGTCTTTTATAAACCTCCTGTAGAACCCAGCATGACCCAAGAAACTCCTAATACCCTTAACCGAGCTCGGTGGAGGCAGTTTTTCAATAGTTTCCAGCTTTGCTTTGTCAACTTCCAATCCTTGAGTCGATACCTTATGGCCCAAAATTATGCCCTCTTCAAGCATAAAGTGGCATTTTTCCCAATTTAGTACGAGATTCGTGTCCTTACATCTTTGCAACACCATGACTAGATTCTGTAAGCAAATATCGAAGTTGTCCCCATAAACCGAAAAGTCATCCATGAAGACCTCAACATTTTTCTCCACCATATCTGAAAAAATGGCCATCATACACTGTTGGAAAGTTGCAGGTGCATTGCATAGCCCGAATGACATCCTCCTGAATGCAAATGTGCCGTATGGGCACATGAATGTGGTCTTCTCTTGATCCTCCGGGGCGATGACTATTTGGTTGTAGCCCGAGTACCCATCCAACAAACAGTAATATTGGTGTCCTGCCAATCTATCTAACATTTGATCAATAAAAGGTAGCAGGAAATGGTCTTTTCGGGTTGCCTTGTTCAACTTTTTGTAATCCATGCAAACCCTCCAACCTGTCACTGTTCTTGTTGGTATTAACTCGTTGTCGTCATTCTGCACCACCGTCATTCCTCCTTTTTTTGGTACGCACTAAACTAGAGTAACCCATTTACTGTCGGAAATCGGGTAGATGATGCCGGCGTCTAGCCACTTCAAAATTTCCTTCTTCACAACTTCCTTAATAATTGGATTGAGTTGCCGCTGTTGCTCCACCGTTGGTTTTGCCTCATCTTCCATCAGGATCTTGTGCATGCAAAATTAAGGTCTGATTCCCTTTATATCCGTGATTGTCCACCCGATCGCTGACTTGTGTTCCCTAAGCACCCTCAACAACTTTTCTTCCTGCAATTCATTAAGTGCAGTAGAAATAATAATAGGTAAATAATTTTAATTGCCTAAGTATGCATACCTAAGGTATTTAGGGAGTGGTTTAAGTTCCAGCTTTGGTGGCTCTTCTAATGATGGTTTTAGTCTTTCTGCGGTTACCTCCTCCGTGTGCAGTGGTTCAAACGGTGTTCTAAATATGGAAACTTGTGGCAATGAGTCTAGCATTTGTAGGTAATCCACCAATTCCGGATCGTCAACCTCTTCATCCCCAATAATGTTGCTTCTAGCGGATCGTTTACCAAACTCTTTCTCATGTCATCACTAATGATTTCCTCAATTAAATCCATCTGAAAACATTCTTCCTCATCCGTAGGGAATTTCATGACCTTAAACACATTGAATTTTACTTCTTGATCTTGGACCCTCATACTGAGTTCTCCCTTTTGCACATCTATGAGTGTCCTCCCTGTAGCCAAAAATGGTCTCCCTAGGATAATTGGGATGTTCTTGTCCTCCTCAAAATCCAGAATGATAAAGTTCGCGGGGATTATAAACTTATCTACTTTCACTAAGATGTCCTCTATTATGCCTCTCGGATATGTGACTACCTATTCGCCAATTGTAAGGAGATGTTCGTAGGCCTTGGTGCAGGCAAACCGAATTCTAAGTATACTGACAATGGCATAAGGTTTACACTTGCCCCCAAATCACATAAACACTTACTGAAGTGCATATTCCCGATCGTGCATGGAATAGTGAAGCTCCCCGGGTCCTTGACTTTTGGTGGTAATTTCTACTGTAATACCGCATTACACTCCTCTGTTAGTGCTACAGTTTCAAAATCTTCCCATTTCTTCTTTCTTGACAGAATCCCTTTCATAAATTTTGCGTAGCTCGGCATTTATTCTAGGGCCTCTGCAAATGGTATGTTGATTTGAAGTTTCTTGAAAATTTCCAAAAACTTGGCAATTTGCTTGTCTAATTTCTATTTTTGGACCCTCTGCTGAAATGATGGAGGTGGATAAACAATTGGCTTGTTGTTTAGCTTTGTTTCCTTACCTTGCTTATCCTCACCTTTGTTTTCTACACTCACGTCCCTATCATTAACTTTTTCATTCGGAGTTGCTGGATTTTCTGCATTAGTACCTTCGAGGTGTTTTCCACTCCGCAATGTAATTGCTTGACACTGTTCATGGTTACCCTTTGGATTCCTCTCTGTATCACTTGGTAATGTCCCTTGTGGTCTATTATTTAATGCCAACGCAATTTGTCCTATCTGATTCTCTAGATTCTTGATTGCCATCTTTTGTGATTTCATAGCCATCTCATATGATTTCATAGCCATTACTTGATTTTTAATAGCCACATCATTGCTAGTCATGTATTTTGTCACCAACTCCTCTAGATCTGATTTCCTTTCTTGGTATTGAGCTGGTTGTTGCTGGTTCTAAAAACCTGGGGGATATGATTGACGTGGAGCTCCATTTTTCTGGTTGTTGCTCCATGAGAAATTTGGATGATTCCTATTTCCTTGATTATATGTGTTCTGTGGAATTCTGTTGTAATTTCCGATGAACTGAACGGATGCTGGATTAATCGTGCATTGATCCGCCGGGTGCACTCCTACACACAACTCGCATATTATTGCCACTTTCTGTGCTTGTGCTTGTGCTTGCGCAGCTGTCACCGAATCTAACTTCTTTGAAAGCGCAGAAATATGTGCTTGCATAACTGTCATACCATCTATTTCTAACACTTTACCTGCCTTCTCATGTGTCATTCTCGCTGTGGGCCACTGATAGTTATTAGCCGCCATGGTTTCAATCAACTCGTAGGCTTCCTCGTAACTCATAGCCATGAATGCTCCGCCCGATGCTGCATCAATACTTATCCTGAGATTCCCATGTAGTCCGTTGTAAAAGGTGTTCATTTGTAGCCACTTGGGCAATCCATGATGTGGGCATTTTCTAAGCAATTCTTTGTATCTTTCCCAGGCCTCATATAATGACTCCCCATGTTGCTGTTCAAACATCTTATCTCATTCCTCATCTTCGCAGTTTTCGCCGGTGGAAAGAATTTTGCGAGGAATTTCTGAGCTAAATCCTCCCATGTAGTTATCGAACCGGACGGTAGAGAATACAACCAACTCTTCGCCTTATCCCGTAAAGAGAATGGGAACAATCGAAGTCTCACTGCTTCATCCGAAACCCCATTGAACCTAAAGGTGTCGCACATTTCTAAAAAATTGACTAGATGCTCGTTCGGATCGTCATTTGAAAATTGTGACACCCCCAAATCCAGGTACTTCATTCCCACAGGATTTGGTGTTCACTTAATCAAACATTCATATCTAACTACCCAATCACAATAAAACAGGATAAATAAAACCTTTCCCATTAAAGGGTTACATAATAAAATCTCTCAGGTTGTCTAACCTTTAAATACAATCATTCAAATGCGGAATTAAAATTATTACATAACATCATTATTAAGAAGTCTAAGATCATCACAATAAATAAAAGTACAAATCACCATCACATGTACAATTTTCCATTTCCTTTGCTAGTTGAAGTAAAATATTCCCCAAGACATGATGAATGCAGTTTTCTCACAATCTTCCTCAGCAACCATGATTTGATGATACCCCGCAAAGCAATCAGGAAATGAGTATATGTTATATTGAGAAGTATTGTCAATGAGAATGTGGATAAATGGCATGACAAAGTTATCCTTAAGGCAAGCTTTATTCAGATCCCGGTAATCCATGCAAACTCGCACATTTCCTCTTGGTTTAGATATGTGGACTATATTTGATAGCCATTCAGGATATGTGGACACCGTGATGATGCCATCTTGAAATTGTTTCATAATTTCTTCTTTAACTTTTAAACTCCACTCAGGTTTTAATCACCTAAGATTTTGCCTGACTGACTTGAATCCCTCTTTAATGGGGAGGCGATGGATGATGATGTCCGTAGACAAACCCACCATGTCTTCGTGAGACCATGCAAACACATCCTGGAATTGGGTTAATAGCGCCACCATGTCATTCCTTTAGTTTGGAGTGAGGTCTGTACCAATCTGGATCAACCTAGAGCTTTCTAAGGTTGTGAGATTGAATGAGGTGGTTTGATTAAGATTTGTTTTGGGTTTGTCTTCGACCCATTCCTTAATCTCCTGAGGTATCTCAATGTCATCTTGTATTTCCATCAAGTATGAGTCTAACTTTTCATCAAAGTTATAGTCCTTGTGGAGAAAAGGCACCTCATTAGCAAGTACAAGCAAATCTAAATTCAGAGTCCTGAAACAAAATATGTTTTCACTTAATATATGAAACTGTTAAATCATAAAAAAGTGTTAGCATGTACTGATAAAATAACTTCTAATACTATACAGAAAAGTAAGAAGTTAAAGCTATCTACAGGGCAGAGGGATTCTGTCCTTTTTACCCTTGTCGACAAATGCAAGGAGTGTTGCTCAAATTATCAAGGGTGAAGTCCTGGTGGACAACAGTAATGAAGTGACGATCATCATCCTCCTTTTCCTGAATGATGACCATAATGTCGGGACAATCATTGTCTGGAGTGTATCTATTTGTGTGCTCATCATGAAAAAGGATGTGTAGATGAGACAAACTCTTGGCGATATCTTGTTTACGTCTTCGTTCATCTTCTTCCACTTTGGGATCAGGAATCAAGACCTCTTTTGCTTTAACCGATATCGGTTTGGGAAATATCATAGCCATAACGTGGGCTGGAACCTTTACCAGAGACTGTACAGGCTTAGGATCGGTAGGTGGAGATAATCACCTTATGGCTGAAGATGAAGGAATATGTTTGTGCTTGTGAGGATTCCTATGACTAGAGCTAGAAGAATAGCCTAATCCAGCTGTCCCTGTTTAACTAGGAGCTTGAATTAGGTGCTTAATACCCTGATGATCTTTCCCCAACCTTTGACCAGGTTGATGACCCAATGTTATCATCTCTTGAGTGGCCGACATTACTTCGGCAGAAATCTTGGGTGTGAGAGTTGGCGCCCCAATGGGATGGTAATGAGTGTTGCTCACCTCCAGGGCATGGAAACTGACCGGCTCAACTTCTGAATTGAAGCTGATGAGTGGTATGTCACCTTGTTGATAATGTACTTGAGTTATTGATGAAGGGTGGAAGGGACAGCTCCATCCATATGAATCCACGGTCTTCCCAACAACAGATTGTATCCAGTAGCTATTCTGAGCATGTGAAAGGATACACTGAATGTATGTGGACCAATCTCCATTGGTAGTTCAGTCACTCCAACGGCGTTTTGTCGGGACCCATCAAAAGCTTTGATAACTGTATGGCTGCTTTTGATCCTCTTGGGGTTGATATTCATCTTCTCCAAGGTAGAATAAGGACAGATATTCAGAGATGAACCTCCATCTATCAAGACTGCCCACAATATATCTGGAGGATAAAACCGCTATGTGCAACGGCTTGCAATGACCAGTCCCTTCAGTGGGTATGTCGTCATCAGTGAAAGATATCACATTTTTGTTAAAAATGTGATCAACCAGATGTTAGAATTTTTCCACGTCCATTAATTTCGGTGAATGGGCTTCTTCCAAGACCCTTAGCAAGATCTTCCTGTGATCTTCGGAATAGAAAACCAAGTCTAGTATGGAATTTTTTGTGGAGCTTCTCTCAAGCTTAAAACCGCCATGGCTTCGTTATAGCCCATGGTACGAAGGAACTCTTCAATTTTCTGTATGGGAACTTTCCCATTTGATTTAATGGTAGGCTTCATCACCCGATGGGGAAGATACAGTGCATTCCCCTTTGACACTGCAGCAGTTGATTCTTCCCAAAAATCACCGTATTTCTTTATCTGTCTGAGGAATGGGCATTTCTGTGATAGCCTAGATTTTGGTGGGATCCAGCTCAATCCCTTTGTGGCTGACTAGGAACCCTACCAACTTGCCTGATTTCACGCTAAAGGCGCACTTGGCTGGATTCAACTTCAAGTAATAATTATACAACCTGTTGAAGAGCTTTCTGAGATGGTTTAGGTGGTCTTCTTCCCTTTGGAACTTGAGAACGATTTCATCCACATAGATCTCTATCTCCTTGTGAATTAAATCGTAGAAAAGAGCCATCATAGCTCGCTGATAGGTAGCTCCGGCATTGATGAGGCTGAAGGACTACCGTCTATAGTAAAAGGTTCCCCAAGGCGTGATGAATGCAGTTTTCTCACGATCCTCTTCAGCAACCATAGTTTGATGGTACCCCACAAAATAATCAGCAAAGGAATACATGTCGTATTGAGCAGTATTGTCAATGAGAATGTGGATAAATGGCACGACAAAGCTATCTTTGAGGCAAGCTTTATTTAGATCCCGATAATGCATGCAAACTCGCACCTTTCCTCCTGGTTTAGGCATGGGGACTATGTTGGATAGCCATTCAAGGTATGTTGACACCATGATGATGCCTGCTTGAAATTGTTTCATAATTTCTTCTTTAACCTTTAAACTCCACTCCAGTTTTAATCGCCTGAGCTTCTGTCTGACTAGCTTGAATCCCTTTTTAATGGGAAGGTGATGGATGACAATGTCAGTGGATAAATCGACCATGTCTTCATAAGACTATGCAAACACATCCTGGAATTGGGTCAATAGAGTAACCATGTCATTCCTTTGGTTTGGATTGAGGTCCGTACCAATCTGGATTAGTTTGGGGTTTTCTGAGGTTCCGAGATTGAAAGAGGTGGTTTGATCAAGATTTGGCTTGGGTTTGTCTTCGACCCATTTTTTGATCTCCTGAGGTATCTAAAAGTCCTCTTGTATTTCCATCAAGTCTGAGTCCAACTTTTCATCAAAGTTACAGTCCTTGTGGAGAAAAGGCACCTCATCTGCAAGTATAGGCACATCAAACTTTATAGTCCTGAAATAAAATATGCTTTCACTTAATATATGAACCTGTTCAATCATACAAAGTGTTAGCATGTAATGACAAAACAACTGCTAATACTGTACAAAAAAGTAAGCAATTATGGCTATCTACAGGGCAGATGGGGTTTCTTCCCTTTTTACCCTTGTCGACAAATGCAAGGAGTGCTGCTCCAATTGTCAAGGGTGAAATCCTGATGAACAACAGTAATGAAGGGGCTGTTATCGTTTACCTTCTCTCGAATAATGACCATGATAACTGGACAATCATCGTCTAGGATGTCCCTATTCATACCCTCAGTATGAACAATGATGCGTATGTTTGACAACCGCCTGGCAATGTCTTGTTTAAGTCTCCGTTCCTTTTCTTCCACTTTAAGATCTAGAATCATGACCTCTTTTCCTTTAACCGGTATCGGCTTAGGAAACAACACAGTCATCACATGAGCAGGAACCGTTAGTGTAGGCTGTGCAAGTTCAGCCTCTGCAGGTTTGGTCAATCGCCGTGTGGCTGAAGATGAAGGAACCTGTTTGTGTTTATGAGGATTCCTATGACTAGAATTGGCAGAATAGCCTAGTCCGGCTGTCCCTGTTTGACTGGGAACTTGAATTGGGCGCTAAATGCCCCGATGATCTTTGCCCAACCCTTGTCCAGGTTGATAACCCAAGGTTATCATTTCTTAACTTGTCGACATTACCTCGGCAGAAATTCTGGGTATCAAAAGTGGCGCCCCAATGGGATGATAGTGAGTGTTGCTCACCTCCAGGGCCTGGAAGTTGACAAGCTCAACTTCTGCATTAAAACTGATGAATGGTATGTCACCTTGTTTAAGACATTCCGGCTCAGCATTAACAGTGACCAATTGTTTCCCTACAAAAAACTTCCGTTTTAGGAGTATCATCCTGTAAAACGGATGTCAGTTGTTTAAATGACAAGATAGCATGACAGGTTTAGATATGCATATACACATATTTCTTCATTGTTTCCATTACATTGAGATTGACATGGAAATGAAAATACAAGTAATTAAAATAACAAGTAATTTGAAATGGGAAGGTATGAAGAGACTTCCCTCTGCATTTGGTTTATCAGAGGCTGACCTATCTTAGGTTACTCTCGCGGCTTTTTGGCATGAAGGTTCCCAGATTATCACAATTTACTTGACGGGAAGTTAATTTGGTCTTTCAACTGGAGCGAATCTGGGTGGTGCCTTTCTTGTGACTCATTGGAATTAGTCTCCCTATGAGTCCAATAATCAAAAACCGACAGGATAGCCTCCTGGTGGGGACCACACAACATACATTCACATACAACGTGTCTCACCGTATAGAAATGATGACATATACGAAGCACTAATATCACAGGCATATATGGTGCGAAGCACTAAGTGCAGTAAGTAAAGTCATTTGTACACTTTTATTTATATGTAAATGCAACATCCACACACAAGCATATAACGGTTTTAAAAAGTTTGTAATAGCGGCTTAAGCACTCTTATTGGTATGAATCCCTTGCAAAGTCGCCACCTGTCGATGTCAGGATTTTTATTTGTCCCTTTTCTGTTCTTGTCTCTTGGTGTACATTTGTTAGGTGAGATTTGTTTGAAAAAACAAGTTGTGAAAAGGTCTAACATGTATATTTCAACGATTGGACTGTTAGATTTTATGCCCTGGAGGCCAATTATTTGATATAATTGCTTAACGTTTTGATAGTATATTTGATTGAATAAATGAATGATTTTATTATGGTTTTATTTACTGCGTTATATAAATGTTAACATAATAAAAATCCTTAGAATAGTGATACAAATTATATAGTTTCAAGTATGTGACTTTAACATGAGATTATATAATTATAATTAGTATCATTATTCTTAAATGTCCCTAGTCGAGTATCATTGTTGATGGGACAACAATGATGCATTGAGACTAGTATGTGGATTGACTGATGACCAAATCTCATTGGTCATAAATATATGAGATATTAAGTCAATGCATAGGTACATGTTAGAGAACGATGTAATCGGATGGACTCCACCATGAGAATTCTATGTGGAGCATTATGCTAAGTGTCATTAGCAATTCTCATATAGTGACAATGATGTAATGGTCTTCCCGACACGAAATCACTATATTACTACACGGGAATTTATGTACTTTGATATCATCAAATGTCACCTTTAATAGGGTGGACTATAAAGGTGAGTATTGGATACATCATGAATTATGTGAGGAATATGAGTGATCTAGATGGAATTTAACCTTCCTATATATTAGGGATGATATCCATAGGCCTCTTGATTGAGTAGGACTATGAAATGCATGGTCATACTCAAATAGTGATTCGTTTCATATAGTTTACTCATTGATCAAGAAAACTCAGATTAAATTATGAAGAGTATGACACATTCCATGACTCGAGTTTAATCTAGGATATTAAGGTTAAAATGATTAAATTACATTTAAACATTGGTCACGAAAAGGTTGCATCGAATCATCGATCTTATTATTACTTGGGTAGCAGTGATGCATTACTAGATGCCGCTCACTGTTTATAATTTTATAATATAATTTTAAAATTATTGCCAACGTAATAATAACCTATAGGGTCACACATATAGAACGTTATTAAAAGGGAATTAATTTAAATTGTAAGGATTTAAATATATCAATATGATTGATAGTATATAAATCGCGAATTTAAATTAAAAGGATGATATATATATATATATATATATATATATATATATAAATTCGGATTTTATTTTAATTAGATTAGGGTTTTGATTAATTCCGTTTTAGTGCTATATATATGATATATCAGCATATTAGGTAGGTTAATCAAAACAAAAACCCTAGCTGCTCTTAGAGAGAGACTAGAGAAAAACAGAAAATCTATTCATTTTGGTGGCTAGTACCGCAATTCCTTCTTCTGCAGATCGTAGGACGATTCGTGCGGAGCGTTCGTGTGGATACCGTAGAGTCGCAGTCCGTTTGAATTACGTTGGAGATTCGACTGCATCGATTCAACCAAAATAATCGGTATAATTTCTAAACCACTGGATTAATTTCTGTTTCACATGGATTCTGTTTTTGGGTTTCGGAAATTGCTTTGAATTGTTCTATTTCCGTTGCGTTTTATGTGCCAAAACCCTACAACCACGTGATGTAACACTGCTAAACTGCTCTGTGAAACTGAGATTCGTTAGGGTCCGAGGGCTTGATTATGCGGAGGGAAGGTGTAATGCCCGAGAAAATTATATTTTTATGAGAATTAAATTTTTATTTGATTATGTGGTTTAAATGAATTTAATTGATTAATTATGTGAGTAAGCTATTTGAAGGTCATTCTATGACCTAGAATGTGTGGATGTGGTTAGGATTTTGGCAACGTGGTAGAATTAAAGTGTTTGAATTTCCAAGATGAAAATGAAAGTTTTCCAAGAAATTTCTATAAAAACACTATTCATCGTTATCTGCTCGGGAATTATTTTTAAACTTCCGAGAAATACGTAATGATAGAATATTAATGGAAGATGGATTATGTAATAATAATTCATGTATGGCAAATGAAGTTTTCGCTTGCAGACTTAAAAACTAAGGGTTAGGGAAAGTGAATACCGAGAAGGAAATGAAATGCGTATAATGATTAGGGTTATTATACGTGTGATATACGAGTATGATAAAAATTAATATACGAGTATGGTATGAAGATTAATACGAAGTATAATACGATTATTGTACGAACTATGTATGAAGAGAATACGAGAAGTGAACGTGTAGAATACGATTAGTCTTAATGGACTTTAGTAAGTGGACTTTGTCATTTTCCAATTGGACTTGGATTGTGTCAAGCCCAATAAGATATTATGTCAAGCCCAAAGTTATGTTAAGATAAGTCCAAAAACCCTAACCGCTCTTAGAGAGAGACTAGAGAAAAACAGAAAATCCATTCCTTTTGGTGGCTAGTACCGCATTCCTTCTTCTGCAGATCGTAGGGACGATTAAATGCAGAGCGTTCGATGTGGATACTTTGTAGAGAGTCATGATCCGTTTGAATTGCATTGGAGATTCAACCGCATCGATTCAACCAAAATAATCGGTATAATTTCTAAACCACTAGATTAATTTCTGTTTCGCATGGATCCTGTTTTTGGGTTTCGGAAATTTCTTTGAATTGTTCTATTTCCGCTGCGTTTTATGTACCGAAACCCTACAGTGGTATCAGAGCTACTTGCGAAACGATTAATTCAGATAACGTGTTTAATTATTTTTGATATATATGATATGTGATGAAACAATTTTACCAAACTGAAATTGTGTATATGATGAGTATATGATATTCTGTAATCGACATATTCTGGTATTATAAATATCAGTAATAGATATGCATGTATATGAAGTTCTGTTAATTGTATGGCGTAATAATAGTATACAAATTCTGTTCTTATTGGATTAGAGGCATGAAAATTTGATTTAATATGATTAATTGAAACTAGACATATATGATATGAATCGGGAGACCCCTTGACCCCCCGTCGTAGCGCACGATGGTCGTGACCCCAATATGTTATATATAGTTTTTCTTTAATTATATATAAATTGTTATGTGCTTATTGTGATATCCATGGTGCACAGTTATGGCCTTTTGACCCATAGGTTAGTGGTTTTTGGTTTTGAAATACGGCTTGCATGTCGTGCCTTTCTATAAATTCTAATGTAATATTCTCTTCTCATCTAAATCCCCTCGAATGTAACTCGAGGTTTCTTTATGTCATGTAATAATCTGTAATCGATGAAGATGGAGAACACAATGGAAAGATGATGATGGAGAGGAGACACATGCTTGAGGAAGATCCAAGGAAGCTATTTATTTTAAGATCTTTTACCACCTTAGATTGACCTTCAATCTTTCATTAGCTTGAAAAGATTGACAGTGGATTGGGCCATAACTGTGACACATTTAATTTCACACTTTATTTATGCTTGTATGTGATATGATATGATAAATAATGTGCATGCTTAATAAGATTAAAATTGGTGAGATCTAATTTTTTTTTAAAAATCCCTCATTAAATTATTAAGTCTAAATCAGATGCCTTCCGATGAATAACACTCATCAAGACCTTGATCAATAGATGTAGGTTTTCCAAAGCAAAGTACCCTATTTATCTAGGTAAGATGCGATAGGATAATTGTGATATCCAAACTGTTAAAATCATTGGGCCCGACTTAACTAAGTTATCTCAATAGGATTTTGGACTTAGAGGCATAGAGTTTGGTTGGTACCATTAGATGGACTTGAAACAATTGTTATTTACCAAACTATCCAAGAGTTATATATGATATAATTGACAAAAGGGTTGTCTACCTAAGTAATTATGTTTTAAGTGATTAGCCAAAGCTAGCTTAAGTCATAATGAAATATGGATCTTGGCTCACTAGAAAAATTTAATAGAAAATGCTTTCCGAATTAATGGCGAGGGCTATTAATTTGAATAAAATAGTGGGAGGTAAATTTTGAATGTACTTTTATCAATTGCATAATATAAACTTTGCAATTTGACTTATTATTTTGGCACTTATAAATTGTAGATATCAATGGCAAACAACTACAACACAAGTAGTCTTTCACTACGATTAGTCCTTGAGAAGGATAAGCTGAGTGGAATTAATTTCCTTGACTAGCACAGGAACTTGAGGATTGTCCTCAAACAAGAGCGTAAGCTATATGTCCTTGATGGGCCCATTCCTGCAGCACCGACTGTCACTGCACCACGTGCGGAGCATAATGATTACAAGAAGCATCAAGATGATGCTCTAGATGTGAGTTGTCTCATGCTAGCAACCATGAACGCTGAGCTTCAGAAGTAACATGAGTTAATGGATGCTTATGAGATGATCGAGCATCTCAAGAAATTGTTCGAAGGGCATGCTCGACAGGAGAGGTATGATACAAGCAAGGCGTTGTATCACTGCAAGATGGGTGAACATGATCCAGTTGGTCTACATGTGCTGAAAATGATTGGGTATATTGAGTACCTTGATAGGTTGGGTTTTTCAATCACTCCGGAGGCCCAAACTGATCTTGTTTAATATCTTTGAACAGTAGCTACTCTCAATTTGTTATAAATTATCTAATGAATGAAATTGAGAAACCACTAACTGAGTTGTTGAGTATGTTAAGAACTGCAGAAAACAACATGTAAAAGCTAGGACCCGCTCCCATAATGGTGGTGCAAAAGGGAAATGCTAAGGGAAATTGGAAAGCCAAGAAAAAGATAGGATCTAAATCTGGTGCTAAACCTAATCCCAAAATCAAACAGGCTTTAAAACCTAAAGGTGGGGTGGCTAAAGAAGGTGATTGTCACTTTTGTGGAAAACCTGGACACTGGAAAAGGAATTGTCACGCTTATTTGGAAGAAGTGAAGAAAAGGAAAGGAAGTATGACATCCGATTCAGGTATATATGTTATAAAAGTCAACTTGTCTACTTCTACATCATGGGTATTAGATACTGGATGTGGTTCTCAAATTTGTGTTAACGTGCAGGAACTCTGAAGGAGTAGGACTTTGGCAAAAGGAGAGGTTGACCTACGTGTTGGGAATGGAGCAAAAGTTGCTGCACTGGCCGTAAGAACTTATCATTTATCTTTGCCCTCTGGGCTAGTTTTAGAATTAGAAGATTGTTATTTTGTGCCTGCTATAAGCAAAAACATTATCTCTTTTTCTTGTTTGGACAAGAAAGGTTTTTCATTTATAATAAAGAACAACCGTTGTTCGTTTTACTTAAATGATATATGCTATGGTGTTGCACAATTGTTTAATGGTCTCTATATTCTTGACTTAGATATGCCTATCTATAACATACATACAAAATGATTTAAATCAAATGATTCAAATCTGACATATCTCTGGCACTGTCGTTTGGGCCATATAAATGAGAAACGCATATCAAAACTCCATAAAGATTGGTTTTTTGATTCATTTGATTTTTAATCATATGAGAAATGTGAGTCTTGTTTATTAGGCAAGATGACTAAAGCCCCTTTCACTGGACACAATGAACGGGCTAGCTATATATTAGGACTTATACATAGTGATGTATGTGGACCCATGAGTTCGTTAGCAAGAGGTAGGTTTTATTACTTCATTACATTTACTGACGACTTCAGTAGATATGAATATGTGTATCTTATGAGACACAAATCCGACTCCTTTGAAAAGTTCAAGGAATTCAAGAATGAAGTTCAAAACCAATTTGGCAAAAGCATAAAAGCCCTTCGATCCGATCGAGGAGGTGAATACTTAAGCCAAGACTTTGATGACCTTCTAAAGGAGTGTGGTATTATATCACAGCTCATTCCACCTAGAACAGCACAATGGAATGGTGTATCTGAGAGGAGAAATCGCACCTTGTTGGACATGGTACGATCAATGATGAGTCATGTAGATCTTCCAATAAGCTTCTGGGGTCATGCCCTAGAGACAGCTGCATTCACACTTAACCGTGTTCCTACAAAGACGGTTCAGAAGACACCATATGAGATGTGGACTGGGAAATGTCCTAGTATGTCGTTCATGAAGATTTGGGGTTGCGAGGCGTTTGTAAAACGTCTGGATTCTGACAAGCTCGGACCCAAATCTGACAAATGTAATTTTGTGGGATACCCAAAAGAAACAAAAGGGTATTATTTCTACAAACCTTCTGAGAATAAAGTGTTTGTTACTCGAACTAGTATTTTTCTAGAAAGAGAATTTTTCTCTAAAGGAAACAGTGGGAGGAAAGTAGAACTCGAAGAAATTCAAGAACCACAGAATATCATTGAACCTGAGTTGGAACGTGAGCAGGAACCACAAGATGTTGTAGAAAGTGAACCTGCTCAAATTACACAAGGAATTCGTAGATCTGGTAGGACATGCTAAGAGCCCGAGAGATATTATGGATATCTTGTGACTCAAAACGATGATGTGATGCTTATAGATCAGGATGAGCCTGCTTCCTACCAAGAAGCTATGAATGGACCAGATTCTGAGAGATGGCTTGAAGCCATAAGATCTGAAATGGACTCCATGTATACTAACCAAGTATGAACTTTGGTTGATCCACCCGAAGGGGTAAAACTAATAGGGTGCAAGTGGGTTTTCAAGAAGAAAATCGACATGGATGGTAATGTACAAACCTATAAAGGCTGACTGGTAGAAAAAGGTTTCAAACAAGTTCAAGGTGTTGCCTATGATGAAACCTTCTCTCCAGTGGCAATGGTTAAATCTATCAGGATCTTACTTGCTATTGCAACTTTTTATGATTACGAAATCTGGCAGATGGATGTCAAAACTGCTTTCCTTAATGTAAATCTCATTGAGGATGTGTACATGACACAACTCGAGGGTTTTGTCGCCCAAAGGATCTCGAAAGGTATGTAAGTCGCAACGATCCATTTATGGATTGAAGCAAGCCTCTCGGAGTTGGAATCTTTGATTTGATGAAGCAATCAAAGAGTTTAGCTTTATTAAAAATGAAGATGAACCTTGTGTATATAAGAAGGTTAGTGGCAGTCACATTGTATTCCTGATATTATATGTTGACGACATATTAATTATTGGGAATGACATTCCTTCATTACAGGCTGTTAAAACATGGTTAGGAAAATGTTTCTCCATGAAAGATTTAGGCGATACAACCTACATTTTAGGTATCAAGATCTATCGAGATAGATCGAGAAAAATGATCGGCCTAAGTAAGAGTACATATATTGATAAAGTGCTGAAACGGTTCAAAATGCAAGAGGCAAAAAGAGGACATTTACCCATGACTCATGGTGTAAAGATCTCTAAGACCCAATGTCCTAAATCACAAGATGATGAGGAGCATATGAGAAAGATCCCTTATGCTTTGGCAATTAGATCTATCATGTATGCCATGATATGTACTCGTCCGGATGTCTCGTATGCTTTGAGCATGACGAGCAGATACTAGTCGAATCCAGGTGAAGGTCACTGGACAGCAGTTAAGAATATCCTCAAGTACCTTAAAAGGACTAAGGATTCATTCTTGGTATATAGAGGTGAAGACGAACTAGAAGTAAAGGGTTACACAGATGCTAGTTTCCAGACTGATAATGATGCTTATAAGTCTCAGTCAGGTTTTTTATTTTGCCTTAATGGTGGTGCTGTTAGCTGGAAGAGTTCGAAGCAAGAGATAGTAGCCGAGTTCACAATGGAGGTGCGTGATATTGTCGCTTCTAGTGCTTGCTAAGGAGGTCGTATGGATTAAAAAGTTCATCACTGAACTAGGTGTTGTTCCAACCATTGTTGATACATTTAAGCTATACTGTGATAACAATGGAGCCATCAGACAAAGCTAAGGAACCCCAGATCTCACCAACGATCAAAGCATATACTTAGGCGGTACCATCTCATCTGTGAAATAATTGATAGAGGAGATGTACATATAGGAAGAGTGCCAACAGATGATAATGTTGCAGATCCACTGACCAAGGCTTTGTCGTAGTAGAAGCACGACGGTCACACTAGTTCCACAGGTATTAGATACATGAGTGATTGGCTCTAGTGCAAGTGGGAGACTGTTAGAGTTTATGCCCTAGAGGCCAATTATTTGATATAATTGCTTAACGTTTTGATATTATATTTGATTGAATAAATGAATGATTTTATTATGGTTTTATTTACTGCGTTATATAAATGTTAACATAATAAAAATCCTTAGAATAGTGATACAAATTATATAGTTTCAAGTATGTGACTTTAACATGAGATTATATAATTATAATTAGTATCATTGTTCTTAAATGTCCCTAGTCGAGTATCATTGTTGATGGGACAACAATGATGCATTGACACTAGTATGTGGATTGACAGATGACCAAATCT
Organism: Panax ginseng; assembly: GCA_020205605.1. Lineage (NCBI taxonomy): Eukaryota > Viridiplantae > Streptophyta > Magnoliopsida > Apiales > Araliaceae > Panax > Panax ginseng. Next base: position 113,953,974 of record CM035132.1, read on the forward strand.
CATTGGTCATAAATATATGAGATATTAAGTCAATGCATAGGTACATGTTAGAGAACGATGTACTGCACAGACCCACCATGAGAATTCTATGTGGAGCATTATGCGAAGTGTCATTAGCAATTCTCATAGTGACAATGATGTAATGGTCTTCTGACCAGAAATCACTATATTACTACATAGGAATTTATGTACTTTGATATCATCAAATGTCACCTTTAATAGGGTGGACTATAAAGGTGAGTATTGGGTACATCATGAATTGTATGAGGAATATGAGTGATCTAGATGGAATTTAACCTTCCTATATATTAGGGATGATATCCATAGGCCTCTTGATTGAGTAGGACTATGAAATGCATGGTCATGCTCAAATAGTAATTCGTTTCATATAGTTTACTCATTGATCAAGAAAACTCAGATTAAATTATGAAGAGTATGACACATTCCATGACTCGAGTTTAATCTAGGATATTAAGGTTAAAATGATTAAATTACATTGAAACATTGGTCACGAAAAGGTTGCATCGAATCATCGATCTTATTATTACTTGGGTAGCAAGTGATGCATTACTAGATGTCGCTTTCACCGCATTTATAATTTTATAATATGATTTTAAAATTATTGCCAACGTAATAATAACCTATAGGGTCACACACATAGAACATTATTAAAAGAGAATTAATTTAAATTGTAAGGAATTAAATATATCAATATGATTGATAGTATTTAAATCGCGAATTTAAATTAAAAGGATGATATATATATATATATATATATATATATATATTAATTAAGTAAGACTTAATTAAGATATAATATATATATATATAAATTCGGATTTTATTTTAATTAGATTAGGGTTTTGATTAATTCTGTTTTATTGCTATATATATATGATATATCAGCATATTAGGTAGGTTAATCAAAACAAAAACCCTAGCCGCTCTTAGAGAGAGACTAGAGAGAAACAGAAAATCCATTCCTTTTGGTGGCTAGTACCGCAATTCCTTCTTCTGCAGATCGTAGGACGATTCATGCAGAGCATTCGTGTGGATACCGTAGAGTCGTAGTCCGTTTGAATTGCATTGGAGATTCGACCGCATCGATTCAACCAAAATAATCGGTATAATATCTAAACCACTGGATTAATTTCTGTTTCACATGGATCCTATTTTTGGGTTTCGAAAATTGCTTTGAATTGTTTTATTTCCACTGCGTTTTATGTGCTGATACCCTAGAACCACGTGATGTAACACTGCTAAACTGCTCTATAAAACCAAGATTTGTTAGGGTCCGAGGGCTTGATTATGCGGAGGGAATGTGTAACGCCCGAGAAAATTAGATTTTTATGAGAATTAAATTTTTATTTGATTATGTGGTTTAAATGAATTTAATTGATTAATTATTTGAGTAAGCTATTTGAAGGTCGTTCTATGACCTAGAATGTGCGGATGTGGTTAGGATTTTGGCAACGTGGTAGAATTAAAGTGTTTGAATTTCCAAGATGAAAATGAAAGTTTTTCGAGAAATTTCTGTAAAAACACTATTCATCGCTATCTGCTTAGGAATTATTTTTAAACTTCCAAGAAATACGTAATGATAGAATATTAATGGAAGATGGATTATGTAATAATAATTCATGTATGGCAAATGAAGTTTTCGCTTGCAGACTTAAAACCTAAGGGTTAGGGAAAGTGAATACCGAGAAGGAAATAAAATGCGTATAATGATTAGGGTTATTATACATGTGATATACGAATATGATACAAATTAATATACGAGTATGGTATGAAGATTAATACGAAGTATAATACAATTATTGTACGAGCTATGTATGAAGAGAAAAGGAGAAGTGAACGCGTAGAATACGATTAGTCTTAATGGACTTTAGTAAGTGGACTTTGTCATTTTCCAATTGGACTTGGATTGTGTCAAGCCCAATAAGATATTATGTCAAGCCCAAAGTTATGTTAAGATAGGCCCAAAATGAATTATGCTAAGGCCCAAATTAAGAAACTAAACCGCGGAACGAACCGATGGGTTACCAGATTGTTAAAACCCATGGGGCAACCAAAGTGGTGGCCAAGTAAAGTGAAATTACTTAGTGGTTAAGTAAATGAATAGTAAGGAGGTGAATAGTAAGGAGGTGGCCTAATGACCATTTTACCCTCCATTTGGTTTGCCTATATAAGAGAAGCTAGGTTGGTTTATTTCATTGTTTCACCAACTCTAGATTATATATTGGGAGTGAGAAAAGAGCTGTAACAAATAATCAAGAGCAATCCAAGCAAAACATCAAGTGTTAGTCAAGAATGCGAAGAACGTTAAGGTAATATACATAAACCTAAGTTTTCGATCTTTTTCAATTTATTTTTCATAGAGAAGTATGAATTGGTGGAGCATGTCTTTTCCGGAGTATAAGGATGGCTATTAGTGAATTAAGACATTGATAAGCCATGAACAATTAAGAATCATAAGCGTTTACGAAAGTTTAAGCAAAGAAAACTAATAAGCGTTTATTTGGTTGTTGATGGACAAATTGAAAACCATCATAGGTTATGTGCATCTTGATTGGTTATGATGTAGATGACGAATCAATGGAGTTGTTCCATTTGATTTCGTGTATAAAAAAAACAAGTAACAAAGTTATGGCGAAATTTCTGAGATTGGGCGTTAAACGTTGAAAACGTAGAAATCTCGGATTAATAGTCGAAAGTTGCCGTTTAACTCAAAAACCTTGGTTTTCGATGGCATAACGTAGTATCACATATTTGAGAGTCGTGGACTCAAGAATCTTCGAAATCCGACTTAGAACGAAGAAACGAGCTATGAATGTTCACGAACATTTATCGTTTTCGTTAAAATGAACTAAAAGGTGAATTCCGTGTTAAAAGATATGAAAATAAAATATTTTCTGACGAAATCATAGTGCATATGATAAAGGAGATAATGGCTTTTGGACGAGCCAATTCAAATGTAAAACGAATAAGTTAGGAGCCTGGGAATTTTGTAGAAAAACCAAACTATGAAAACTAACTAAGGCTCAGGGGAGGCGCCGCAGTGCCAACCCCAGTACTAAACGCCGCGCCGGTTAAAGGGGCATGAGCTACTGAAGAGTGGCGCCGAAACGCCACTAGTGTATAAGGATCTCTCGTCGCAGCACCAAGACCATGGCCGAGACACTGTAAACCCACCTTGCTTGTCATGAAGTCTCTTATATGTAAAGTTGGCGCCAGAATGAAAGACTAGTGGAAAGACAGTAAAGAATGATTTTGAATGTAAAGTGAAGGAGAAGTCAATGAAGAGTGAATTAAATCCTTAATAAACCTAATATAACATCATTAAAGGATGTTTATAACCTTAAGTTAACGACTAAAGGTTGAAGAAAAATTAATTGAACGCTAGTTATTAATAATAAAATGATTAACGATAATAAGCCGTAAGGGCGGATAAATACTTGAAACGAGTTTTGTTAATGAAATAAATTCGGTTAAGTTATGTAAAATGAAAGATAGTTGATTGATGATAAATTAAGTACTTAATTAAATTAAAGTAGCAGCCTCGATGAGGACTATAACGTTGAGAAGTATAACTAAAAGTTGTTAATAATTACGGGAATGTGAACGTAAAATAATACGATAAAACGTAACCAATGTTAATAAATCTAATGAACAATTAGATTGAGAAGAAGGGTAAGATACATTAGGAATCTTACATGATTGTGTACGACCTAATGTGGTATGTTATGTGATTATGTATTGTAGAGACTGTAAAGACCAAGAATTGTTGAATATTTATTTGAAGATGCTTGAAGGCAAGTTTTCTTAACGGTTGTCTAACCTTCGTGTTAGCCGAGTTTCTGTGATTCATGTTATGAGATGCATGAATTGTTTTACGAAAGAGTCGATGCCAGTTTTAACTCGTCTAGACTATCTTACCTCTATCCATCAACTGATCTGTCTGGGGGCGAGAAAAAGAGTACCGATCTCCTTCT